>JBBELK010000011.1:1200000-1716067 GCA_037783545.1 Henricia sp. BOLD:AAB3569 | reverse complement strand
CTGGATGAGCAGTCAAGGTCAAATTCAAGGAATATCATCTATGGATTCTAAGCAACGTTTCCTGCAATATTGAACAAAATCTAAATCTGAACATTTTTGGCCAAAAATGAAAAAAATCACAAGGGTTAGTCTAGCCATTTTTATCAAATTGGCCCAAAATTGACTTTTTTGAAATGTCTCAGAAATGCCTCCTAACGAATATTTAGCCCATTTGGCACCTACTTCAGCAGTTTCCAAGTCAATTTCTAAGAAAAACTGAAATTTTGGCCAAAAATATATAATTTTCAAAATTTCATATTTTATTCCCTGGATGAGCAGTCAAGGTCAAATTCAAGGAATATCATCTATGGATTCTAAGCAACGTTTCCTGCAATATTGAACAAAATCTAAATCTGAACATTTTTGGTCAAAAATGAAAAAAATCACAAGGGGTTAGTCCAGCCATTTTTATCAAAATTGGCCCAAAATTGACTTTTTTGAAAATGTCTCAGAAATGCCTCCTAACGAATATTTAGCCCATTTGGCACCTACTTCAGCAGTTTCCAAGTCAATTTCTAAGAAAAACTGAAATTTTGGCCAAAAAAATATAATTTTCAAAATTTCATATTTTATTCCCTGGATGAGCAGTCAAGGTCAAATTCAAGGAATATCATCTATGGATTCTAAGCAACGTTTCCTGCAATATTGAACAAAATCTAAATCTGAAAATTTTTGGCCAAAAATGAAAAAAATCACAAGGGGTTAGTCCAGCGATTTTTATCAAAATTGGCCCAAAATTGACTTTTTTGAAAATGTCTCAGAAATGCCTCCTAACGAATATTTAGCCCATTTGGCACCTACTTCAGCAGTTTCCAAGTCAATTTCTAAGAAAAACTGAAATTTTGGCCAAAAATATATAATTTTCAAAATTTCATATTTTATTCCCTGGATGAGCAGTCAAGGTCAAATTCAAGGAATATCATCTATGGATTCTAAGCAACGTTTCCTGCAATATTAAACAAAATCTAAATCTGAACATTTTTGGCCAAAAATGAAAAAAATCACAAGGGGTTAGTCCAGCGATTTTTATCAAAATTGGCCCAAAATTGACTTTTTTGAAAATGTCTCAGAAATGCCTCCTAACGAATATTTTGCCCATTTGGCACCTACTTCAGCAGTTTTCAAGTAAATTTCTAAGAAAAACTGAAATTTTGGCCAAAAATATATAATTTTCAAAATTTCATATTTTATTCCCTGGATGAGCAGTCAAGGTCAAATTCAAGGAATATCATCTATGGATTCTAAGCAACGTTTCCTGCAATATTGAACAAAATCTAAATCTGAAAATTTTTGGCCAAAAATGAAAAAAATCACAAGGGGTTGTTAGTCCAGCGATTTTTATCAAAATTGGCCCAAAATTGACTTTTTTGAAAATGTCTCAGAAATGCCTCCTAACGAATATTTAGCCCATTTGGCACCTACTTCAGCAGTTTTCAAGTAAATTTCTAAGAAAAACTGAAATTTTGGCCAAAAATATATAATTTTCAAAATTTCATATTTTATTCCTGGATGAGCAGTCAAGGTCAAATTCAAGGAATATCATCTATGGATTCTAAGCAACGTTTCCTGCAATATTGAACAAAATCTAAATCTGAACATTTTTGGCCAAAAATGAAAAAAATCACAAGGGGTTAGTCCAGCCATTTTTATCAAAATTGGCCCAAAATTGACTTTTTGAAAATGTCTCAGAAATGCCTCCTAACGAATATTTAGCCCATTTGGCACCTACTTCAGCAGTTTCCAAGTCAATTTCTAAGAAAAACTGAAATTTTGGCCAAAAATATATAATTTTCAAAATTTCATATTTTATTCCCTGGATGAGCAGTCAAGGTCAAATTCAAGGAATATCATCTATGGATTCTAAGCAACGTTTCCTGCAATATTGAACAAAATCTAAATCTTAACATTTTTGGCCAAAAATGAAAAAATTCACAAGGGGTTAGTCCAGCCATTTTTATCAAATTGGCCCAAAATTGACTTTTTTGAAAATGTCTCAGAAATGCCTCCTAACGAATATTTAGCCCATTTGGCACCTACTTCAGCAGTTTCCAAGTCAATTTCTAAGAAAAACTGAAATTTTGGCCAAAAATATATAATTTTCAAAATTTCATATTTTATTCCCTGGATGAGCAGTCAAGGTCAAATTCCAGGAATATCATCTATGGATTCTAAGCAACGTTTCCTGCAATATTGAACAAAATCTAAATCTGAACATTTTTTGCCAAAATTAAAAAAATCACAAGGGGTTAGTCCAGCCATTTTTATCAAAATTGGCCCAAAATTGACTTTTTTGAAAATGTCTCAGAAATGCCTCCTAAAGAATATTTAGCCCATTTGGCACCTACTTCAGCAGTTTCCAAGTCAATTTCTAAGAAAAACTTAAATTTTGGCCAAAAATATATAATTTTCAAAATTTCATATTTTATTCCCTGGATGAGCAGTCAAGGTCAAATTCAAGGAATATCATCTATGGATTCTAAGCAACGTTTCCTGCAATATTAAACAAAATCTAAATCTGAACATTTTTGGCCAAAAATGAAAAAAATCACAAGGGGTTTGTCCAGCGATTTTTATCAAAATTGGCCCAAAATTGACTTTTTTGAAAATGTCTCAGAAATGCCTCCTAACGAATATTTAGCCCATTTGGCACCTACTTCAGCAGTTTCCAAGTCAATTTCTAAGAAAAACTGAAATTTTGGCCAAAAATATATAATTATCAAAATTTCATATTTTATTCCCTGGATGAGCAGTCAAGGTCAAATTCCAGGAATATCATCTATGGATTCTAAGCAACGTTTCCTGCAATATTGAACAAAATCTAAATCTGAACATTTTTGGCAAAAAATGAAAAAAATCACAAGGGGTTAGTCCAGCCATTTTTATCAAAATTGGCCCAAAATTGACTTTTTTGAAAATGTCTCAGAAATGCCTCCTAACGAATATTTAGCCCATTTGGCACCTACTTCAGCAGTTTCCAAGTCAATTTCTAAGAAAAACTGAAATTTTGGCCAAAAATATATAATTTTCAAAATTTCATATTTTATTCCCTGGATGAGCAGTCAAGGTCAAATTCAAGGAATATCATCTATGGATTCTAAGCAACGTTTCCTGCAATATTGAACAAAATCTAAATCTGAACATTTTTGGCCAAAAATGAAAAAAATCACAAGGGGTTAGTCCAGCCATTTTTATCAAAATTGGCCCAAAATTGACTTTTTGAAAATGTCTCAGAAATGCCTCCTAACGAATATTTAGCCCATTTGGCACCTACTTCAGCAGTTTCCAAGTCAATTTCTAAGAAAAACTGAAATTTTGGCCAAAAATATATAATTTTCAAAATTTCATATTTTATTCCCTGGATGAGCAGTCAAGGTCAAATTCAAGGAATATCATCTATGGATTATAAGCAACGTTTCCTGCAATATTGAACAAAATCTAAATCTGAACATTTTTGGCCAAAAATGAAAAAAATCACAAGGGGTTAGTCCAGCCATTTTTATCAAAATTGGCCCAAAATTGACTTTTTTGAAAATGTCTCAGAAATGCCTCCTAACGAATATTTAGCCCATTTGGCAACTACTTCAGCAGTTTCCAAGTCAATTTCTAAGAAAAACTGAAATTTTGGCAAAAAATATATAATTTTCAAAATTTCATATTTTATTCCCTGGATGAGCAGTCAAGGTCAAATTCGAGGAATATCATCTATGGATTCTAAGCAACGTTTCCTGCAATATTGAACAAAATCTAAATCTGAACATTTTTGGCCAAAAATGAAAAAAATCATAAGGGGTTAGTCCAGCCATTTTTATCAAAATTGGCCCAAAATTGACTTTTCCTGCAATATTGAACAAAATCTAAATCTAAACATTTTTGGCCAAAAATGAAAAAAATCACAAGGGGTTAGTCTAGCCATTTTTATCAAAATTGACCCAAAATTGACTTTTTGAAAATGTCTCAGAAATGCCTCCTAACGAATATTTAGCCCATTTGGCACCTACTTCAGCAGTTTCCAAGTTAAATTTCTAAGAAAAACGGAAATTTTGGCCAAAAATATATAATTTTCAAAATTTCATATTTTATTCCCTGGATGAGCAGTCAAGGTCAAATTCAAGGAATATCATCTATGGATTCTAAGCAACGTTTCCTGCAATATTGAACAAAATCTAAATCTGAAAATTTTTGGCCAAAAATGAAAAAAATCACCAGGGGTTAGTCCAGCGATTTTTATCAAAATTGGCCCAAAATTGACTTTTTGAAAATGTCTCAGAAATGCCTCCTAACGAATATTTAGCCCATTTGGCACCTACTTCAGCAGTTTTCAAGTAAATTTCTAAGAAAAACTGAAATTTTGGCCAAAAATATATAATTTTCAAAATTTCATATTTTATTCCCTGGATGAGCAGTCAAGGTCAAATTCAAGGAATATCATCTATGGATTCTAAGCAACGTTTCCTGCAATATTGAACAAAATCTAAATCTTAACATTTTTGGCCAAAAATGAAAAAATTCACAAGGGGTTAGTCCAGCCATTTTTATCAAATTGGCCCAAAATTGACTTTTTTGAAAATGTCTCAGAAATGCCTCCTAACGAATATTTAGCCCATTTGGCACCTACTTCAGCAGTTTCCAAGTCAATTTCTAAGAAAAACTGAAATTTTGGCCAAAAATATATAATTTTCAAAATTTCATATTTTATTCCCTGGATGAGCAGTCAAGGTCAAATTCCAGGAATATCATCTATGGATTCTAAGCAACGTTTCCTGCAATATTGAACAAAATCTAAATCTGAACATTTTTTGCCAAAAATTAAAAAAATCACAAGGGGTTAGTCCAGCCATTTTTATCAAAATTGGCCCAAAATTGACTTTTTTGAAAATGTCTCAGAAATGCCTCCTAAAGAATATTTAGCCCATTTGGCACCTACTTCAGCAGTTTCCAAGTCAATTTCTAAGAAAAACTGAAATTTTGGCCAAAAATATATAATTTTCAAAATTTCATATTTTATTCCCTGGATGAGCAGTCAAGGTCAAATTCCAGGAATATCATCTATGGATTCTAAGCAACGTTTCCTGCAATATTGAACAAAATCTAAATCTGAACATTTTTGGCAAAAAATGAAAAAAATCACAAGGGGTTAGTCCAGCCATTTTTATCAAAATTGGCCCAAAATTGACTTTTTTGAAAATGTCTCAGAAATGCCTCCTAACGAATATTTAGCCCATTTGGCACCTACTTCAGCAGTTTCCAAGTCAATTTCTAAGAAAAACTGAAATTTTGGCCAAAAATATATAATTTTCAAAATTTCATATTTTATTCCCTGGATGAGCAGTCAAGGTCAAATTCAAGGAATATCATCTATGGATTCTAAGCAACGTTTCCTGCAATATTGAACAAAATCTAAATCTGAACATTTTTGGCCAAAAATGAAAAAAATCACAAGGGGTTAGTCCAGCCATTTTTATCAAAATTGGCCCAAAATTGACTTTTTTGAAAATGTCTCAGAAATGCCTCCTAACGAATATTTAGCCCATTTGGCACCTACTTCAGCAGTTTCCAAGTCAATTTCTAAGAAAAACTGAAATTTTGGCCAAAAATATATAATTTTCAAAATTTCATATTTTATTCCCTGGATGAGCAGTCAAGGTCAAATTCAAGGAATATCATCTATGGATTATAAGCAACGTTTCCTGCAATATTGAACAAAATCTAAATCTGAACATTTTTGGCCAAAAATGAAAAAAATCACAAGGGGTTAGTCCAGCCATTTTTATCAAAATTGGCCCAAAATTGACTTTTTTGAAAATGTCTCAGAAATGCCTCCTAACGAATATTTAGCCCATTTGGCAACTACTTCAGCAGTTTCCAAGTCAATTTCTAAGAAAAACTGAAATTTTGGCAAAAAATATATAATTTTCAAAATTTCATATTTTATTCCCTGGATGAGCAGTCAAGGTCAAATTCGAGGAATATCATCTATGGATTCTAAGCAACGTTTCCTGCAATATTGAACAAAATCTAAATCTGAACATTTTTGGCCAAAAATGAAAAAAATCATAAGGGGTTAGTCCAGCCATTTTTATCAAAATTGGCCCAAAATTGACTTTTCCTGCAATATTGAACAAAATCTAAATCTAAACATTTTTGGCCAAAAATGAAAAAAATCACAAGGGGTTAGTCTAGCCATTTTTATCAAAATTGACCCAAAATTGACTTTTTTGAAAATGTCTCAGAAATGCCTCCTAACGAATATTTAGCCCATTTGGCACCTACTTCAGCAGTTTCCAAGTTAAATTTCTAAGAAAAACGGAAATTTTGGCCAAAAATATATAATTTTCAAAATTTCATATTTTATTCCCTGGATGAGCAGTCAAGGTCAAATTCAAGGAATATCATCTATGGATTCTAAGCAACGTTTCCTGCAATATTGAACAAAATCTAAATCTGAACATTTTTGGCCAAAAATGAAAAAAATCACAAGGGGTTAGTCCAGCCATTTTTATCAAAATTGGCCCAAAATTGACTTTTTTGAAAATGTCTCAGAAATGCCTCCTAACGAATATTTAGCCCATTTGGCACCTACTTCAGCAGTTTCCAAGTCAATTTCTAAGAAAAACTGAAATTTTGGCCAAAAATATATAATTTTCAAAATTTCATATTTTATTCCCTGGATGAGCAGTCAAGGTCAAATTCAAGGAATATCATCTATGGATTCTAAGCAACGTTTCCTGCAATATTGAACAAAATCTAAATCTGAACATTTTTGGCCAAAAATGAAAAAAATCACAAGGGGTTAGTCCAGCCATTTTTATCAAAATTGGCCCAAAATTGACTTTTTTGAAAATGTCTCAGAAATGCCTCCTAAAGAATATTTAGCCCATTTGGCACCTACTTCAGCAGTTTCCAAGTCAATTTCTAAGAAAAACTGAAATTTTGGCCAAAAATATATAATTTTCAAAATTTCATATTTTATTCCCTGGATGAGCAGTCAAGGTCAAATTCCAGGAATATCATCTATGGATTCTAAGCAACGTTTCTTGCAATATTGAACAAAATCTAAATCTGAACATTTTTGGCAAAAAATGAAAAAAATCACAAGGGGTTAGTCCAGCCATTTTTATCAAAATTGGCCCAAAATTGACTTTTTTGAAAATGTCTCAGAAATGCCTCCTAACGAATATTTAGCCCATTTGGCACCTACTTCAGCAGTTTCCAAGTCAATTTCTAAGAAAAACTGAAATTTTGGCCAAAAATATATAATTTTCAAAATTTCATATTTTATTCCCTGGATGAGCAGTCAAGGTCAAATTCAAGGAATATCATCTATGGATTCTAAGCAACGTTTCCTGCAATATTGAACAAAATCTAAATCTGAACATTTTTGGCCAAAAATGAAAAAAATCACAAGGGGTTAGTCCAGCCATTTTTATCAAAATTGGCCCAAAATTGACTTTTTTGAAAATGTCTCAGAAATGCCTCCTAACGAATATTTAGCCCATTTGGCACCTACTTCAGCAGTTTCCAAGTCAATTTCTAAGAAAAACTGAAATTTTGGCCAAAAATATATAATTTTCAAAATTTCATATTTTATTCCCTGGATGAGCAGTCAAGGTCAAATTCAAGGAATATCATCTATGGATTATAAGCAACGTTTCCTGCAATATTGAACAAAATCTAAATCTGAACATTTTTGGCCAAAAATGAAAAAAATCACAAGGGGTTAGTCCAGCCATTTTTATCAAAATTGGCCCAAAATTGACTTTTTTGAAAATGTCTCAGAAATGCCTCCTAACGAATATTTAGCCCATTTGGCAACTACTTCAGCAGTTTCCAAGTCAATTTCTAAGAAAAACTGAAATTTTGGCAAAAAATATATAATTTTCAAAATTTCATATTTTATTCCCTGGATGAGCAGTCAAGGTCAAATTCGAGGAATATCATCTATGGATTCTAAGCAACGTTTCCTGCAATATTGAACAAAATCTAAATCTGAACATTTTTGGCCAAAAATGAAAAAAATCATAAGGGGTTAGTCCAGCCATTTTTATCAAAATTGGCCCAAAATTGACTTTTCCTGCAATATTGAACAAAATCTAAATCTAAACATTTTTGGCCAAAAATGAAAAAAATCACAAGGGGTTAGTCCAGCCATTTTTATCAAAATTGACCCAAAATTGACTTTTTTGAAAATGTCTCAGAAATGCCTCCTAACGAATATTTAGCCCATTTGGCACCTACTTCAGCAGTTTCCAAGTTAAATTTCTAAGAAAAACGGAAATTTTGGCCAAAAATATATAATTTTCAAAATTTCATATTTTATTCCCTGGATGAGCAGTCAAGGTCAAATTCAAGGAATATCATCTATGGATTCTAAGCAACGTTTCCTGCAATATTGAACAAAATCTAAATCTGAACATTTTTGGCCAAAAATGAAAAAAATCACAAGGGGTTATTCCAGCCATTTTTATCAAAATTGGCCCAAAATTGACTTTTTTGAAAATGTCTCAGAAATGCCTCCTAACGAATATTTAGCCCATTTGGCACCTACTTCAGCAGTTTCCAAGTCAATTTCTAAGAAAAACTGAAATTTTGGCCAAAAAAATATAATTTTCAAAATTTCATATTTTATTCCCTGGATGAGCAGTCAAGGTCAAATTCAAGGAATATCATCTATGGATTCTAAGCAACGTTTCCTGCAATATTAAACAAAATCTAAATCTGAACATTTTTGGCCAAAAATGAAAAAAATCACAAGGGGTTAGTCCAGCGATTTTTATCAAAATTGGCCCAAAATTGACTTTTTTGAAAATGTCTCAGAAATGCCTCCTAACGAATATTTAGCCCATTTGGCACCTACTTCAGCAGTTTCCAAGTCAATTTCTAAGAAAAACTGAAATTTTGGCCAAAAATATATAATTTTCAAAATTTCATATTTTATTCCCTGGATGAGCAGTCAAGGTCAAATTCCAGGAATATCATCTATGGATTCTAAGCAACGTTTCCTGCAATATTGAACAAAATCTAAATCTGAACATTTTTGGCCAAAAATGAAAAAAATCACAAGGGGTTAGTCCAGCCATTTTTATCAAAATTGGCCCAAAATTGACTTTTTTGAAAATGTCTCAGAAATGCCTCCTAAAGAATATTTAGCCCATTTGGCACCTACTTCAGCAGTTTCCAAGTCAATTTCTAAGAAAAACTGAAATTTTGGCCAAAAATATATAATTTTCAAAATTTCATATTTTATTCCCTGGATGAGCAGTCAAGGTCAAATTCCAGGAATATCATCTATGGATTCTAAGCAACGTTTCTTGCAATATTGAACAAAATCTAAATCTGAACATTTTTGGCAAAAAATGAAAAAAATCACAAGGGGTTAGTCCAGCCATTTTTATCAAAATTGGCCCAAAATTGACTTTTTTGAAAATGTCTCAGAAATGCCTCCTAACGAATATTTAGCCCATTTGGCACCTACTTCAGCAGTTTCCAAGTCAATTTCTAAGAAAAACTGAAATTTTGGCCAAAAATATATAATTTTCAAAATTTCATATTTTATTCCCTGGATGAGCAGTCAAGGTCAAATTCAAGGAATATCATCTATGGATTATAAGCAACGTTTCCTGCAATATTGAACAAAATCTAAATCTGAACATTTTTGGCCAAAAATGAAAAAAATCACAAGGGGTTAGTCCAGCCATTTTTATCAAAATTGGCCCAAAATTGACTTTTTTGAAAATGTCTCAGAAATGCCTCCTAACGAATATTTAGCCCATTTGGCAACTACTTCAGCAGTTTCCAAGTCAATTTCTAAGAAAAACTGAAATTTTGGCAAAAAATATATAATTTTCAAAATTTCATATTTTATTCCCTGGATGAGCAGTCAAGGTCAAATTCGAGGAATATCATCTATGGATTCTAAGCAACGTTTCCTGCAATATTAAACAAAATCTAAATCTGAACATTTTTGGCCAAAAATGAAAAAAATCACAAGGGGTTAGTCCAGCGATTTTTATCAAAATTGGCCCAAAATTGACTTTTTTGAAAATGTCTCAGAAATGCCTCCTAACGAATATTTAGCCCATTTGGCACCTACTTCAGCAGTTTTCAAGTAAATTTCTAAGAAAAACTGAAATTTTGGCCAAAAATATATAATTTTCAAAATTTCATATTTTATTCCCTGGATGAGCAGTCAAGGTCAAATTCAAGGAATATCATCTATGGATTCTAAGCAACGTTTCCTGCAATATTGAACAAAATCTAAATCTGAACATTTTTGGCCAAAAATGAAAAAAATCACAAGGGGTTAGTCCAGCGATTTTTATCAAAATTGGCCCAAAATTGACTTTTTTGAAAATGTCTCAGAAATGCCTCCTAACGAATATTTAGCCCATTTGGCACCTACTTCAGCAGTTTCCAAGTCAATTTCTAAGAAAAACTGAAATTTTGGCCAAAAATATATAATTTTCAAAATTTCATATTTTATTCCCTGGATGAGCAGTCAAGGTCAAATTCAAGGAATATCATCTATGGATTCTAAGCAACGTTTCCTGCAATATTGAACAAAATCTAAATCTGAACATTTTTGGCCAAAAATGAAAAAAATCACAAGGGGTTAGTCCAGCCATTTTTATCAAAATTGGCCCAAAATTAACTTTTTTGAAAATGTCTCAGAAATGCCTCCTAACGAATATTTAGCCCATTTGGCACCTACTTCAGCAGTTTCCAAGTCAATTTCTAAGAAAAACTGAAATTTTGGCCAAAAATATATAATTTTCAAAATTTCATATTTTATTCCCTGGATGAGCAGTCAAGGTCAAATTCAAGGAATATCATCTATGGATTCTAAGCAACGTTTCCTGCAATATTGAACAAAATCTAAATCTGAACATTTTTGGCCAAAAATGAAAAAAATCACAAGGGGTTAGTCCAGCCATTTTTATCAAAATTTGCCCAAAATTGACTTTTTTGAAAATGTCTCAGAAATGCCTCCTAACGAATATTTAGCCCATTTGGCACCTACTTCAGCAGTTTCCAAGTCAATTTCTAAGAAAAACTGAAATTTTGGCCAAAAATATATAATTTTCAAAATTTCATATTTTATTCCCTGGATGAGCAGTCAAGGTCAAATTCAAGGAATATCATCTATGGATTCTAAGCAACGTTTCCTGCAATATTGAACAAAATCTAAATCTGAACATTTTTGGCCAAAAATGAAAAAAATCACAAGGGGTTAGTCCAGCCATTTTTATCAAAATTGGCCCAAAATTGACTTTTTGAAAATGTCTCAGAAATGCCTCCTAACGAATATTTAGCCCATTTGGCACCTACTTCAGCAGTTTCCAAGTCAATTTCTAAGAAAAACTGAAATTTTGGCCAAAAATATATAATTTTCAAAATTTCATATTTTATTCCCTGGATGAGC
This sequence comes from Henricia sp. BOLD:AAB3569, assembly GCA_037783545.1. Lineage (NCBI taxonomy): Eukaryota > Metazoa > Echinodermata > Asteroidea > Spinulosida > Echinasteridae > Henricia > Henricia sp. BOLD:AAB3569. The sequence goes on along the minus strand of JBBELK010000011.1, from coordinate 1,704,609 downwards.
AGTCAAGGTCAAATTCAAGGAATATCATCTATGGATTCTAAGCAACGTTTCCTGCAATATTGAACAAAATCTAAATCTGAAAATTTTTGGCCAAAAATGAAAAAAATCACAAGGGGTTAGTCCAGCCATTTTTATCAAAATTGGCCCAAAATTGACTTTTTTGAAAATGTCTCAGAAATGCCTCCTAACGAATATTTAGCCCATTTGGCACCTACTTCAGCAGTTTCCAAGTTAAATTTCTAAGAAAAACGGAAATTTAGGCAACAAATATATAATTTTCAAAATTTCATATTTTATTCCCTGGATGAGCAGTCAAGGTCAAATTCAAGGAATATCATCTATGGATTCTAAGCAACGTTTCCTGCAATATTGAACAAAATCTAAATCTGAAAAATTTTTGCCAAAAATGAAAAAAATCACAAGGGGTTAGTCCAGCCATTTTTATCAAAATTGGCCCAAAATTGACTTTTTTGAAAATGTCTCAGAAATGCCTCCTAACGAATATTTAGCCCATTTGGCACCTACTTCAGCAGTTTCCAAGTCAATTTCTAAGAAAAACTGAAATTTTGGCCAAAAATATATAATTTTCAAAATTTCATATTTTATTCCCTGGATGAGCAGTCAAGGTCAAATTCAAGGAATATCATCTATGGATTCTAAGCAACGTTTCCTGCAATATTGAACAAAATCTAAATCTGAACATTTTTGGCCAAAAATGAAAAAAATCACAAGGGGTTAGTCCAGCCATTTTTATCAAAATTGGCCCAAAATTGACTTTTCCTGCAATATTGAACAAAATCTAAATCTAAACATTTTTGGCCAAAAATGAAAAAAATCACAAGGGGTTAGTCCAGCCATTTTTATCAAAATTGGCCCAAAATTGACTTTTTTGAAAATGTCTCAGAAATGCCTCCTAACGAATATTTAGCCCATTTGGCACCTACTTCAGCAGTTTCCAAGTTAAATTTCTAAGAAAAACGGAAATTTAGGCAACAAATATATAATTTTCAAAATTTCATATTTTATTCCCTGGATGAGCAGTCAAGGTCAAATTCAAGGAATATCATCTATGGATTCTAAGCAACGTTTCCTGCAATATTGAACAAAATCTAAATCTGAACATTTTTGGCCAAAAATGAAAAAAATCACAAGGGGTTAGTCCAGCAATTTTTATCACAATTGGCCCAAAATTGACTTGATGAAAATGTCTCAGAAATGTCTCCTAATGAAAATTCATCCCATTTCTCACCAATTCCAGCAGTTTCCAAGCTAAATTTCTAAGAAAATTGACATTTCCTCCGAGGGCTTTTAATGCCGACAGTTTATTCATTTACTGGCACTTTTTTAAGGAATATAATGCAGACATTTATGCATTATAAAAGAATTACAAACCGGTTTCTGAATTATCCGTAAATTCCCATCCCTATAATACAGTAAACTCTTTGCACGAGCGGCCATGACGAATATAGCACATTATGGATCTGTCACATCATTTCAATATGAAACCTTGTACCCCGTCATGGCCACCAGCTCGAAGAGTCTTGTGGGGCGTGGAATAGCAGACGAGGCAACACAGTGAGTTAAATACAATCAAGATTTTTTTTAAAAAATACTGCTTATAAGACAAATAAAAGTATTTAAAAAAAAATAATAATTGAGGCAGTTAGTTAAAACAACGAAAGGTTTTTAAATCATGCAACTTATGCAGCTTACAAGAATAAGAACAATAGCTTTAAAAACATGTTTAAAATTAACGTTAATTAACTTAGCGAATTAGAGCTAATTAAACAATATGCAATCTCTGGCATCTCGCCAATGCATTTTAACCAAACTGGACACAAGTTATTTGCCATAAGGCACCCGCTTTGGTCACGACATTGTATAACTTGCACCCAAGCCCTATTTAAACCCCACATTTAAAGCTATGCATTCTCAAATTATGTCACAATACTGATCGTCATCGGCTGAAACAATTGTACAAACTATGCCTAAATAATTCAAAAAAACAAAAGCGAAAACTAACGTAACAGAACATTTTATCTCAAGGAAGTTATAATTAGTCAGAACAAAATCAACTCAAAATCGTATAACAGACATAACTTCACTTCGATTTGATTTGAGCGGGAATACAAACTTCACATTATTAATTTAAAAACAAAATCGGATCTAGCTTTGAAATCTTAGTACCATGTATGTCAAAATCTCACAAAATTATAGTACAAATGAAAATGTGATTAGTAATTTTGCATGAAATTTTTTTTTTAAATTAAGTTGGGAAAATTCACCATGCACGAACACCCACTGAGACGGGACCCCATGCACTAAACCTATGGGAAAACTAAAAAGTCCAAGGATTTTTTTAATTTTAATTTTGGTAAAAAAAATTTAAAAGAGGAAAATCATGATTTTTTCTTCTTTTAATTTTGCATTTTTATCATAAATTGTTTTGTTTTACACGGTTGATCCTGGGTGTCCGTACATGGTAATCTACTCGAAACATTTTTGGTGTTTGATCATAATACATGAATACTGTAACGATTGGTGCTGAATAAGTATAAATCACACATGGCCACAAATTTGTATATAGTATATATTGCTTCTTAAAATTTAACAAATTTTCCCGATGGCCGTTAGAAAACATAACATTTTACAAAGAGTTGTTTAGGTAAATACTTTTAAAGATATTTCAAAGTTAATGATAAATTTTATTGGTACTTTTAGATTGCTAAATATGGCAAAATTCATGGTGCTGTCACTATGAGCAAAAACATGTACATGTTCATTGTAACCCCATTGTTAGTAACAATGGTGTGTGCCCAATTTCCATTGTTAGATGTTCATAGTGTGTCTAGCAAAAAAATATTGCTTGGTAATTTTACCAAAAAATATTTCACTACGAGGCAATATTTTACAATATTTTCTAGTTAATGCCATGAAATTGGACATGAAATTCGTTTTTTTCCCCCTTTTTTTCATTTTAACAATTACGTATGTAGGTGACGTATTTTGACGGATCAGCAGCACTCATAAGAGTTGTGTACACAGTGCGCCTGGAAGAAAATTTGAAGAAAATTCAAGAACAAATTTTGCAAAACCTTCACTTTGCAAAATGTACAGAACACACATGAACGTATTTAGGAGTCGTCTAATTGTCAACATTTTCACGGTTCTACAGAGCGTAGTATTTTTCAAGACCCCTTCCCCCTCCCCCCAAAAATACTCCTTTCAACATTTTTTGTCACTACCATGAAATGTCAACATTTTACAGTGCACTTAAAGTCATACGCGGCCCACGACCACCCTCCCACTTCCTGTACGCTTTGTAGTAAGTTCCGTGAAAATGTTGACAACTTTGGATAGTTACTTCCTTAGGAAAAGTTCAGTAGTTCCACATAGATAGAACTGACAACACAAACTGTAAAGGCGGATACACACTATCGCGGAAAAAAATCACACTTTTGCGCTGCGCTCACCGCATTGCATGAGCTCCCAATCGCCGATTATTCCAAAATAGAAAATTCCACTCTGGTAACTTGGGGCTTCTCTGATACCTCATTGGCTGCGCGTTGAAAAGGTCAGCGCACCGCGGTCAAAGTTCAACAATTTTGAACTTTGACCCAGCTCAAAACGTTTTGCGCGTCGCGATAGGCCGCGCACAAGCGGCAAACCCTTAACTATGGGATTCTTTCGGGCCTGTTCACTAAAAGCAAAACTAAAAGCAAAGAGTTGGCATGTGATTTTTATTATTACCAGTTGCGGATCTGGAGGGGCATTGAGGGTGTTGCAACCCCACCCTTAAGCGGGGAACTAATGTTTTACGAACAAATAAATAAAATATTGCATTAAAAAAATCCCTCCTGAAACCTTTAAAAAGACCCCAAGGTGCCTTAGATTGCAGAAGAAAGTCATTATTATTATTTTTTCCAGACCCCCTATAGGCCTAGCATGGAATGTTTTCGGCACACAGTAGAACCCACAACCCCACCCTTAACCAAAAGCCAAACCCGCCCCCGTTTACTGAAACTGTAATTGACCGTACTGATTGGACTATTTGGAAACTTACGAGTTGCAAACCAGATGCACGGACAGCACATTGAGGAGTCCATTCAAGTCAATGGCTTCAGCACCGATGGCATCCATTGCTTTTGTAGCTGCACCCCTAACCCGCCCCCGTTTACTGAAACTGTAATTGACCGTAGGCTACTGATTGGACTATTTGGAAACTTACGAGCTGCAAACCAGATGCACGGACAGCACATTGAGGAGTCCATTCAAGTCAATGGCTTCGGCACCGATGGCATCCATCGCTTTCGTAGCTGCGCCCCTAATGAAGGGGGAAAAAGTCCAAAATCTTTATACAGGGTGTCTGAAGAACTGTTCGGGCCAAAACCAGGCAATCTCATAATCTAGGTTTCTCAGGCAATCTCAGGAACCTACGACCATAAGAATTAAACAAAGTCTAATTCAATACCTCAAAACCCTCGGCCATGGCACTTCGTTAGTCAGCCTCACTTACCGTCTGTTATCGTTACTGGGTGCAGGCTTCCAGCGGTCGTAGTTTGTCTCCAGAACGTACCACCTACATGAATGAACAATTCAACAGGTTTGTAAGGGGCGTACAAAGTTGTCAACATTTTAACGGTTCTACAAAGCGTAGGAAGGGGGGGGGGGGGGGTGGGGGGGGGGGGGGGGAGTGAGGTCAAGGGCCATGTAAGACTTTACATGCACTGTAAATTGTTGACATTTCATGGTAGTGACCATCCTCTTGCAACAGTGCCCCTTTAACGCACTCCCTAACTCCTGCGTACAGTGGCCCTGTTGAAAAAGGCCCCATTTGGCGGTGGGACTAGCGACAGAAATCTTGTCGCCTCTGCTGGACCAATCAGGACGCTTGCAGTGTATTATGCAGCACGATTGCAGGCATTCAAATGTAACGCGCGCAGACTGTAAACACCGTGCATGCATGTGATACATGTACTCGGTAATGCTGGCCGTTGTCCGCGTCGGCGATTGGCTGCTATTTAAAGCATACTGGGGAATCCGTTCCATTACATTCGTCAGCATGCATCCCTGTTATTAATTTGAAAAACTGCGGAGTAAATAAGGTTCGTCGTTTGAAAGTTTGGTAGGAATGGGACAGTCATAAGGAACGGAACCCAATACAATTTCTGGAAAGTATAAAAATTGTTTCTTTTCGGCATAACATGACCGAATTGATTAAATTACATCAAAATGACTCGGGCGTGAGTTGGCTCAAGACAACAGCCGGCTCGCTCCACAGATTTGCGTGTATTTCCTCAGGGTATTGTCACGTCGCTTTGCAGAGTGGAAATTCCCTGAGATCTCAGGATGGGTAGTGACAAAAACTGATCAGTACTTTGAGAAGAGAGAGGGGGTCTTTAAAAAATACTACTCTTTGTAAAACTACGAAAATGTCGACAACATTGGATGGCCCCTAAACATTTAAGGCTGTTCCTAAAGCATATTGTACCAAAGTATTTCCGAAACAGTAATCATGCCCAGTACAGACACCTTCTTAAAGCCCCAATACATCATTTGCAGTGACCCAAAATTTTACTTCACGAGTTGTCAATGACAAGAAAAACTCGCCTAAAAGTGTTGATAGCAATGGTAACAAGCACCACAATTATTTTGCCGAAATTGCCAACAACTTTTTAAAAATTGTCTGCAGACAATTTATTTTACTATTCGTTCAACAAAAAACATGCATGGATTTTTATGGTTTTCTGAAGTATTACTGCATCTATGTGGCTGAAATTTCTACAAGGCAGTTTATCATTTGTTCTTTGGTTATGTAATGCTGTTCCTGTTTTTAAGTTTTCCAATCATAATGTGTCTTAATTTAAAAGCTTATTTACATCCAAAACATCAAAAATACAAGAAAAGACAATAATTACCTTCCTTTGACAGGGGCAAGGGGCCAGACATCGACCGCCTTGTTGCGGTCCCTGGTGATGACAGTGCCCTCTTTTGGCCGACTTCCTCCAACGATGAAGTAGTTGGGCGTGGTCTCGGGGTATTTGGCCAGGTAATTCACGGCGTAGTCGTAAGAGGCATTCTTCATTAGCACCTAGGGCCACACAATATGGGGAATTTATTAATTAACAAATTAAACCTATTTTCACAACATGAGAAAACCTTTATGTGCACAAGCGTACAGTCAACCAGTATTGCGACAAGAGTTTTCTGAAAATGTTTAAATTTGATGATTTAAAAATCAACCTTTAAATATTTTTAAATTTTTTACAATCGGACCCTGTTAATAAGAGGTCCTTGCGACCTTGTATTATCAGGGGACCCAGACACATGGGACCCATACTTAATTTTTCTTGAAGTTACTTGAACAGTGCTCATAATGATTGAGATTTGAGTAATTGATAAATTCACCGTCAATGTTCACTTTTTTGTACCAGTCTGCTGCCCGCATTCCTCCCCACCCCGCTACCCCCTACTCCCCTCTAACCCCACCCCCCCCCCCCCCCCCAAAAAATCAAAACCCCCAAACGGAATCTAAAACTGAAATTTTTTTTCTTCTTCTGTTTATATATAGAATGGAAATATTTAAAAAAGGGAAGACCAAAATTAGAATTTCTAAATTGTGATGGGCTCTAGGAAAATGAGTCACAAGTCGCGCTGGCTAGTATTCTTTTTGCGACCATAAAAATAAATCTGTGGCATTTCTACGCTCAATAAAATACCAAAACACAACGGAAATTTCTGGCGGTGCCCAGATACCGCCTGGAATGTCTGTGTTCCCCCTGGAATGTCTGTGTTACGCCTGGAATTTCTTTTGTGTTTAGGTATTTTATTGGGCGTAGAAATGCCACAGATTTCTTTTTATGGTCGCAAAAAGAATACTAGCCAGCGCGACTTGTGACTCATTTTCCTAGAGCCCGTCACAATTATACTTTCTGGTAAAATGCAGTTCAAGTTAAGGAAAATGATTAAAGTACTCACGTTTCTGATCTGAAACGATGTAAAAGATGCCTTCCTTGTGATCAACGCAAACATGATTTCAGCCAAATTATCCACAATGGTGCCTTCCTCTGAATATGAAAAAACGGGGGAAATAATAATTTTTGGTAAAATAAATTTTACATGAAAGGTTATACAATAATAATGGTGACATCTTATATAGCGCACATCTCCCTGGGGAGTATGCAGCCCTGGCAGCGTGACACAAGCGCTCAAAGACTGCAACCCTTGCAGGTACCCATTGCAGGTACTCCTGGGTGGAGAGAGGCAACTTATGGCAAAGTGCCTATAGCTTGCACAAAAACTCTGGATGCTAAGATAGGGCGACAATTTGTGTGTAAAAAAAAGCTATATTAGGGCGACACGCTCTAAAATCATTTGTTAAGGTCAAAAACCATTTTGTTTAAATCGAGAACCATTTTTATTAGGTCTAGAACCAATTCTCTTAGGTCTGTAACCATTTTTGGAAGCTTTGAGTAAAAAAATAAGGTGTCATTTTGAGTGGTTCTTGCCGAAATTTCGGTGGTCCCCGGGGAGAGGCTTCCCGAAATGTCGCCCTATTGCGGCATCCAGAGTTCTTACCATGGTTATTTAAGGCGATAATGATCATTAAACACACATTGTATTGGCCAAGAAAAATGTAAATGCTACAGGGCAAATCAAACAGTTCCAAGATTAGTGATCACACACTTCGTGTAAAAAGTTTTTTAAAATATTTCCAGTAAAAAATGGTTTGCTCGTTAACTGGTATTTCCATTAAAACAGGAGCCAAAGTGTGACATTTTGATGCATTTGTAAAAATGGCCTTTTCAAGTTAACAAAATTGTTTAAAGAAATTTCTGTGCAATTTCTAAATAATGTAGAATATTCAAAATCATTTACAAAGGGTTAGACATGTCTTGGTAGCATAGTCTTCAAAATATTCAAGAAAATTGTTTCACGACGCAAGGGGAGACTCCAAGGCATTTTTAACTCTTGCGATTACATTTCTTTCTGGAAAAGGTATAGTTGCTGATTTTACTCAGCTGTTGAACCTGGATTTTATCGATTCAAATTACATTATGAGCAAATTTTTGTTCCATTTTGAGCGAAAGTTTCAGAATGTCACACTTGCATTTAGGAGATCGCACTAGTTTTTTTATTCGTTCTCATTATGTTTTGGGTAGTATCAACAGATAAAGGTGGTGTTCGATTCATTAGGTCATATTCTTTATATGCCAAGGGTAATCGTTCTCTGAAGTCCAGTAGTTATAAAAAAAAATCAGCTTCAGAAGTGTCACGACGTAAGGGGGACACTGTCCCGTTTTCATGGATATTTACTACAAGCATGCGCACGCAGCATGTTAATTTAATTCTCCCACACTTTACACAAAAAAGTAAGCACTGAAATCGATCCTTGCTATCTGTTTTATTTAACAAATTATAGGGTTTCTTTTTGTTTTTACTTTAATACACTGGAAGTCAAAGAAACTTATCAAGATGTCGTTTTTCTATTTTCAGCAGAAAGGTCAAATTTGGCAGTTCACAAATAGAGAGGCACTCAAGCATGTCGTGCTCAATTTCGGGTTACCAATAGAGCTTTTGCACGGCGGCCATGACAGGGGGCAGTCACATTGTCAACGTGTGTCATGCATGAGTAGGTGCTTTGTGGTTCTATTGTTACATTATTTTAATAAGAAAACCTGCCCCCTGTCATGGCCGCTGGTGCAGAAGCTCTATAGGTGAAATTGACATTTAGGAATAGTTGTCATCAGTCATAAACGCTTTAATATTGCATACAACAAGAACAAAAATTTTCTTGATAAGTTTCAGTATATTTTATAATTACCTCTTTGATTAAACGATGCTGTGAAGCCATTTGGCCTTTGTCCCGTGTAAAGTCCAGTTTGTCCAAGAAAGAAAGTACCAGTGTACAAAGTCTACAGGCAAAACAAAAGCAAACCAAAACCTGAACAAAAAACTTTGCCACTTCAAAAGTGACTGGAAGAAGAGGCATGAGAGGGGTGGAAGTTACAATAATACTACTAGGCCTACTATTGTACAGACCCTTTACATGGGCGGCCATGACAGGGGACAGTTACATTAGGATTAGGGGCATTCGAGATGCTTACACCGTGTAACACCAATTTCTTCCTCCATGCACCAATTAACTTACACCGGAGCGTTCTTTTAGCCATCACGTGATACACGAACATATACGCGAATCTGCCCCGGCATGCCTGGTGGCAGGCTTTACAGTCACTTCGCCCAAAAACCACTTCGCCCTGAACCACTTCGCCCTAAACCACTTCGCCCAAAAGCCACTTCGCCCAAAAACCACTTCGCCCAAAAGTCACTTCGCCCAAAAACCACTTCGCCCAAAAACCACTTCGCCCAAACCTAGTAAAAACGAAGAGACAATTCCTATATTGCATGTCTTGGCTAGTTTCCTTCCTGGTAGTATTATCAATTTTCCGGAAAAAAATGAAACGGGAAATACCGCTTCATTGTTTGCGAATACAAACTCAACTTGTCTTTTCCGCGTAGCAACTCGACCGCAAACCAACACAGAACGCTGGGTCAGCGTGTCTTTGCCGGCGCGGCCCCCGGGTCGCTGTCGGCGGTGACTTTGTTTTTACCTTCTCATTTGTGAACCCGAAAAGTGTCACGATCATGAACTCAATCAGCGGGCAAAAACAGTAGGAAACTTGACTAATTCGTTGGGTCTTTCGCACGAAGTGGTTTTTGGGCGAGGTGGTTTTTGGGCGAAGTGGCTTTTGGGCGAAGTGGTTTTTGGGCGAAGTGGTTTTTGGGCGAAGTGGCTTTTGGGCGAAGTGACCGACATCGGGTGGCAGCCACCACTGCCCGAGGTCGCGGGCGGGTATCTGGTGGAAAGCTCAGATCACGAGTAGAAAAACAGTTTGGAATCGTGACACGAGTACGAAGAAACAGATTTATAACACAAAATAGGAGGGAATAGGGCTGTAAATACATTTTGCTTATTTCAGTAGATATCCGTGGGAATTGACAAGTTGTTTTGCGGTACTTTTAGGGCTACTAATTCTGCGTGGCACCGGCTTCATTTTTCATCTCGAGTCAAACGATAACGTTTATAAAGCCCTGCCTGGCAACTACCTTTGACCTGTGTTCCAAGAATTCAAAGCGAAACCCTGTGTCGTTAGTTTTGCATCTTCTGGGGGCTTCCTTTGTTTCTTCCTCCATGCTCGGTGTAAACACGCCGTTACATGGTGTAAGCATCTCTAATGCCCCTATAGTGTCACCGTATACACTGCGTCATGTATGAGTAGCAACTTGCCCCCATCATGGCCGCTGGTGCAAAGGGCACATTAGTACCTTTCCGTTGCTTTGGAAGTCGACGACTAATGATAAATTTCTCAACTGTTCTGTAAAACTGTAGTCCATGTTGCGGGCATGCCAGATATTTCCCTTGGTGTCTTGGGCTACAATGCTCGTACAGCCCCTATGATTAAACGTAAAATGAATTTTTTTTTACCATTCATTCAACACAAAAACCATGCATTTGAAGGTTTTCTAAGGCATTACCAAACTTGGGATGCGAGAAAAATTGTAAGGGCCTTATCGGGATTCAAATCCCGATATAAAGGCCCTTACGATTTTTATCTCATACCAAGTTTGGTTGTTTTATTTCGATGGTGATTAGGCACCAATACCAGATGTGTTCGTTACTGAGGTATTACTGCATCTATGTGGCTAAAATTTCTACAAGGCAGTTTATCAACATTATTCTTTAGTTATATAATGCTGTTCCTGTTTTTAAAAGGTTTCTAATCATGACTTTAAGCATCAGAATTAAGTGGGGATTTGATTCAATACCAAAACTTATGTTTAAAAGTGATTTTTGTTTTCCAGAAACACTTAATTTTGTTCAAACAGTCTCGTATTTTGTACACAAGGTCTAACTTGAAAGCATGATAATGATCAGCTACTATAAATTCTCTTAGATCTAACAGAAAAAGCCCGTTAGTAGAGAAAAAGGTATATATGAAGTTAGTTTTTGGGAAAACTTAATTGAGCCAGCCTCACAGGATTTGCACACAAGGTCATAAAAGTACTAAATTCTTTCAGAAATTGTTAAAATCCATAAATATGATGAAATACTTACATTGCCGAGGTGATATCGTAAAATATGTTGATCATCACAATTTGTCCGACGTCGAGTTGAAAATACTTGGCTATGCCTGTCATCTCCCCTGCATAAGGCGCTGGGAGAAATGTATGAATTGCACTGCCAATCATCTGCAGGAGTCTCTCCGTGGAACTGCTGCCAAATGAACTGAAAATGGAAAGTTTTAGAAGAAATCAAATAATTAAGGAGTAAAACGAAATAGGTTATTCATCGTGGTTATTTGGAATAAACAAAAACTCATCTGCTGTCTCACGATGTGGCCAGCGATCGGATCGCATGCAACAGTTCGACTGTAAAGCGGGCCTCCCACTGTGCGATTTTTGCCACGAATTTCCTACGATGGTTTTGGTGTTGAGTTGAATGGTAAAAAAGTCTTTTGCAAAAGACTTTAGAAAACCATCTTCAGTTAATTTCTCAAGCAAAATACAATTTTGGACGGAAATAAAATCGTGTGGTGTTCGGTGCAATTTTTTTTATTAACACTTAGGTTTTTCTTGTCAACTCGTGAAAAATAGTGGGGTCACTGAAAATTATGTAGTCTACCTTTGAATGATGCCCACTCGTGCATGACACTGCATGACTGCTCCATAATGGCCGCCCGTGAAAAGTGTTTATTATGCAGGTGACAATGTGGCCTTTACTATACCTTAGTACTTGGTGGACGACCTCCTGATATTGGCCAATATCCCAGTGTTGGAGGATGGGTGCCCATCGTTCCTCCTCGGGCAGATCCAAGTTCAAGGTGAATCTTGGCGCCTCCTTGAGATCATCTCTAAATAATGGCTGCCCATTGGCGCCAATAATGAGGGTTAAAACGACCAATAGGAGCACTCTTGACATGATCATGATCGAGATCGTAAAAGGAAGGAAGATTTTTTTGACAATTGTCACCCTTATCCTATAGTCAGTCTAATATCAGCAAAATACTGGCGCAAGCTCACCAGTTTTTGAAACAAGATCAATGTCCAACGTTCATTTTGATATGGTATTGTTTGTGAAAACAACCAGGTGCATTAAATCAATAGACTCTTTGAGCATTGTTCCTTGTGTAAACTTTTTTTAACAAGAATGTAGAAAATAACTTAATTTACATGAATGCTTATGGCCCTTATATGAATAAAACTGGGCCCCCTGACTACCGTGGCAGTATGGCTGTATTTCTTGTGCATCCAATGCCTTGCATTTGGATATTTTACATGGAGGTTCAAGTGCGAGTAGAAATTATGCTACAGCTATTAGTATTTATTGTTTAGTAGGAAAAGCAAACTTCAGTCCGATTTCGAATTCCAGTATGGAAGCGAAACAGCGTGATATCAGGTCAAGTCGTTAACTTATTCTCAAATGTTCACCTTATATTTCTAATTTGTTTGTTTTCTTGTCGTGAATAGTATTTTTGGGAGAAAATCAAATTTCAAGAAAATCTGGAGACGGTGCACCTTTTTACGGTGTATACTATACAAATATTGACTGCAATGAGGGGCATGGTTAAGATTATAGGCCCAAGGTGATCTGAAAGCCATGACCATGCTCCGAGGCGGAAGCCGAGGGGCATAGACATGGCTTCGAGATCACCGAAATAACTTCGAAATTGACAACCGAAGGTGGTTTTCTAATTACCATTCACTTGTACACAAAATCCATATATAGATTTTCAAGGTGTTTTCTGGAGCATTGATGCATCTAAAGCGGGCCTCCAACTGTGCGTCTTTTGCCACAATTTAGGTACGATTAGCTACGATTTGGTACGATTGTGTGTAGAGTCTATAGGCAGTCTCCGATAATCGTACCAATTCGTAGGGGAATCGTGGCAAAAATCGCACAGTGGGAGGCCCGCTTTAGATATGTTACACTCTTATTCCACGAATCTGTAAAAAGTTTTATCTTGCAAATTATACATAGGCCTATTTATAATTTAATTAAACGCTGCCACGCTGGAGAATGGAAAGGGACGTGGCCTGCTAGCATACATAATTAACATATATTTTTGTTGTTCACTAAATATTTCTGTTGTTCAAGCTTAGGCCTAGGGCCTATAGGTTCATAAATTCATGTTGGGTCTTCGACTGGATGGAGTCCCCGGTTCAGCCGACACTGAAAAAAAAAAAAATCACTTGACAATGGAGCCTATAAACGTGATTTTATTTGAGAGACAGACAAATATTATTACAACACGATCTGGTAACGGGACTAGGACCAACAAATTCCACGACCGATTCTCATATTCAGTCGTTGTATGTGGAATATGTGGAGCGGGAAACAGTTTAGCGGTTAGTCGCAAATACGCCCTCTCGCGGCAGTCGGGTTACGTACGGGATATCGGCACGGACGTATATATAAATATAATCCGTGGATATAGATACCGGGAATCCAACAAATATTTTCGCTCGTACCAGGCACCGAGCGAGGCCGGGGGCGATGGAGCGAAACAAATATGGACCGTACCGCATACCGTACCGTCCACGGCACAGACTATGGAGCTTATCGCTGACAGGCACGACTTTGACCTTGCGTGCACAATTATATAGACAGCCACTTATAATAATAATAATAAATAATAATGAAAATTTATAATGCGCCGGTATCCATCAAAAAAGATGCTCATGGCGCAGAGTCGCGTCGGGAAACCATTGCAAAAGCACTGCCACAGGGACACGGTTCAGTGATTTTTTTTTAGTGTAGAGCCAATTGCCTACAGTACAAGGCAACCAACAAAAGATGACGTATTCACTTCGGCAGTCTATTGTGACAGACTGTTTTCCGGTATCAAGAGCGATTTCTGATGAAGCAATCTATTCTATGTACATGCATGGAGCTATAAAAAGGGCAATACAACAACACTATCGACACTCGACAGACAGTACTGACTGCGAATGAAGAAGGCCTATAGCGAGGTAAATTTTCACCAAAGTCAACATCGTACCTTATTTTACCGATCGACAGACGTACCAACTCCAACTGCGAAGGAAAAGGTTCGCCATCGTTGCAAATATTTGGGTGAGGGAAATTTTCTTTGTCTTAATATTTCAAATATTTTGTCTGACAATAATTTTGTTCTTGCTAGTACAGTTGTCATGGTTCCTGTGTTGGGTGCATTATTTTGTTGTTTTAGTCACTTAAAGGCACAGGCTCGTCAGCAATGCGCGCCCGCCAAATTCGTGCTCGAAACACGCAGCTCCATGCCTTTGCTATGGAGCTGCGTATTGCGTGGCACACATTTGGCGGGCGCGCATTGCTGACGAGCCTGTGCCTTTAATGCTTATTCTCCTGTCATAAATTAAATCAAAATTTGAAACGAGAAGCCTTGCATTGAAAATTTGATGGTATAAATAGGCACTAGTATTAGTTAGTAGTAATACATGTGTACGCCTTATTCGTGCACGCATGTACGCGCGATCTGATTAACTAGGCTAATGTTAATGAGGGCGCTGGCCAGCGGACCAATCAGATGCTTAGATTGCGGTCCCATAGCGAATATGTGGTACGAAAAAAAAATCGCTCACCTTCCCTTCGCCACTAATTCTCCCTAGTAATAATATGACATGAAGATGATAATGCCCCAGAAAGTGTAAATTTGGTTAGGAAACATGACTTTATCAATAAGAAAATATCAGGTTTCTCTTTGAAAACACGTAGTTTTTTTATGTCATGCTCCACAGACTTATTAGTGCATAGCATGGAGTCGTTCTGGCGAATTTATATGGTAGTTTTTCCAATTTGATTACACTTCGAAAAACTATTATCTGTGCATTCTGCAGATCTGGGGAATCCTTCATTTCTTGTTGTAAGCTGACAATGTCTGAATCGGGCTGACCATGGGCTGACGCCATAATCTAAATCCAATATTAAATGGTGTTCATATTTTTATTGATATTCGCAGAATCAAAGTTTTCAGGATGAAACAATTCCATGTCTTGGCCGTGCTCGCCGTTCTGATGACGGTCGGACCGCGAATCGTTCGACCGTGCAGTATCGCCGACTGGCAGCCGATGACTTTGGCCGAGCAAGCGGAAGAAGCAGGGATCATTGTGTACGGTGAAATCATTGCGCACTACCCGATGCCAGACGATCCCATGTTAACCAAGGTAAAGTTGGCTCAGTAATGTCCCTAGCCTTTAGTCAAGGCGTCTGTGGCAAGGTTTATTTTGTTCAGTTTTACTAGCGCTCGAGGAAAGACTAGCGCTCACACTGCAGACAGTCCGTGCGTGCTAGTCTTTTCTCAAGTGTTGGCAAACTGACCGCGCGCGAATATATAACTCGCCACGGACGCCTTGACTAAAGGCTATAATATCCCTAGATTGCCATGACTTTGTCACATGCTTCTTGCGACGGTTCCAAGTAAACCCTTAAATTTACATCAGCGGCCATATCGGGTAGGAGGGGGCAGGTGTCATTATTGATGAAATAATACATCCAGAAAGAATAACTCACGGTGACATGTGACTGTCCTCAAGATGGCTGCCGAGCAAATAGGGTCTATAGCCGACTAGCCTCTACTAACCATCATTGACTAGACTTCGCTCGGGCTAAAATCTCTCATGTACCATTTAAAATTTGAATTAAATCAACAACGTATTTTTGTCGGTTTTATAATTATTCTAGGCCTACATTGCGGAGATGGAAATATTCTGTCCTATCAAGGGAGAAAGCCTACCAGACCGGGTCAATATTTCCGAAGCTGGGGAGTTGACTTCATGCCACCACACCAATCTCCCGGTAAACCAAACTTTTATCACCTTCCTGAAACGACAACAACCGAGTGGACTCTTGGTACCTGATGAAGTCAACTACCTGTCGGTGGCTTTCGAGCCCACGAATGCGAACGTCAAGCAGGTGGCGGAGGCCGTACCGGAACTGCTGCAGCAATGCACGGAGCTTAGCGGTGCGTCTCCGGTGTCCGCTTCGGCTGTTCGCATCATAATCTCGCTCATGATGCTCTCAATGCTGCGCCGCGTGCAACTGATTTAACGATCTATGAGCTTGTTTCGGACAGTCAACATGATCAATGATCCAAATTTTAGATTTAGCCTCTCTAGTTATTCTTTGTTTTTCTGTGTGAGATTAAAGGTAGAACACATGATTGGTATCTCGAAAATCAGAAATATTCACAGATTTACACATAACTTACACGATATAAACATGATGACGGCAGAAAACTTGAAATGGTTTTGTCTGAAGTGTTATGTTCTTTGAGAAATGAGTAAAACAATTAATTTCGCCCAAACACCACTTCGTACACAGGCTGTGATTCAGGGTGAAGTGACTGGATAGCTTTTTTCTCAAACGTTAGATAAAGTACGGAGCTGACTTTTTCTCAGGTTGGTTTTAATCATGCATATCTTCAATCACTCAAGGAGATGAAACTATTTGTAACGGTTTACCAATCATGTGTTCTACCTTTAAAGGCAGAGGCTCGTCAGCAATGCGCTCTCGCCAAATTCGTGCCACAAAATGCGCAGCTCCATAGCAAATTAAGGCATGGAGCTGCGTATTTCGTGGCACGAATTTGGCGCGCGCATTGCTGATGAGCCTCTGCCTGTAAATAAAAATGGTGGTATGTACTTTCTTTTTAAAGTAAACGTTAGTTTCCTTGTTGTATATTCTTAAACCAAATTAAAATGAGAAAAATATTTACAGACGATCCAAGATACATTACTAGTCGCCATTTTGTCAGAATGAAATTGGGGCAGTTAAGAGCGCTGCACACGCATCGTTACTCCAACTTTGATTGGATCATGACAAATGGGACCCGTTTTGGCGTTCAAAACCAGAAACAAGTTTATGACGTCATTTCTGGATTAGCCAATGATCAGCTTCGATCGTCACAAACACGTTTCTGGTTATGCTACATGGTCGCAATTAAAAACATGGCTACAGGGCAGAATGAAATTTGCAGCCGAGTTACTTTATCCAAATGTTGCAATATTTGCATGATTGATTTGAAGGTATAAATACCATACACCCTCGCCACTAATTCTTTACAATATGACCTGATAACACCCCAGAAAGTGTAAATATGGTGAGGAAACATGAATTTAGCAGTGAGAAAATTTCAAATTTTCCTTTGAAAACACTTAGGATTTTTATTATTATTATTATTCATTTCTGGTATTCATACCAAGGATTCCTCAATAGTGCTCATTGCACGCGTGAAGAAACCCATGTAGAATTAGAATTATAAATGGCCAGAGACACTGGGGAATCCCCTTGCTCTTAACGAAAGAATGCTCTGGGGTCTTTAGAGTGCGTTACCATTTATACCTAATACACTGAACCAACGGCTTTACATCCCTTCCGAAGAAAGACTTAGTGCATGGAGTCTCAACTGGCGAGGGTGTATGGTATTTTTTCCGATTTGAATAAATAAGTCCAGTACTGGTGATGTACTAAGAAATATAACTTCTTTTTTATCTATATATGTTATTTATTTATTTCACCATAATGTTTTTTTAATAAAACTTGACTAAATACAAGTCTGACTGGATTTTGAATTAGTTGAATTTTAGCAGTTACTGGTTTTAGTGTTTTTATTGAGTGATATATTAACTTGTTTTATGAAAAGTTGGGGTTGCAGGTTCGATACCCATTGTGGTTTCAGTAATGCCCACCATAGAAGCGTGATTTAGCAATATCGTCTTCTTGCAGCAACTTTAACACATGACATTAAAACTTGGCTAGCGAAATAACCTGCCGCCCAATCCTCACCAAACTTCGTCTGATAGATAACCTTGTAATTATGTGCCTAAAATCTTGATATATGCAAGGAAAAGTTGGGGAAAAAATGTGAAAACGATATATACCTATCTGAAACTGACTTGATATCTGCTGAGAGTGCTGTATGCCCTGATTATACCTGCATATATGCACGTGGTGGAACGGGAAGATGGATTTTCAAGACTTTTATGGACAAATTCCATAGACGCATGCAAGGTAAGGTTATCAAGAACTATCAGGTGAAGTTTGGTCGGCAAGTTATTGCGCTAGCCATGTTTTTCATGTCCACCTGTTAAAGTTGCAGCACGCATATTGGATATGTACATTAGTCTGGTACCCGGACCAAAAATCTTTTGACTATAGACTGAATTTAAGGTCCGGCAGCCGCCAATTTCGCCATTTTGAAACAGGAGGAATTCCTCCTTTTTCCGAAGTTACCCGAATGCACGTCCGGTCGTCCGGACGTTACCGTTATTCGTCGGGTACACTTCGTCATTGTTTCGAGAATTTGAATTGACGTCGTGTGCGGCCACACGCGTACATATGTGCGTGTGTATTTATGGTGATGCCACGGACTATACCCAGTGGCTTTCAGTGGCTATAGTTACGGGATTGCAACAGCAGATTAAAACTAATCACTGGGTGATGCAGACAAGGTTTGAATTTTCTTTTTGATGCTATCCTACATGTATATTAAAATGGGCATATTTAATATTTTAAGGTTAATATATTAAATTTGTATTGGTCAAATAAGGAATAACCCCTTTCAAATTGTTGTACACTCATGCCATATAGCGCGCAGCGCACTTTGAAAATGAACGGTTATGTGCTTCTAAAAATAAATGCATGACGTAATGCTTAAAGTGCTATTTTAGACACCACAGTAGCCGGTCCTCATATTCAGTCGTTGTATGTGGAATATGTGGGGCGGGAACCAGTCTATATGTACATATGCCCCAGTTCTAGGTTAAGTAATACCGAAAGAGGGCGCTTTGTCGTTTGGTCGGTGAGGTTTGTTTGCATCTTCTGCTAAATAAAAGCCGACGCAAACGCTAGAATTTGCTGAATCACCGACGCGACATGGCAGAGTTAGTCGAGATGTTACCGCCCGATTATGGGTACGTGGTTTTGGTTGTGGTCTTCAGTTTTGTCGTCGTGTCCTGGATGGCCGTGAAAGTTGGACAGGGTCGCAAGAAATACGACGTGAAGGTAGGTAAATAGTGCAGTCTACTACGTCTGTGGATCCGTGCACCGAACAGGTACAGGTGTACATTATGATGCAGGCGTGGTACGTGCAGGTGGGGGAGGGAACAGGTGGGCGTGGTGGGGAAGATGGGCGTGGTGGGGAAGGGGGGCGGGTGTGAGGGAAAAACTACCAAACACATTCGCTAGTTGAGACACTAATCTATGGAGCATGACATAAAAAGTGTTGGTACAACTATAGAATGCAGGGCCACTTGGAAGTTGACCCTCTAGTTCAGTGGGAATTGTATTTAACTGGCTTATTGATATAACACAATGGTGAGGGATTTTTTTAAAAGGGAAAATTTGCCAGTAACCCGGGGGTCAACTTCCAAGTGGCCCTGTATTCTATATAGTTACTCCTTTCTGGGGCATTATCATCACTGATCATGTTCGGTATTTATACCAATTTTCCCCTTTAACTAAGTTTAGATTTTCCATCAAATCTGCACTAGGGTTTACTGCCATTAATACTAGCTGTTAATTTATTTTAATGGAAACATTTGCATAAATTCTGGTCGCCACTGAGGCATCCGCGCCGTGTGTTAAGTCTATGGAACAGGGCAGAACAAGTATTTTCAGGGAAATTGTTGAATATTTTTCACTCTTAAAAAAGTAAAAATCACTTTCCCATCAATTATTTACACGTTTTGGTGGTTATTAAGTCATTATAAGGAGAATAAGTGTCGACCAGTAAACGGAATTCTTTCCCACCTTTCGTTTTGCTAATGTTAGGAAAAAACTAAACCCAATAAACAACTTCCCCATTTAAGACATTACTAAATCACGATTAAAATTTACAATTATTCCTTTATTATTTAATACAGTATCCGACTATGTACAGCGACACACACCAGATCTTTAATTGCATTCAAAGAGCTCATCAAAACACGTGAGTATTTATTAGTGGAAATTTACGACTGTATTTAACGCCCAAGTAGATCCCTGTCATTTGATTGGACAATAGCAGGTCATTGGACAATGGCGTTAAATAATTTAACAATTTAATGCTTCGTCGCCAACCGTGCATTTTTGTTTCATATAATTTTTTCCATTGCACGGCGTGTGCACTGCATGCACTTTTAATGCAAGCGCGTGATATTGTACGACGTTGAAGCAGACGCATTTGCGTAAGACGCATGTGTGGTAGATGATTCGGATTCGGTCATTGTGATCCGAGGGATGTCAGGGACTAGTACTTGTTCATATTCTCAAGCTATCAAATGACAATGATCTCTTTAGGAGTTATATAAAACAAACAATGAATGTTTTTCATTCGTTCAATGGAGCGAATATATTTTCATTCATTGAAAGATGGAATTATTTCCCTCTTTTTAGATTGGAGGTTGTCGGCTATGCCCTGACGTTTCTACTTCTCGGTGGACTGCAGCATCCTGTAAGTACTTGTTACTGAGCAGGTTGCCATGAATTGCCTCTCTCCACACTTGATCCCGAGCTCGGGATCAGCCCCGGATCACAACTGAGTGTAAACGCTCTCGGAACCAAATTGGCCCCGGATCAGACCCCGAGATTTTGGTCTCGCGTTGGCGGAGGGTTCGATCCCGAGCTCGGGATCAGTTTGCGGTTAGGTAAGCAATTAATCTTTACCGCAACCTGCCACATCTGCTCCACAGCCGTAGCGGGGGGAAAGCCCGCGAAATTCAAGTGGCCTTGTACACTGCACATCCACAACCCATGCACACATTGATCAGTACATACACACATAGAGCATGACCTTTGACTGCAACTTCTGGCACCGAGCTCGAGATCAACTACAGAATGTAAACGCGGCACTCAGGATCATTGCGGTTAACACTGACGCATTCTTATCGGGGGACCAGTGTAAACACTGAACAATTTTGTTCCTACCATAAAATGTCAACAACTTACAGTGCACATAAAGTCCTATGCGGCCCTGGACTCCCTCCCCCCTTCTTCGCTTTGTAGAACCGTGAAAATGTTGACAACTTTAGACTGCCTTTTTAGTTTTACTTTGTTGTAAAACTAACATATGTGAATTTCTTGTCCGATTCTTCTCTCAGCGAATTGCTGCCTTCAGTGGCTTTGTGTGGGTCGTCAGTCGCATCTCCTACGCTCGTGGATATTACACTGGAGGCAAGTATTATCTGAATAGACATTTTGCATCGGCGGCCATGTTGTGAACAGTCTTTCTTATTTAAATGATGTGACAACGAATATACAGCCTTGGGAAAAATTATTGGACCACCTACAACAAGTACATAGCAATTTATTAACTTGTAAAAGAATGTTTTATATGGCAATATTCGATGCCATGTAAGCCTCCTGAGCTAATGACTATTGTCTAAGACCAAACATCATAAACATAAGCCCTCTTGCTGCCGAAGAGGAGTGCTTTTGCGAAGTTGTCACTTATTGGCAAAAAAATTAATATTCTCTGTTGAAAATTGTATTTTTCAAACGATCTTTAAAAAATAAATTTTTAATATTTTTTAAAAAAAATTTTGTTTCAGATCCAGAAAAGCGTCTGAACGGTGCATATGGATACTTTGGGCTTTTTGCTTTAATTGGGACCACAATCTCACTGGCTCTTCACTTGCTTGGTATCTTGTAGGTCTTCATAAAGTAAATGGAGCATCATTGATTTTTAAGTCTAACAAACATCTTCAATACAAATGTCCATTTGAGTTTGGATGCAGGGATTCGAATTGAGCGATGAAGCCAACTGGTGGTCTCGAATCACGGTATTGCAGATGTTCCTCACTGATTGGGATTGGCTATCACGTGAAAAAAATTATCCATTATTCATACTTAAAGGCAGTATACATCATTGGTAATCTCGAAAATCAGAAATGTTCACAGATTTATGCAATATAAACATGATGACCGTAAAAAAATTCCCCTAAAATGGTTTTGTCTCAAGTGCTATAGTCTTTGAGAAATGAGTAAACAATTAGTTTTCGTCTCATGAGACGAAAATTCAATTTGCCCCAAAACCATTTCGCCCCAAATTAAATTACTTCGTCCACAGGGCGAAGTAGTTTTCTCAAAAGTTAGACGAAGTACGGAGCTGGTTTTTGCTCAGGTTGGTTTTAATCATGCATATCTTCAGTCACACAGGGATTAAACTATTTGTAACAGTTTACCAATCATGTATACTATCTTTAAAAACATCTTTACCTAGACATGCCGTGTTTCATTACCATTACAGTTAGCTGTAGTTTATTAACAAAAAAATTCAAGATATAATAATTGCCACAAATGAAATTGGACTCAAATGTTTTTGTACTTGTCATGAATTACTATCTCCATTATGTATTTTTATGCAAAAATAATGTGTGTATTTTGGTGTTAATTTGTTAACTGGAAATCTGTGTTTAATAGCGGGTATATTTTACTGAAATTAAGCTTTGTTAAAGCTAAACATGTTAAAAGGCAGGGATTTTATGATTCTGGAATTGGTACAAATTGTTCATACATGGTGATTTTTGTATGTACTCTAACTTTCTCATCTTGATTTTGACCATTTATAGATTTTTAATTGTTGTATTTACCATTTGCATTAAAAAGAACCAAATCATTTTAAGCTTCAATTTTTTTTTTTTTAAATGAAAATCCTAAAAACCAAATTGAGATAAAAGTGAATTGTTAATTTGTGCCGATTTATTTACAAGAATATACCAGTGAAACGTCAAAACAGAAATAATTTCATCATAAAAAGTACCACATACGAGTTCATTTGCAAAAACGGATAAATCCATTTCAAGATATTTCACGTACCTCAAGATTTTCTGTTATGCTTTTCAAAAAATAATCTTCAAAATGCATCAAGGAAGCATTCAATCTGCACAAGAGACTTGCTTTTACCAATTTTATACCTCTTATTTACATTTTGTTGGATAGTTTTTAAGAGGCACAACAAAAAATATTCAGGTACATGAAATATCTTGAACGCCATTTATCTGTTTTTTGCAAAGGAAGTCTTCATACACTCGACCAAAAAAGGTGCTGTCACCAGTAAGACATTTGTAGATATTTATTATGAAATTTTAGCTGAACATATCCCTCAAAGGAATAGAGC
Organism: Henricia sp. BOLD:AAB3569; assembly: GCA_037783545.1. NCBI lineage: Eukaryota > Metazoa > Echinodermata > Asteroidea > Spinulosida > Echinasteridae > Henricia > Henricia sp. BOLD:AAB3569. The sequence goes on along the minus strand of JBBELK010000011.1, from coordinate 1,681,453 downwards.
TCAAGAGATATCATGATGGCAAGCTTCAGTGAACAGGAATGCAACAAAGGAGTGTGGGCTCAGAATGAAAAACACCAAAGAACAATGCAACTTGTGATTTGGGCAATTTGTGTGTAGACAATTAGGACATTTTTAAGTGAGTTTGGATTTATCAATGTCTTGTCAAAAACATCCAAATCAAAATGGGTAAATTGTCCAATCTCAGATCGTGCTATTGCATTAGGTATGGTGGAAGCAAAATACTGAACTGTAACTCCCCTTGCTCGAGTGCAATAAAGTTGACATCGTTGTTTTTTGGTGTTTTTCATTCTGACCCCACACTCCTTTGTTGCATTCCTGTTCCGTGAAGCTTGCCATCATGGACTCCGTTGAGCTCTATTCCTTTGAGTGATATGTTCAGCTAAAATTTGATATATTATTTTCCTACATTAAATCCAATTTCATAATAAATATCTACAAATGTCTTACTGGTGACAGCACCTTTTTTGGTGGAGTGTACATTGTTAACAGTACTTTAAAAACAACTTTTGCAAATCGGAGGTTTATGATTATGAACTACCTTTTCCAGGGGGGTGGGTGACGTGTCCATGAATTAGAATGGGCTTCGACAGAGTGGACAGGACGACTGGTTACTGGTGCTAAACCACTTGTACTGTGGAAAGAAAACATGTTTCAAATTGACGCCATAAACTGCTCTTAAAGATTTGAATTAGGACTTGCTCATAAGGGGGCAATTCCTGAAATTCAAATTTACACTTCAGAGACTTTGAGGGCTTGTAATGCTTCACGTATTCAAGTTGTTTGATTTTAAACACATGTTCTTCAAGCATCATTGATGGAAGTGTAATTCCTGAAAAAATGTTTGCAATGCCATTCTCAGTAAGTGTGTAGAGTCCCCAAAACCCTCTGTTTCGGATGTACTCAATAAGTACGTCCGAAACCAAGATATTTTTTGATGTACAATAACTTTTCAGGAATTACACTTCCATCAAGGATGCTTGAAGAACATGTGTACAACTATAACTTGAATACGTGAAGCATTACAAGCCCTCAAAGTCTCTGAAGTGTAAATTTGAAGTTCCAGAATTGGCCAAAGACGAGGTTAAAGCTGTAATGTGTTCTTGAAAACTTGGGACTTGAATTTATGGGATTTGAAAAGAGACTTGATATGAATTGGGGACTTGTTCTTGAGACTTGGATCAAAAAGGACTTGGCTCTTGAAGACACGGGACTTGAATTACGCCTTGGTCTTAGAGACTCAAATCAAGACTTATTCTTGAAGTCTTGGGACTTGAAAAAATACTTGCTCCGAATGATCCGAGACTTTAATTGGGGCTTTCTCTTAATGGAGACTCGGACTTGAATTGTGATTTGCGCATATGAAGACTTGGGGGACTTGAATCAAGATTTGACAACCTTGTCAGTCTGTTCTTTCATAATTTCCACACTGGACCATATTGCTGACGTTTGTTCTTACCAAGCATGCAGAGTGATATCGCTTCTTGCACGTCTTGCATTGTAGCTTGGGCAGAGAGCAGTTAGAACCGTGTATGACTGAGAAACAAATCATACAGTCCTCTACGCCTTCAAATCGCTTGTCCACGTTACGCTTCCACAGAGTTAGGCCGTCCATAATGCTACCATTCTGGGAAATTTGAGAAAGATGAATAAATGTTATCAATTTCATTCACTGGTCGCCACTGAGACGCTGTGTCTTAAGTCTATGGAACAGGGCAGAAAAAGTATTTTCGAGGAAATTGTTGAATGTTTTTCACTCCTAAAATCACTTCCAATTAAAATATTAACACATTTTGGTGGTTATTAAGTCATTATAAGGAGAATAAGTCTGCGAAATTCTTTCCGAATACCGTAATTTTCGGAATATAAGCCGCTCGGGGTATAAGCCGCGACGCCCGAAAATTCCAGAAACAAGATTCACCGTCGGCGTATAAGCCGCCCGGCTTATTAGCCGCACCATTTTGTCGGCCACAGATCGATCACAAATATATAAAGAACTGCCGCCGTAAGTGCCTCACCGCGGGCCACGTGCGCGCGACCGCGCACTGCACAGTAGTCACACTCTCTGTCGGCACGGCATGTCGCCTCAAAGAGAGCTTTGTGGTCCAGGTTGTTTTGATGACAGCACACTCAAGAGAAAACCTTATTGAAATCAAGAAGTGGCTTTATCGGAAAAGGCGTTACATGTTTATAATAAGTTATATAGCAAGGTGCAATGCACTCAAAGTAGGCTAATCTTGTTTCAGTTTGTTTTGTAAATAGATAAAGTACATGTAACTTGACATATTTTAAAAATGCCTTGGAATGTGCATAATAAGAAATCTCCAAAAAATAAAGGAGAGTATATTAGATGCCATCGATGACGATCGAAGGCCGCAAGCCATCAAGATATTCGCTGGATTCTCCGACGGCGGCCACACGGCAGTGCACCAGGCCGACAGGCCATGCACAAACACGGTAAGTGAAAGCAGGGCTTCGTTCCAAATACGCGCACATTGTTAAACGTTTGCAACGTTCGCCAACAACATTCCCAGCTTGTACGCATGCACAAAATAAAAGAGCACAACCAGAGGCGAACGTTGCCACGTGTACAAATTGTACACTGCTTTCGCCCGGGCCCGACGCATATGCTATGCATGTACGATAATAGCCGGCCGAGTCTCTCCATTACGCGCACCGCGATTGGCTATTTTCAATGCACATGGTGACTTGGCGATTTTGATCTCGCCGGCCAAAATAAAATATGCCAAACGTTTTATGTTTGATTGGTTCCGTATTGTACTGCCACTACATTGCATTTGTCATGCGTTTGGGTCCATCACGATTAAACTAAAAACGCAAAGGACATTGTACTGGACCAGATGGACGGGGGTTTAGACCTAAGCTGCAACATCAATAATTGGACGGTTCATGGGGCCTCTCCATTTTTGCAAAAAGAGTTTATAAATAAGAAAACCAGCTTCACGGTGGTCCTTGCCTGCACGGCCAGCGGCAAAAAACTGAAGCCGATGGTCATCATCAATGGGCATCTTGAGCGGAGTATACCAAGGCTGTGCAAACGCTATGCCTTCTTGTTTTCCGAATTCGGTTATCTCAATAGATCATTCTATGTTGATTCACTATACATCATTCAAAATTACTTGAAAAAGAACATTGCAACTGACATAAAAGGGGCTTCATGAGGATTGGGTGATTGATATTAATATTTGTAATTCAGCGGAATGCTACATAGATCTATCGTCTTTTGCTTGGTACCGGTATTCCCGATGATTTCTCGCATTTGCGTCCGCCCCACATTTTTGTGCACGACGCCGCTATAGTTCATTCACCCCCAATGGCGGTGAATGAACTATGGCGGCGTCGTGTTCCGAATTTACCTTTGACCTCGCCACCGCGCGCGAGATACCGAAAAGGCTTATTAAAATAGGGGACCGTTTGCCTGCCTGCGGACGTACGTAAACGTATGCCGCTTGGGCGAAATGGCTTTTGGGCGAAGGGGCTCAAGTTGGGCAAAGCATGGAGGCTTCCTCCATGGGCAAAGTGACTGTACATCGTTGGAAAAACATCGTTAATTAAAATTACTTGTAATGATTTTCCCATCTAAAACACACATTTCCACAGACAATGACAAACACAGAACTCTTTGGATTTTAAAACAACGCCAACTAAAAGTAAAGAATTGAAGAAAACACGGAAGGAACAGACGCACCAAACGATTTGTTTGGCGTTGGACGAGTACTCACGACCGATGGCATGGTCCGATGGCGAACTGGTTGCCTGCGCTTGTGCTGTGTCACATCGATACACTCTGCACCTGGAAAAATTGCACACCTTTTCGTGCGCGTGCGACGGCCTTCAACATCGTTTTTTGACAATAAAAAATTCCCGTAAAAGATTGATAGAACTATTTAACTACATTACATAATGTATATGAGCATATCATGATTTTTATCTTTAGAGCTCGGCGTATAAGCCGCCCGGTTTATAAGCCGCCGGGAACTTTTTTTTTGGCAAAATCAACGTATAAGCCGCGGCTTATATTCCGAAAATTACGGTAAATGCTGAGCTTCTCTGTGCCTTTAGTGGGTAAAAATTTAACTAACACAATATCTAGTATGGTGCCTAATCATCATTGAAATGAAACAACCAAACTTGGGTTGAGAGAAAAATCGTAAGGGCCTTATCAGGATTCGAACCAGAGATCTGACTCATTGAACAGATGCTCTACCAGCCGAGCTATAAGGCCCAGTTGTGCTTCCATGCAACACCGTTAGAAAAATTGTGTACCACTTTGCATTATAGCTCAGCTGGTAGAGCAACTGACCGGTGGGTCAGAGGTCTCGGGTTTGAATCCTGATAAGGCCCTTGTCATCGCATGTTTGGGTAAAATCTTGTTTGTCCAGCAAGCACGTATCAACAACAAACCTGATTCCGCAGAAAAGTCGTTAGTTGAAGTGTCCAGTTCCGCCACTGCGTTGTCCCCACCCCAACCTTTCTCTCGCTGTCCACGGTAATAATCCCCAGCGGGTGATTGGCCGGAATACGAACGGTCAAATCCATGGTCAGGTCTTGCATGGTGTACGTCGCGATGACCTCGCGCGTCATGGAGCGAGCTTTGACCGTCATGTTTTCAAAGGTCTGGGTAGCGGTCTGAACGTCGCGGATCTCTTGTGAACAGAGTAACGGACTGGCGTATTTTGTGGTAAATCTGGGGCACATAGAAACAGGATTATTATGACATGTACGTACAGTTGCTATCAACAATTTAAAAAGGTTTTTCTCACAAAATAAAATTGTTGGTCATTGTACGAGCCTTAAAGGGGCTATGTCACGGTTTGCGCATGCGCCAAATCCTTTTATATTTTGACATACGTGCGGGCTCAGATGTATGTAGTGCAATTTCGTTACACAACGCCATTGGTGCATGTGCTATAGTTGTGTACATCATGTACTTAGCTGTCAGGACCAAATAAGCATGTCAGTTTTTATGGAAAACAAGGTTATAAACAAATTGCTGTATCCAACCATGTCATTCATATCATTCGATGCCGTTTCTGTCATGTTTTGTCGAGTTTTTTGATGGGATGAAAAAACTCTCTTCTTAACGACAGCCGCACACACGGTGATGTCGATGTTTGGCGGCTTAAAAATAAGGCAAACAGTGCAATTCTAATTAAAAAGTAATGCATCAGGACATCCTGGACGTTGACAAGTACACCACTGCCAAAATTACTAAAGAATTATAAGGGATGGCAAAGATTGAATAGGATATGCAAAACCTGGCGACAAAACTTGAAAAAGTTAGCCACACTTTTTCAATTAGTTTTGCTGCGCATGCGCAAACCGTGACATAGCAATTAAACAATGACACACCTGTCTACAAACGGTGCCACTTTCTTGTCCTGACTCGTCCACCATTGTCTAACCATAGCTGGTAGGTCTTCCAGTATACTGTAGTACAAAGCACAGGCTTGGTGTCGGATTTCCTCCTGGCTTGAAAAAACACCTGTAAACGAAATTTGTTTGCATTAACTAAATTTTGAGCCCAATAGTGAAAATGTTGCCCTTTGCAGGTTGCTGGGACTACACTAATACCAGTGAACTGTTTCCCTGCACTTTAGCAATGGACGTTTCAGATTACCAGTGAATGTTTAGACCCAGTTATCTGGTAACTGATGTCACACTTTAGTAGTCTATTTCCGCCTGAAGATTCGACAATAATGCAAGAAAAAGATATCCTGACGTAAACTCTCCCAAATCTTCTGGGATTTCCTATTCTATATAAGAAAATACTCACCTCCGATACCTACAAATGCATTCCTATGCGCATGCGCACCAAAATTCGCTGAATACAACAAAAGACCATTACGTCACCACCACACTGCACGTCCCGCGAAAACAGAGAATACTCTCCCCTTTTTTCCATCTTAAAATGTTTGAGCTCAAGGAAATTGGGAGGGAAGGTATCGGAGGTGAGTATTTTCTTATATAGAATAGGAAATCCCAGAAGATTTGGGAGATTCTATTACAGAAAATACGTCACCTCCGATACCTACAAATGCAGATTAGCACCGAAAACTGAACAAGGGAGGGAAGGAACATGCAGTGTGGTGTCCAGAGGTCTTAACAGTGACTAATTGAACATAATCAAAAGTGATAGTCAAGACATACCCGTATGAGATGTCACGAACCGGTTTAGGTTGATGAACTGACTGCTAAACGGGATCTCTGGGTTGATGACCGTGCAGCTGACTTCAGGACCTATCTGCCCATTCTGCCCTCAGTTTGCAAAACATCCTTCAGGTAGCATGATGTAAAGGTTGAGGGATTTTTCCAACATGCTGCTTGCATGATCTCGGAAATGGCCACACCCTGAAAGAGAGCCCATGATGTTGACATGCTGCGGGTCTGGTGTGCTTTTACTGAAGCCCGAGGTGTATACATCTCATCTGGCTTGCTCTCTGCTTTCTTTATTGCCTGAGGTGCATAGCGAGCCTCGTGTGGCAAGTGAGCCGGTTTGACAGCCTGAGGTGCATAGCAACACTCGTTTGGCTTGTTATAATCTTCCTGAACACGGCTCATAAGGTGTGGGCTTCTGGAGGTCTGGGCAGGTCCTGTTTGGTACCGGTATGTGTCATCTAATGACCTTGCACCTGTACCTGTACGGGAAGAGGGGAGAAAAATAACGGCTTCCACGATCCACCTCGCAATTGTAGCCTGAGATGCTGGATTGTGCGGACGAATTGTCGTGATGAAGAGCTGTTTAGTATTGCCTCGTAAATTCTCAGTGCGTGAAATGTAGAACTTTAAAGCCCTAACTAGGCACCATAACTTGTCCTCCTGGATACTCGAGAAGGAAGACAAACTTGGCACAAATATGTCTGGCGGTGTAAAATCCGGGGATTGGTTCTTCGTCAGGAAGCCAATACGTGGGATTAAACGCACACCACCTGGTTCCCAACGCAGGTGACCCTTTTCTATAGAGAGTGAATGGAGCTCACTCCTGCGACGGGCTGTGGATGCGGCCAGCAAAAAGACAGTTTTGACAGTCAGATGGTGCAGAGACGAGTCCCCAGCTGGTTCGAAGGGAGCTTTGGTGAGTTTATACAGAACATCACCGAGGTCCCAAGAAGGCACCAATTTCTTAGATGGTGGTCTTTCCACGAACATGCCCTTGATCAGGTGGAAGATCGCCGAATTATTAGACAAGTTCGTCCCGTCCTCAAAGCCCTTATGAATCACTCCAATGGCTGATCTGTAGCCTCGAATCGTCGTAATTTGTAGGCCAGACTTAAACAGATAGAGGAAGAAATCCCCAAGATTTGTTACAGATGCAAGAGTGGGATTGACAGCCTCTCTGGTACACCATTTGATGTAGTGTTGGAGGCGGTTATCGTAAGTTCGTTTAGTTGAAGGTCGCCTGCTCTTGGCTGCCAAGTTTGCAGCGTCTGTAGAAAGGCCTGCCGTTCTAAGGGACAACTTGATAGCATCCAGGCACAGAGATGGAGGCTCTTCGGATCTGGGTGCAGTATCTTCGACTTGGGTTGGAAGAGGAGATCTGGACGGTCTGGTAGGGCGATTGGGCGATGGTTGAGTATGTCCAGAATTCGAGGAAACCATGGTTGTCTTGGCCAAAAAGGTGCTGTTAGAATAATCTTGCATATCTCTTGCTGGATTTATGTTAGAATCCGAGACACTAGAGAGATTGGGGGGAAGGCATATCCGAGGATTCCTATCCAGCTGACCATAAACCCCAAGAGGAGTAACCATGCTCGGGCTGGGAGCAAATTGGATGCTAGGAATATCTTGACGCATTCCTCCAGAGTTGTACAACGGTCTATGGAGGGAGTAGCTTTCCCTGTTATCATGTTCAGGGTTGCCCCTAAGAAGTTGGGGGTTTGCGTGGGAATCGGAGATGACTTCAGCCGGTTGATAATGAACCCGAGGTCTCGTGTCAATTTGGCTGTTGTTGATATGGCTTGGAGTGCTTCTGACTGAGAAGGAGCCACAATTAGCCAGTCGTCCAGATAAACGTACAGACGTATGTGCTGTCCGCATAGTGCTGCAGCTAAAACCTTGGTTATACTGGTGAATACCCGTGGTGCTGTGGACAGTCCAAATGGGAGGCATCGAAACTGGTATGTTGTGCCTCGGTAAATGGATTGCAGGAACTTCTGATGTTCCTTGTGAATGGGGACATGGAGGTAAGCGTCCTTCAGGTCCAAAGATGTTGCCCACCAGCCGAGAGGAACAGACTGGAGGATAGTGGCCAAGGTTTCCATCCGAAAACGTTTTGGGCGAATGAAGGCGTTGAGAGGCCCGAGATTGATAATTGGGCGCCAACCACTCGGTTTCTTTGGAGTGAGGAAAAACACTGAAGTAAACCCCAGGGTTGAGGGCGGCTGAATGATGATTGCTTGCTTGTTCTTCAGAACTGTTATCTCGTCTTCCAAGGCTTTTCGGTGTGAAGGATCTTTTGGAAGGGGTGTGAGGCACCGAGGTAACATCTCCAGAAGAGGTGGCGAACTGGTAAATTCCAGACGATATCCCGATGAAAGGGTTTGAAGAACCCATGTGTCTGTTGTGATCTGCGCCCATTTGTGATGATAATGAAGAAGACGGCCCCCCACCGGACCTGGGACTGGCTGGACTGGTATGGGCCAGTAGTCACTGGCTCTTACTTCCGGGTGGATTTTGACCCCCGAAGGAACGTGCGTACTTTGAGCGTGGTGTTCTGGTCGAGCCTGTAAATCGCTGCCGATGGGTTGGGGTGGTAAACGAGACTCTTCGTTGGCGTTGAAACTGCTGGGAGCGACGAAAAGTGCCTGGACTGTCCGGGAAGAATCTGGATCTGCCATAGGTATTACTGCTACCAGAAGACGATGGAGTTGGAGGTCTTGAAGAGTGACGTCGAAAATCAATCCCTTCCTCCGTCTTCAGTCGTTTCAAATTTGTTGTTGAATAAGTCAGGGCCAGACAATGGAAGTTGTTCCATCTCTTCTCTTGATCCCAGTGAAGGCCAGAAGATGTTGTCCAGCACTAGGGATCGACGTAAGGATGAGATAAGCGCCGAACCAGCTGCGAACTCTCGAAGAGAGGAGGCTAAACAGTCATCAAGAAACTTGAACATGACTGGGAGTAGATCCGGTTCTACTATGTTAGGATCTTCTGAGGTTCGGGCCAACACGTCGGAGAGGAGGAGGGAGAAACTCGACACTTTAGCTCCATGACGTAAACGGTGGTCCAACTTCTCAAGGGAGTTGTTGATGTCGTTGATTTGTTTGTCTTGGAATATGCGTTTCTTAGGAAGCGAGCCTGGCTTCCCTGAGCGCAGCTTATCTTTAACTTGCGTTGAAATATTCGGCACTGAAAAGAAATGCTGCGTGTCTTCATCATTAGTTTTGAAGAGAGAATACTCCTGACGAGGGATTCTAGCTGATTTCTTCAAAACTTGGATAAAACTGTTGTCCATAATGTCAGCACAAAAACTGTCCACAGGTATTGTGCATTTGGGCAATGAAGCGCCTGTCGAGGAATCCCTACGAAAGGACGGTCGAGAGATTTCCACTGGCGAGGGAGGAGGAAACTCTAAGGTCCGACTAACTTCCGGGATTATCAATTTGCCTCGTTGGAACATGGAGGTGGTACCGTATTCAAAATCCAGGTCAGAAGAACTAGACGCAGGCGAGTGTGCATACATGTATGCCTGATCACGATGGATTGATGGCGAACCAGAGCTGCTGTGCGACTGGGATCGAAGGTCGTGATGACGCCCAACCGGAGAGCGTGTAACACCTCTGGATGAATAGTGATGATATTTATCTCGTGGAACATGCTCAGTGTCGTAACGGAATTCTCCATGTCTGGGGGATCGGGACCGATGTCTGGGGGATCGGGACCGATGTCTGGGGGATCGGGACCGATGTCTGGAGGATCGTGAGTGGTGTTCCAAGTCTCTATCGTGTAGTGAACGATGTGAAGGCTGAGCTGGAACTATGTTGTCACGTTCCCTGGAACAGGAAATGTATGACGAAATTGGATTATGACGGTTGCCTGTCTGCCAGTCTCGAGGAAAATTACATGACCTCGCGTCGGGAGAAATCATGTGATGAGAGCTCCGATATGTTGGTTGAAAAGATGAGGTGTAGAAACGTGGATCATGTGGATAATAAGAAGATCCAGAGGGGCGAGAATCTGGCCCGAATGCAGGTATTTGAGTTTCGCCTGGTGTAAGGTGGACGAACGTCACGTCAGGCTCGGTGCTCGATGGGAAATATGAGGCCAGAGGCACATTCCCTGAAGCTCCGCCACGTCCGCTGGATGTTGCGGTCAGAATACTCGGAACAGAGCAGGAACTAGGCTTGGTATTTACACCGGAAGACATCAGAAAATGTCCGGTAACTATCGGTAAAGACCCGGTAGGATTAGCGGTCGACTGTGCCGCGTTGCCTTGCTTGGAGTGCTCGTCCTGCCACGCTTCAAAAATCTTCCACGGTTCGGTTGACCACGACGAACATATTCACAAGGATTTTCTCTTGAACACAGTCTGCAACGGTGGCACGAAAAGTGTATATCAAAGTCCAAAGGACATAAAGATCCACTGCAAGATCGGCATTTAGTCTTCCTGAAGGACTTTCGTTTAGATTTAGACGGCTCCATTTCAGAGGTGTCGGAAATGTACGGTCTATAGCCTTCGTTGTAACATCGGAACGGAACTGTTTTGGAATACGTGTGCACTCGGTGCAGCGCGCTGGAAAAAAGGGGAGAGTATTCTCTGTTTTCGCGGGACGTGCAGTGTGGTGGTGACGTAATGGTCTTTTGTTGTATTCAGCGAATTTTGGTGCGCATGCGCATAGGAATGCATTTGTAGGTATCGGAGGTGACGTATTTTCTGTAATAGAAACATGACTCTTTATTTATAATTATTTGACGAAAATTAGAATCTCTTCATTCAATGCAGAGATCGTTTAATTCAACGAAGCAATTTGGCAGGCCTAGTAATGCATTAAGCGTGTGCCAAGCATTCACTACCATGAAACAGTGCATGTAAAGTCCTACGCGACCCTCGACCCTCTCCCCTCTTCCCATGCTTTATAGAATTATGAAAATGTTGACAACTTTGGATGACCCATTTATAAATTAAAAAATAAGAAAATAAAATAAAATGGTGTCAAATGAAAAATATAAAACCTTTAGCTTTCATGGTAGGCGCAGCGCTGAACATGTTTCTTGGTGCCGAGCCCTTGGTCGGCGAATGACCTGCGCTGCTTAATAACGGTGGATCGGGCATTAACTTAAAGATGTTGATCATGAGCGCTGCGACTCCGTCAGACTGAGTTAGGTAGTTTGCATACTTGGCTCGGACCTGAAAGTTAAAAGAAGAATCAAAGAAGTTTCATCGCAAATTGAGGTTCCGTCGGAAACTACAAAAACACAGAAAGGCCTGTGGCAATTTCATAAAGCTGTTTAGCAGAAAAAGTTGCTTAATGCAAAATGTGTTTGCTTCTAAAAAAATGTGTTAGCAGTTAAAATATCATGTGATGTGTATCTCAATTGACTGGTGTTCTGCTATTCTTGCTAAGAACACAAGTTGACATACAATTTTGACTGCTAACCCATTTCTACAAAGCAAACAAATTTTGTATTAAGCAAATTTATTTTGGTAATCAGCTTTATGAATTAGGCCCCTGGTTAAGCCCGCCGCACACGTGAGGTCGTTTGCTGAGCAAACATTCATTCGTGGCCGTTTGCTCAGCACTTGGCTCACGTGTGCGGTGAAATTTTGCTGCATTTTTTGCCTCGCGAGGCCGTGAGACAAAAATCTAACATGTTTGATTTTTTTTCCCTCGCGTGGCCAAAATCTCACCGTGTGCGGGGGTGCTGAGCCAAGTGCTGAGCTAAAATTAATGTAGCTGGCCAATTAAAACCGTCCCCTATTCATGTGATATGAATACAGCGTGAGCGCGGGCACCGCCAAGGTCACCAAACTTTTGCTAAAGTTTTCGTACCGTGCGCGTGGTTTTAGTTGGTCAGCTACATTCATTTTAGCTCAGCACCCCCGCACACAGTGAGATTTTGGCCACGCGAGGCAAAATAAATCAAACATGTTCGATTTTTGTCTCACGGCCTCGCGAAGCAAAAAACGCAGCAAAATAGTCACCGCACACATGAGCCAAGTGCTGAGCAAACGGCCACGAATGACCGTTTGCTCAGCAAACGACCTCACGTGTGCGGCGGGCCTACACATACGCATTAAATGTCACGCGTCAAATATGACATTCAAAGTTACATTTTGTCTAATTATTTAATGGGTTTAATGAACTTCAATTCGCAGCCTGTAGGCTGAATTGCATGAAGCTTACAAGTGTCTTCCACCTAAACATCGAGATACATAGTTGGGTGGCACCATTGGCAGCCGACAGCCAGAGATACCGGGGAATCCCCTTACTCTTCACGAAAAAGTGCTCCTGGGATCTTTTCAGTGCGTTACACAGCACACTGAACCAACGGCATTACATCCCTTCCGAAGGATGGAGCAAGTGTGTTCAAGTGCTTTGCTTGCAAGAGCACAGGTAACATGGCTGGGTATCGAACCTACAACCCTAGTGTTGTGAGTCAGTAACCCAAACCACTTGGCCAGGGTACCCCACATTTAATCCCATTTAATCCCATTTAACCAATTGTGTTTGGTTTGACTCGCAATCATAGGTGAAAACTTGGGGTTGCGGGTTCGAACCTCCCCCCGGCTACGGTACCTGTGCCCTTGAGCAAGGCACTCAACCACACTTGCTCCATCCTTCGGAAGGGATGTAAAGCCATTGGTCCAGTGTGTTAAGGTAACGGTAACGCACTTTAAATATCCCAGAGCATTTTTTTCGTGAAGAGCAAGGGGATTAATCCCCGGTGTCTCTGGCCATTTCTAATTCTTCATGGGTTTCCTCACGCTTGCGAGTGACAGTGCAATGGGCACTTTTGAGGAATCCTTGGTATGAATACCAGAAAGAAATAATAATAAATAAGGCTTATTAGAGAATTTACTGTACAATCAATGCATCTTGACAAAATTATTCCGTTTGTTTTAATGTTTTAACCTCTGCTGAAGCCGCCTTGAAAATCCTGAGGTATACTCTCCATACAAGCAGGTAACTCAACACACAGGACAAGCTCTGGTGGTAGCCAGCACTGGTGGGATCAAGGGTGAGGCATTCGCCGATTTGGACATCTGATAGGATGACATCAATGTAGGCTGAAGCAGAGTCTAGCACATCTTTTAAAGGTGCTGGAGGGGGTCTTGAACAATATAAAATATGAACAAGAAAATATTAGGTTCTGAGTTTGCTAAAAAGAGATAACTATTGTTTCGAAAGGCATATAGTTATTTCTGCCATATAACAAAATTAATGTGCAACAGATGGACAGAATGCAATTTGGCTTGAGTCGGGAGAATGGACTTAATAAATTTATAAGCATAACTGTATTTTTTTTTTTTTAAAGATGATTATGAAAAAAAAGAGCTCTTACATTGATGACTCTTCCTCCCTCTTATCACTGTTACTTTCTTCTCTTAAGTTTTGTTCATCGTCCCTGGCAATTTCTTCCACGACCCTGGAGGAAAAATAACAACAAAAAAATTATTGACTTGGTCCTTGAAAAGTACCGACTGCAATTTTGTGCGATTCCCCACATCCATAAATCATTCGCCACAGGGATTAAAATTTTAAAAGAATCTGTCAAAGTCAAACCCAAGCGTTGAGTATTTAAATAAAACAACAAAAAAGCAAATTTCTAATTGGAATACATCACTGAATTTGAAAGAGTATGGATAATTACAATGTGTTCAATAGGCCATGCAAAATATCATCAGACCAAGGTTTAGACATTAGTTCATGAGTTAGGGGCTGTCGATCCATAAAGTACGTACGCACGGAGATTTGGCCAAAACGTAGCGTGCCGTGGAACTTTTATTGTCTTTTTATTACTTTAGCTCGACTCGGCCCTAGTTGGGCCGGTGTGTTGCGTTCTACCACGGTGCGTTACGTCCCGGTACAGAAAGCGTGGCGCGCCGTGCCGGTTCCGGGCCGCGAGGCGGACGGCGCGCCCCGGAACCGGGACGACGCGCTACGTTTCAAGCGCCGTTCCACTACGGATGGGTCCACGTCCCAGGCCGGCCTGCTAAGTTCTGATGCGGTGCCTCACGTCCGTCCCGTTCGTGTCACGTTTGTTGTCCCGGCGCAATACGTTCCCGACGGTGTGCGAGGGTCTGCTGCGGCGCCCTGCGACTAAACGTGGCAGCTGTCACGTTTTACGCCCCGGTGGTCACCCGGTGGTCTCCCGGTGAGTATAAATAGTGCGCTCCACACCTTCATTTTCACTTCGTCCTGGAGCGCTGCCGCAGCAACATCATCCTCATCGTCATCATCGTTGTCATCTTCATATTCGGTACTACACCTCGGTGAGTCAAGGCACACTGCGGACCGTCACGCCCTGTGACGGAAGCCCCATCCCACTGCGGCCCAGGACGATTCTCATTAGTGCCGGGACTGCCGGGCCAAAATGTTTGACAGAGCTGCTCACTGGCCGGTCACCGGCCGGTTGCAAGGGTGAGCTACGGTCATTTACGTTTCGCCACCCCGGTCCCCTACGCTCCCCCGGTCCCCTACGCTCCCCGACGTCCATCCCGGTGCCTCCACAGTGCTCCTCTACCGGGGCGCCGCGACTGCCGGGGACATGGTGTAAACGTAGCATTACGAGGGGTTTGTGGGCCGATAACCCGGATCTGTCCGAATACTCCATGTGCGAGAAGAAATCTACTTGTCTAAAATGCTGCACCATCGATGCTAACAATGAATGCCTTGATGAGTAGAAAAACATGAACAGATACGTCAAACTCAACATGAGGGTGGCTTCACGTTCACCCTTTTTGTGCGTAAATGCGACGCACGTCACTTAAAGAAATAAGCAGTTTGAAGGGAATACGAAGTAAAATGAAGCACTGAAAACTACAGCATTGACTTTTAGGCGAAAAGTCTTCTTGTGACTCTGTGCTTTTCATCACTGCATCATGTCACTCAAAATTCCCGCCAGTGGCTTTTACACACTCACACAGACAGCCGTGCATAACGTACGCACTGTGGACGTTTCTTTGTATCCGTGCACTTAAGAAAATTGGTCGAAAAATCGGTTTTTGGTTTTCTCCAAATTCTTCCCTCATCCACCCCAATTTTTTCCTAATCCATGTTTCTAAATTTTACTCATGAACCCTAACCTTTTTTTGTTTAACCCTCCACCGCCACCCTAACCCCTTTTCCCAAGTTTAGTCAACCTGACTGTGGACTTAAGCGAACGAGTGCAAGTCCACAATCCGTCACTTTTTCCCGCAATTGTGGACTAGAATGGGTTTCGAGTCCACAGTGCGAACGCAATGCCCGTACAGGTGAGCCCGCAGGGTGCATCTATTCAAACCGTGGACGTTTAACAAAGGGAACAATATCGTCCGCGATTGCCAAGCGAACGTCCGCGATTCCAATCGTGTAGAAACAAACGAGAGGAGTAGGTAAAAAAACTATGTCCAAACAAAAGAGGTACAATGGGACGTCCGCGATTGGAGGTGAATTTACACCTAGGCCCACCTCCCACCGCGGACGCTCCATTGTTCCTCTTTTGTTTTGACATAGTTGTTTGGCGACTGCTCTTATTTGTTTTCGACATGATTCTAAATCGCGGACGTCCCTTGGCAATCGCGGACGATATTGTTTCTATTGTTAAACGTCCGCGATTTGAATACGTGAACCCACGCACAGTACAGAAGGAATTTATCATCATGCACTTACAATGTAATGTACTGTTCATGGATTGACTGCACATGCACTAATTGCGCCAAAAGGCACATTTCTGCCACTAGGGGGAGCGCAGGGGAGGGGGAAAGGCATTTTAGTTCCAGAAACCAAAACAGTGAATATGTGAAACTGGATCTCAATATACAGTGGGAGAGGGGAGAGGGGGGGGGGGGGGGGGAGGGGGAGGGGTGGTTAAGGGGGTTCCAACCGCACCCATGAGCGGTGAACTAATGTTTAATAAAGAAATAAATTTACAAATCCCTCTCCTGAAACCTTTTAAAAAGTCCCTAAAGTGCCTTAGATTGCATCAGAAAACACCTAAATTTCAACATTTTACAGACCCCCCAAACAGGGCGTGTTTTAGGCACACAGTAGAAGCCACAACCCCACCCTAAACTAAAAGGGACGAACATTCAAAAGAATCTGTCAAAGTCACACCCAAGCTTTGGGTGGGTTATTGGTAACAATTAAAAGCTAAATTCTCATTAGGATATTTCACTAAAGGCACAGACTCGACAGCAATACGCGCGTGCCAAATTCGTGCCACGAAATATGCAGCTCCATAGCAAAGGCATGGAGCTGCGTATTTCATGGCACAAATTTGGCGCGCGCGCATTGCTGACAAGCCTGTGCCTTTAATTTGACAAAAAGTATGAATAATTACAGTGTGTCCAATAGGCCATGCAAAGAGTCATTAAGTCCAAGGTTTAGACATTAGTTAAGTTAAAGAAATTCTGGCAATAAGTCTAATTATATTGGTTTGTAATTAGAAGTTCCATGGGCAATGCAATAAATCATTTTGATTACAGAGTAATTGCCGTCCGCAAATGAAGCCTGTGGATAAATATATAGTTAAAGGCAGATTGAATGGGTACGTTGTTCAGTTGCTAGTGCATGCAGACAAGGTTTTGTTAGACGATCGAGGCTTCAACTTTACCAGAGCTGATAGCTCTTGCTGATTTGAAACATTTTTACAGAGAGCTATATTCTAGCCTTTTGGGGGAAAAGTTATCATGACGGTTACAAAGAAACTTTCCCTGATTGTTATATTGGCTTTCAACTTGGGGCAAGTCGCTAGTATCGAACACTGCCCTCAAGGATGGGCAGAATGGAATGGGTCTTGCTACATGATGACAGACAAACCCATGCTGTGGAGAGATGTCCACGAATGGTGTCACAGCTTTGGAGCTCGCATGGCAGTCCCTAGTTCAGACATGGAGAACCAATTCATGTTTCAGCTTCGTGCAGCTTCAGATGTAAAGAGCCGTCTGTGGATCGATTGCACTGACCAAGACGAGGAGGGGATATGGGTCTGTGGCGAGGACGAGGAGGCTGGAAAGGGATATCGCAACTGGCATGCAAACCAGCCAAATAGGTATCCACCTGTACCTACTAATGCCTACTTTGCATGTTTTGGAAGTTATGAGAGTGGTCCTCGGTGGGCCGATTTCGGTGACCGACCTTTTTATTCAATGTGTGAAAAGAAAGCTACTTGTCTGAAATGCTGCACCATCACTGAAAACAATGAATGCCATTTCGAGTAGACAATGTGATGTTCAGGATTGTCTATGATCATTTGTGTTGGAGCATTACTTGAACATGGCAGACACAAGCTAACATGTAGAGAACCGAATTGTGAATTCGACTTATAACTATGGAACTTTTCAAGGTATGTGGCATGAAACGAAGGCTGGGTTTGTTTATGTTCCAGCAAATAGCTGGCAGCGGCTTTCCAACCAGAAGTAGACATTTTTCAAGCCGCTGTGAGCGGCACGCCATAGTGGATGATTTAAGTAGTTAAGAATGTTTGGACTGGCTGCATGTACTGACTAAGAAAAACCGTGTGTTTGACTTTGTATTGGAAAGACATGGCTATAGATATAATTTGGGGGCAACCTAAATTTAAAAACTGCTATCTGTACATATTTTACTGCTTTCAACCTATAGAGCGGTTTAACAGCTGTCACGGGTCACTAAACATCTCCCGTGTTTGTCCTCCAGATTGGAAGAGAACAATAGAGCCCGTGCTTTTCTGCAAGCAGCCACGTACGTTTCCCCACGTGGCTCTATTATTCTCTCCCCATCTGGAGGACAAACATGGATCGTGACCTTTTGACCCCATGTGAAAGCGCCCTATACAGCGTGTAATGATTTGTATCAATGTAAATTTACAACAGTAGTATAGAGCCTTTGCAACATCGACCATGTCGGGGGCAGGTTTTCTTCTTTAAATGCAAGTGAAACAAAGTGCTAATTTTTAAGTGACGCATAAAGACAAAGCAGTTGGCACTTAATATGGCCACCAGTGCAGAGCGTACGTGTATACATATGTGTGAAAAATTGCTTAAATATGGTTTTTAAGTTAAAGTGTTATTAAAATTGTGCACAAAAATAGTTCTAGTTAAACGTTCACACGAATCCCATACACAAAACCCTTTACAATAAAAACAAAGCGAATTCTACATGTACATGTATATAACAAAACTAGGGCCAATTTCATGAAGCAGTTTAGCCGAAAATATTTCCTTAAAGGCCCTTTGTATCATTTGCAATGACCCAATTTTGTTTATCATGAGTTGACAAGAAAAACCTTACTCAGTGTTGATAGCGATGGTATCAAACACCACATGAATTTAATTCCATCTAAAATGGTATTTCGTGGTAAAAATTAAAAACCGCAGGTGGTTTTCAAAATTTTTACAATTTACTTGTACACAAAATCGATATTTAAGGTTTTCTGAAGCATTGATGCATCTATGTAGCTAAAACTTCTGCTATGAAGCTAAAACTTCTGCTAAAACAACCGCTCCATCCAAAGAAAAAGAAGTTGTCATCTTTCACAAAAGTCGTAATAATTGGCCAAGGCTAACGATACGCTTCAGGCGGACAGATGATTGAGAACTAAACAAACACACAAACTCCTTATTAAAAACTGCCTTCTTAATTTGAAAGGTGATGACTATTGTTATACTGCCATTTAAATGGCACCGGAGTAAACACGCTCGCTGTCAGTGAATAGTAACGAAATTGCCAATAACTTGACAAGATCTGACAACTGGGCCAAGGTTGTTTTAGTTTCTGTACGCTCAGTATGGATTTATCCTCTCAAACACGAAGCAAGCTATTTATCTAGACTGTTAGGGGAGGTCTTTCAGAACACAAGGCAGCAAGACAACGTGTTGTAACACTAGCTGAGACTGAAGTACCAACATACGTTGTTACAGCAGGAAATATTTCAAGCATTTATTTCAGCAAAGATGTGCTTTTCAGATGCTTGGTAAAGAAAATTCTTCTACAGAGAAGAACAATTTCTTCCCAGTTTTGCAAAGTGCCAGCCGGAATAAGCAACAACGTACAAGATTTACAAGGTAAATTGATCGAAAGCAGAGCGTCAAAGTAGACTTTTACATCTGGATTTTGTGGACAAATACCCGTGTCTCTTTGGGGTATACATTGTTATGAAATGTTGACGTGATGGCCAATTTCAAGAAGTTTACAGTTATTGTTGGTCTACTGGGTTTCATCTTGCGACAAGTCGCTAGTATCGAACGCTGCCCTCATGGATGGGTAGAATGGAATCGGTCTTGCTATAGGATGACAGAAAAACCCATGCTGTGGGGAGATGCCCATGAATGGTGTCGCAGCTTCGGAGCTCGCATGGCAGTCCCGAGCTCCGACATGGAGACTAAATTCATGGTTCAGCTTCGTGCAGCTTCAGATATAAAGAGCTGTCTGTGGATCGATTGCACTGACCAAGACGAGGAGGGGATATGGGTCTGTGGCGAGGACGAGGAGGCTGGAAAGGGATATCGCAACTGGTATGCATACCAGCCAAATAGGTATCCACCTACTGATGTAAGTGATGCCGACTTTGCATGTTTTGGACCTTATGGGAGTGGTCTTTGGGCCGATTTCGGTGACCAACCTTATTATTCAATGTGTGAAAAGGAAGCTACTTGTCTGAAATGCTGCACCATCAATGCTAAAAATGAATGCCTTTAGAGAGTTTTAAGCCATACCGTCTGGTGCAGGAATATGAAAACACATTGAGGAAACTAGAGGACTTTCAAAATCATCTCAGGTTCAATCTACGCTGCGTTCATTCGGTTATCATTCCGTGCAGTCTATGGATAAGCCACCAGTGAAGGGTTTTCACGCCAATAACATCATACACAAAGCACAGCGAGAACTTCACAAGGAGAGAGTGAAACAAACCGACCTATCTTCGACAAAGAAACCAGATGGTTTATACGGGAGCAGAGAAAAGTCTCTTAACAAAGGGAGGAGGGGGACCTCGGCACAACCTTTCGCTGGTGTAAAAATCAATCATCCGTAAAATTCCTCGACGTCCGGACATCGGGAGCATTAACACCGCCCTCTCACCAGACACCGGTGACTGCCCGCCAATCAGTTGGAGCTGAGAAAGCGACTTGGATGAGCTGTGAAACGGTTCTCTAGTTGACCAATTGATTCAATGTTTGTTATCTCACTACCAGGATGAATCAATATTTACATGAATACTTGTATCGCCTTTGGTTTTCATGGGCAGTGAAACAAAGTTACCATTTCAAGTATGTAACAGAATCTGTATCACAACCACTCAACTATGGATGAAATGTAGCATTGATTGAGGTAGCTTCTTTGTAAATAAGAATTAAGGTAAGCTTTTACCTTTTTGTGATCTAAATGTAGATTTGTGTAAATATAGAAATAGTTTATTGTCTTCAAAGGAGCGTGACCAGATCACATTGATGACCACCCCACTTTTCCCTTGGGTGTTGAGATTTTGATACTATGTCATGTGTCATATTTTCCTCATTACCATTCTGATATTTCACGCTTTCAATCCGTATGTCCAAGGATCTATCGCCAGAAATCCACCAAAGTTTTAGTACACTAATTTATCCAGTTACATTAAAAGCAGTGCAGTGATTATACCAATATTTTTGCTTCCACATCCAAAATGCAAATTTCCTTTTCTTCTTATGGGTAGTATTTTGGGAAGGTAATTTACATGATTGTTAGGTTAGAACGAAATTCAATTCTTAAAAAAAAATCTGGTCACGCTCCTTTAAAAGTAATTAAAAAAATTTTTAAAAGCCAAGGTATTTCTAATTGAAGTTAGACGCACCGGTAAAAGTTCCAACACCTTGTAATATACGTACAGTAAATTGCAATGGAAAGCTGACAAAAAACCAACCTTTTTACAGCCAATTTGGTCAATATACGTTACCCATAGCAACAAGTTACACAACTATAACACCGTGCTTACACTCGAACCGACAAAGGTGGATACAGACCCACCATTTTTATTGCCACCGCAAAACTGAACATTTGCCGCATTTACACCACCTCGATTCGGCCTCGACTCGCCTTTAGAAACCGCAAAAGACACCACTAATTGTAACTGCAGCGCATGCGTAACAGGAAGTTAAAAACTGCCACATTGTCCAAGGACGTCTCAACGACTGCACAAATTATTGTGAGCAGAAGGGTGTGTGAATTTAAAATCAATTTGTGCCATTTGGAACAAATTCAATGGTGCGTACGTGGCTGCAAGCGTGGCTACAAGTGAAAGGGTCTAACTAGGCATGGTTGTTTTCAATCTCTCCACCATTCCAGCAAAACTACATGTATCTACGTAATAATATGAGAAGGGGTGGGCAAAAGTGAGGTACAGTCATTTTAAAATTCAATGGTGCGTACGTGTATGGCCTCGGTACAATCCAAAAGGTTTAATTACGCATGGACGTTTTTGAATTCGTACACCGCGGTGTTGTGGCGAAACTGTCTACGTTTACAGACAGCCAATAATATTATGAGGGGAGGAGAAACGGAGGTTCTTAGGTAGGGTATCATACAGTGGTGACTCCGTTCGGGTTTATTTTCAGTAACGGTTACAAGCAGACAACAGTTGTTGATGACAAATTTACGAAGAAGTATTTTTCTCCTCAAAATAAGTTTCTTCTATATCGTATAATGGCCATTTTTAGGCAATGTTTGTACATGTACGCTGTGACTGCTATTTTAGCCTCCACCTTTGAAAAAACTGCGACAACTCAGCACTGCCCTCCAGGATGGGCAGAATGGAATCGGTCTTGCTATAGGATGACAGAAAAACCCATGCTGTGGAGAGATGTACACGGATGGTGTCGCAGCTTCGGAGCTCGCATGGCAGTGCCTAGCTCCAACATGGAGACCCAATTCATGTTTCAGCTTCGTGCAGCTTCAGATGTAAAGAGCTGTCTGTGGATCGATTGCACTGACCAAGACGAGGAGGGGATGTGGGTCTGTGGCGAGGACGAGGAGGCTGGAAAGGGATATCGCAACTGGCATGCAGACCAGCCAAATAGGTATCCACCTGTACTTACTGATGTAAGTGATGCCTACTTTGCATGTTTTGGAAGTGATGGTCCGAGTGATCCTCGGTGGGCCGATTACGGTGACCAACCTTTTTATTCAATATGTGAAAAGAAAGCTACTTGTCCGAAATGCTGCACCATCACTGAAAACAATGAATGTCATTTCGAGTAGACAATGTGATGTTCAGGATTGTCTATGATCATTTGTGTTGGAGCATTACTTGAACATGGCAGACACAAGCTAACATGTAGAGAACCGAACTGTGAATTCGACTTATAACTATGGAACTTTTCAAGGTATGTGGCATAAAACGAAGGCTGGGTTTGTTTATATTCCAGCAAATAGCTGGCAGCGGCTTTCCAACCAGAAGTAGACATTTTTCAAGCTGCTATGAGCAGCGCGCCATAGTGGATGATTTAAGTAGTTTCAAATTTTTGGACTGGCTGTACTGACTAAGAAAAACCATGTGTTTGACTTTGTATTGGAAAGACATGGCTATACAATTTGGGAGCAACTTAAATTTAAAAACTGCTATGTGTATATATTCATTGCTTTCAACTTGTACAGTGTGTAATGATATGTATCAATGATATATAAATGTAAATCTACAACAGTAGTATAGAACCTTTGCACAATTGACCATGTCGGGGACAGGTTTTCTTATTTAAATGTGAGCGGAAACACAGTGCTACATGTAATTTATAACTAATGCACAGGGACAAAGTGGTTGCTGAGATGGACGTTGTGTAAATTTGTGTGAAAAAGTTGCTTAAAGGTAGTATACATGATTGGTAAACAGTCACAAATAGTTTAACCTCCCTGTGTAATTAAAGATATGCATGATTAAAGTCTCCGTACTTCATCTAACTTTTGAGAAAAACAGTCAAAAACTGCGTCGTTATTCTCCCGAAAGCTTTACAGTCACTTCGCACCAAAACTACTTCACCTTGAACCGGTTTTTGGGCGAAGTGGCGTTTGGGCGAAGTGGCGTTTGGGCAAAGTGGCGTTTGGGCAAAGTGGCGTTTGGGCAAAGTGGCGTTTGGGCAAAGTGGAGTTTGGGCAAAGTGGCGTTTGGGCAAAGTGGCGTTTGGGCAAAGTGGAGTTTGGGCAAAGTGGCGTTTGGGCAAAGTGGCATTTGGGCAAAGTGGCATTTGGGCAAAGTGGATTTTGGGCAAAGTGGAGTTTGGGCAAAGTGGCGTTTGGGCAAAGTGGAGTTTGGGCAAAGTGGAGTTTGGGCAAAGTGGCGTTTGGGCAAAGTGGCGTTTGGGCAAAGTGGCTTTTGGGCAAAGTGGCGTTTGGACAAAGTGGCGTTTGGGAAAAGTGGCGTTTGGGCAAAGTGGCGTTTGGGCAAAGTGGCGTTTGGGCAAAGTGGCATTTGGGCAAAGTGGCGTTTGGGCAAAGTGGCGTTTGGGCAAAGTGGCGTTTGGGCAAAGTGGCGTTTGGGCAAAGTGGCTTTTGATTTCAGACGTCGACTTTAGTGTGCGCACCATCGATACACTGGATGAAGTCCACAATAGCAGTTGTCAACATTTTCACGGTTCTACAAAACGTAGGAAGGGGGAGGAGGGGGTCGAGCCGAGGGCTGCGTACGACTTTACATACACTGTAAAATTTTGACATTTCATGGCAGTGACAAACAATTTCTTTCGTGAAGCAACACAAGTCCCTGAAAAACATCAAAATGATGAGCATTGAGAGAGAGTCAATAAAAAATGCAATCTCCTGAGAGGGAGGAAATTCAACTAAAAACAAATTCACTGCTGTCTGACCAATCAGCTAATAGCTCGATTTGTAAAAGATTAATTTATGACGGCCACTGTAACCAATAGCAACCACACATAACATAATACCAAATATAACACATAAGATATACACGTACAAAACACAATCAAATTGTGGGAAATGCAAATTAAAGTGGTTAATTTTCTGCATGAGAAAGGACCATCAATACTAGATACAGTCAAACCACAAACGAAGTTCGTACAGACTGGAGTATTTTTGGAGACGGTTGAGGACTGCAAAAATCTACTGTTATATTCAGTTGAATTTCTCCAAATTTATAACTCTTTCCCTCAAAAGACTAAGTTTGTATAATGCCGGGTGTTAGGCAAAACGTGTTTGCCGTGATTGTTTTGCTAAGTTTTATCTCGCGACAAGTTGCTAGTATCGATTGCTGCCCTCCAGGATGGGTGGGGTGGAATCGGTCTTGCTATAGGATGACAGAAAAACCCATGCTGTGGGGAGATGTGCATGCATGGTGTCGCAGCTTTGGAGCTCGCATGGCAGTACCTAGTTCAGACATGGAGACCCAATTCATGGTTCAGCTTGCACTTGGTGCAGCTTCAGATGTAAAGAGCCGTCTGTGGATCGATTGCACTGACCAAGACGAGGAGAGGATATGGGTCTGTGGCGAGGACGAGGAGGCTGGAAAGGGATATCGCAACTGGTTTTACGGCCAGCCAAATGACTATCCACGCTCTGCTCTGAGTGATGCCGACTTTGCATGTTTCGAAGTTGATGGGCGTGGTCTTTGGTCCGATTACGGTGACCAACCTTTTTATTCAATGTGTGAAAAGGAACCTACTTGTCTGAAATGCTGCACCATCAATGCTAAAAATGAATGCCTTTAGAGAGTTTTGAGCAATACCGTCTAGTGCAGGAATATGAAAAGACATTGAGGAAACTAGAGGACTTTCAAAATCATCTCAGGTTCAATCTACGCTGCGTTCATTCGGTTATCATTCCGCGCAGTCTATGGATTAAGCCACAAGTAAAGGGTTTTCATGCCAATAACATCATACACAAAGCACAGTGAGAACTTCTCAAGGAGAGAGTGAAACAAACTAACCTATCTTCGACAAAGAAACCAGATGGTTTATACGGGAGCACAGAAAAGTCTCTTAACAAAGGGAGGAGGGGGACTTCGGCACAACCTTTCGCTGGTGTAAAAATCAATCATCCGTAAAATTCCTCGACGTCTGGACATCGGGGGCATTAACACCGCCCTCTCACCAAACACCGGTGACTGCCCGCCAATCAGTCGGAGCTGATGGAGGACGCGACTTGGATGTGTTGTGAAACGGTTCTCCAGTTGACCAGATTGATTCAATTTTTGTTATCTCACTACCAGGATGAATCAATATTTACATAAATACATCGCCTTTGGTTTTCATGGGCAGTGAAACAGTTACCATTTCAAGTATGTAACAGAATCTGTATCACAACCACTCAACTATGGATGAAATGTAGCATTGATTGAGGTAGCTTCTTTGTAAATAAAAATTAAAGTAAGCTTTTACCTTTTCGTGATCTAAATGTAGATTTGTGTAAATATAGAAACAGTTTATTGTCTTCAAAGGAGCGTGACCCGATCACATTTTGACCACCCCACCTTTCCCTTGGGTGTTGAGATTTTGATACTATGCCATGTGTCATATTTTTCTCATTACTATTGACTGGGGTAACAGCCAGCCAAATGACTGGCCACGCACTGCTCTGAGTGATGTCGACTTTGCATGTCTTGGACATGATGGGCGTGGTCGTTGGGCCGATTTCGGTGACCAACCTTTTTATTCAAATGCTGCACCATCACTGAAAATAATGAATGTCATTTTGAGTAGACAACGTGATGTCCGGGAATGTGCACCAGAGTCGCGCCGATCTAAATTATCCCAGAAATTTGAATTAAGTTGGACGTATGAAACAATTTAGAGCGACTTGGTTCGCCAGAAGTCGAAAGATCGACTGTTCCAGTCGGTCAGAACTACTAAAGAGCGACTTGATTTCAGACGTCGACTTTAGTGTGTGCACCATCGTAGCACTGGATGCAATAGCAGTTGTCAACATTTTCACGGTTCTACAAAGCGTAGGAAGGGGGGAGGAGGGGGTCGAGCCGAGGGCTGCGTACGACTTTACATACACTGTAAAATTTTGACATTTCATGGCAGTGACAAAACATTTCTTTCGTGAAGCAACACAAGCCCCTGAAAAACATCAACATGATGAGCTTTGGGAGAGAGTCAATAAAAAATGCAATCTCCTGAGAGAGAGAAAATTCAACGAAAAACAAATTCACTGCTGTCTGACCAATCAGCTAATAGCTCGATTTGTAAAAGATTAATTTATGACGGCCACTGTAACCAATAGCAACCACACATAACATAACACCAAATATAACACATAAGATATACACGTACAAAACACAATCAAATTGTGGGAAATGCAAATTAAAGTGGTTAATTTTCTGCATGAGAAAGGACCATCAATATTAGATACAGTCAGACAACAAACGAAGTTCGTACAGACGGGAGTATTTTTGGAGACGGTTGAGGACTGCAGAAATCTACTGTTATATTCAGTTGAATTTCTCCAAATTTATAACTCTTTTACTCAAAAGACTAAGTTTGTTTTCATAACTGTATAATGCCAGGTGTTAGGCAAAACGTGTTTGCCGTGATTGTTTTGCTAAGTTTTATCTCGCGACAAGTTGCTAGTATCGAACGCTGCCCTCCAGGATGGGTGGGGTGGAATCGGTCTTGCTATAGGATGACAGAAAAACCCATGCTGTGGGGAGATGCCCATGAATGGTGTCGCAGCTTTGGAGCTCGCATGGCAGTACCTAGTTCAGACATGGAGACCCAATTTATGGTTCAGCTTTGTGCAGCTTCAGATGTAAAGAGCCGTCTGTGGATCGATTGTACTGATCAAGACGAGGAGGGGATATGGGTCTGTGGCGAGGACGAGGAGGCCGGAAAGGGATATCGCAACTGGGGTAACAAGCAACCAAATAACTATCCACTCTCTACTCTGAGTGATGCCTACTTTGCATGTTTCGTAAATGATGGGCTTGGTCTTTGGTTCGATTTCGGTGACCAACCTTTTTATTAAATGTGTGAAAAGGAAGCTACTTGTCTAAAATGCTGCACCATCACTGAAAACAATGAATGCCATTTCGAGTAGACAACATGATGTTCGGGATTGTCTATGATCATTTGTGTTGGAGCATTACTTGAACATGGCAGACACAAGCTAACATGTAGAGAACCGAATTGTGAATTTGACTTATAACTATGGAACTTTTCAAGGTATGTGGCATGAAACGAAGGCTGGGTTTGTTTATGTTCCAGCAAATAGCTGGCAGCGGCTTTCCAACCAGAAGTAGACATTTTTCAAGCTGCTATGAGCAGCGCGCCATAGTGGATGATTTAAGTAGTTTCAAATTTTTGGACTGGCTGTACTGACTAAGAAAAACCGTGTGTTTGACTTTGTATTGGAAAGACATGGCAATATAATTTGGGAGCAACTTAAATTTAAAAACTGCTATGTGTATATATTCATTGCTTTCAACTTGTACAGTTTGTAATGATATGTATCAATGATATATAAATGTAAATCTACAACAGTAGTATAGAACCTTTGCACAATTGACCATGTCGGGGACAGGTTTTCTTATTTAAATGTGAGCGGAAACACAGTGCTAATTTATAACTAATGCACAGGGACAAAGTGGTTGCTGAGATGGACGTTCTGTAAATTTGTGTGAAAAAGTTGCTTAAAGGTAGTATACATGATTGGTAAACAGTCACAAATAGTTTAACCTCCCTGTGTAATTGAAGGTATGCATAATTAAAAGTCTCCGTACTTCATCTAACCTTTGAGAAAAACAGTCAAAAACTGCGTCGTTATTCTCCCGAAAGCTTTACAGTCACTTCGCACCAAAACTACTTCACCTTGAACCGGTTTTTGGGCGAAGTGGCGTTTGGGCGAAGTGGCGTTTGGGCAAAGTGGCGTTTGGGCAAAGTGGCGTTTGGGCAAAGTGGAGTTTGGGCAAAGTGGCGTTTGGGCAAAGTGGCGTTTGGGCAAAGTGGCTTTTGGGCAAAGTGGAGTTTGGGCAAAGTGGAGTTTGGGCAAAGTGGAGTTTGGGCAAAGTGGAGTTTGGGCAAAGTGGCGTTTGGGCAAAGTGGAGTTTGGGCAAAGTGGCGTTTGGGCAAAGTGGCGTTTGGGCAAAGTGGAGTTTGGGCAAAGTGGAGTTTGGGCAAAGTGGAGTTTGGGCAAAGTGGCGTTTGGGCAAAGTGGAGTTTGGGCAAAGTGGCGTTTGGGCAAAGTGGAGTTTGGGCAAAGTGGAGTTTGGGCAAAGTGGAGTTTGGGCAAAGTGGAGTTTGGGCAAAGTGGCGTTTGGGCAAAGTGGCGTTTGGGCAAAGTGGCGTTTGGGCAAAGTGGAGTTTGGGCAAAGTGGAGTTTGGGCAAAGTGGAGTTTGGGCAAAGTGGAGTTTGGGCAAAGTGGCGTTTGGGCAAAGTGGCGTTTGGGCAAAGTGGCGTTTGGGCAAAGTGGCGTTTGGGCAAAGTGGTGTTTGGGCAAAGTGGTGTTTGGGCAAAGTGGCGTTTGGGCAAAGTGGAGTTTGGGCAAAGTGGAGTTTGGGCAAAGTGGAGTTTGGGCAAAGTGGAGTTTGGGCAAAGTGGCGTTTGGGCAAAGTGGAGTTTGGGCAAAGTGGAGTTTGGGCAAAGTGGAGTTTGGGCAAAGTGGCTTTTGGGCAAAGTGGCTTTTGGGCAAAGTGGCTTTTGGGCAAAGTGGCGTTTGGGCAAAGTGGCGTTTGGGCAAAGTGGCGTTTGGGCAAAGTGGCTTTTGGGCAAAGTGGCTTTTGGGCAAAGTGGCGTTTGGGCAAAGTGGCGTTTGGGCAAAGTGGCGTTTGGGCAAAGTGGCGTTTGGGCAAAGTGGCGTTTGGGCAAAGTGGCATTTGGGCAAAGTGGAGTTTGGGCAAAGTGGAGTTTGGGCAAAGTGGCTTTTGGGCAAAGTGGCTTTTGGGCAAAGTGGCGTTTGGGCAAAGTGGTCCAGGGCAAAGTGGTTTTGGGCCGAAGTGATCGACATCATTTGAAAAAATAATGTTCGTCTCATGAGACGAAAATTAATGGTTTTACTCATTTCTCAAAGACTATAGCACTTTAGACAAAACTATTTCAGGGGAAGTTTTCTACCGTCATCATGTTTATATTGTGTAAGTTATGTGTAAATCTGTGAACATTTCTGATTTTTCAATGTACCAATCATACATGTGTTTTACACCTTTATATATACCGGTATGCTTTTTATGTTAAAGTGTTAAATTGTGCACAAAAATAGTTCTAGTTGAACGTTCACATGAATCCGATACACAAAACCCTATACAACGAAAACAAAACGGACCCTACATGTACAAAATTGGGGCTAATTTAATAAAGCAGTTTAGCAGAAAAATGTGCTTAATACAAATTTTGTTTGCTTTAAATGGGTTACGGTAATAGTCCAAATTGTATGTCAACTTGTGTTTTTAGCAAGAATATAAACACCAGTCAATTGTAATACACATCACATAAGATTTTGACTGAAAACCCCTTTTTATAAAGCAAACCAATTTTGGATTACCGGTAAGCAATTTGTTTTGGCTAAACAGCTTTATGAGATTGGCCCTACATCAACCATTTAACATTAGCCTCTTTTCACAATGGTTTTAGCCTATTATTCAATGACAAAAATTGTGTTTTATATTAACTTTCTAGTGTTGATTTGTGATGTTTGAAAATCCGATATGGGTCATTCCATGAAAACGGGACACAGTGTCCCCCTTACGTTGTGACACTTCTGGAGTTGATTATTTTATAATTACCGGACTTCAGAGAACGATCACCCTCAGCATATAAAGAATATATGACCTCATGAATCGAACACCACCTTTATCTGTTGATACTACCCAAAACATAACGAGAACGATTCAATAGCGTGATCTTCTAAATGCAAGTGTGACATTTGGAAACTGTCGCTCAAAATGTAACAAATTTCACTCCTAATGTAATTTGATTCGATAAAGTTCAGATTCTACAGCTGGGTAAAATCAGCAACAACCTTTTCCAGAAAAAAAACTGGTCAAAAAGACTTGAAATGTAATTTCAAACAATTTTCTTGAATATTTTCAAGACTATGATACCAAGACATGTCTAACCATTTGTAAATTATTTTAAAATTGAACAAAAATTTGTTAACTTGAAAAGGCCATTTTTACAAATGCATCAAAATGTCACACTTTGGCTCCTGTTTTTATGGAAAGACCCATATACGAACATTAACTTGCACTGTGTATTCTGTACTAAAAAAAATTACTGTGTGGAAATTGTACTTGTGATTAAAACACTGTGTTCGTGGATAAATTGAATTTTAGTGAAATAAAATTGTGGAAACTGATACCCTGTTTACACCGAAATCCCGAGGGACTTGAGAGTGATTTACGAACAAAAATTTGTCAAAATGGCATTTCCTCAGGAGTTGGTCGGCAAGATCTTAAGTTCCTCCTATGTTACTGTCCCATTACTACCAACATTTCCCGGCGACGATTTTATTTACTCCGCAGTTAATTAATAACAGGGATGCATGGTGACCAGCATGAACGGAACAGATTCCCCTGTATGCTTTAAATAGCAGCCAATCGCCGACGCAGACACGGCCAGCATTACCGAGTACATGTATCACACTGCATGCACAGTGTTTACAATCTGCATGCGTTACATTTGAATGCCTGCACTGCACTGCCAAGCATCCTGATTGGTCCAGAGAGACAACAAGATTTCTGTTCCCCAACGAAATGGGGCTGGTTCAATCTCAAGTCTATCACAAGTCCAGAGCCGATAAAAATCACAAGTCCGTGACAAGTCCTGCACAAGTCCAGTAACAAACAGCAAAGGATGAACACGCACAAAAGAATGCCTTTGTTGGAGTTCATTTGAATAGCTTGTGACTTGAATTAAGACCCAGGGACTTGTGGTGGACATGCAAAGGCTTGTGAGGACTACAACACACCTGCCAACTTTGCCGAGTAAAAAATCGGATTGTAGTGAAACTTGCAACGGTCAAGTTGGTACAACGGTCGAGTTGGTAAAACGGTCGAGTTGGTAAAACGGTCAAGTTGACCTAGTACTGCACCCGTTTTCATGTACACAACACATGCAGTGCAGGCGGGGTCAGGTAAAGTCGACCGTTTACAAACTCGACTCAAATACCACTTCGCCTAGCCCAGGTTGGACATCGTTGTCTTCACTGCATTACGACCATCCGCTATGTAGTATAAGGAGTCCAACCTGGGCTACACTTCGCCCAAGCGGCATGGCATCACGCGTGGATTAGTCTTGGTTCAAAGACGCCTTTCGTGGTGCGCGATCCGATTCATCATTCTTGCAGCACGCAGTCGCACGGTATATTATATGATTCATTATAACAGCGCTAAGAACGTCTTGAATTGGACACTACAGTTGTAGCAATATGCCTGGTCGCCGTGCACGGCCGCTGCATACTGTACGCACAGCCAGTGCAGAAACCAGATACCAGGTTGTTTCTAGTACACCAGTACGGTCGGTGGATAAGTGCTAGACTCGGTCAGCGTCGGCCACGCGCAATGCATGGTGAAAAGACCTTACATTTTGTGTGCATGCGGTTCTGTGTACATGCGGTGCAATCACAAATTACGGTATTCTCGCTAATTTTGTTTTCCTCTCATGTCTTCAAAAATCGTACTGTTCCGATTTTCAACACTTTTAACACTTAAAAATCGGAACAAATACGATTAAAACGGACTAGTTGGCAGGTATGCTACAACTCTGTGTTCAACAATTAAAATTTCTGGAGGGAAAAAGCAATAACAAAATAATCACTTACTTTTCAAGGATTTGAAATGCAGCCAGTTTTGACGATCGTTCGGACGTCAACAGCATGGGGCACAGGCATTCAAACAGGATGTGAACGGCATTGTGGGTTGGACGAAGGCCGGACTTGGGCTGTAGCGTGTGTTTCTTAAGCTGTTCGGAAGGCATGTGGCGCACGGCTTCGGATGCCGACTGGATTAAGTGATGTTGGGAAATCGTCAGCGATTCAATATTTGTTGAATCTGTGGATACAAAAGATATTTTTATTTATTTATTTAAAAAAAAATTTAATTATATTTATATGTGACACATTTCATATGAATATGTAACCTAAAAGTTGGGATCTTCAAAAACTGGATAGTGGTATTTTTAAATTTAGCACATAAGGAAAAACAATTCCCTCAACGCAACACAGCTTGGAGAAGTGGTAGTGTTCAAACAAATCTTACAAATCTTCAAACAAAATGTTTTACGAAGCACGAAGAAAGCTATCGTCAAAATTGGTCTGAAAATGATGTTTTTAATTGTTGGATGAAGCTAAAAATTTGGAATCAAATTAGGCCCACTTCAAACGTCGCGCTTATGCCGTGTCAAATTTAATTAAACTTGATTTGTTTAATTCGACACGGCACAAGCACGACGTTTGAAGCCATTAGGCCCGGCAAAATGAGTTCGACACGGCAGAAGATTCGAGCTCGACAGGGTCTGCCGTGCTAACTCTACTCAGTGCGGCACAAGCACAGCTTGGCTTCAAACGTCGTGCTTCTGCCGTGTCGACTTTAATTCCAGTTCGAAGTTGATCCTCAATTTTGTTCACAACTAGGAATGTGCATGCTCGCAGCGCATATGTGAGTAAAGAAATAACCAACAAACAAGTGCATCAAAATAATAAAATGGCGACGTACAATGGACAGAATGGAAAACGCACATGCACAACGTCCATGACGTGCACAATACTCATCCGCCATGTTGGATGTAGTTAAGCTCGACTGGGCGTTTGCAATTAAGTTCGACGTTTGAAGCCACTGCTGTGCTAACGTCGTGCCAACGTCGTGCCAAGTTGAATTTATTTCGACACGGTATAAGTGCGACGTATGAAGTGGGCCTAACTCTTTCCAAATATTACAAAACCTAAAATTTATCTCCCTTTAATTTTGTTTTACTTTGAACGCAACTTTACGCTCATTTTGTCATCAGGTCACAAATGGCATTTCTGAATGAAGAAAAATTTGTCTCTATGAAGAAAAATGTGTCTCTTACCAACAATTGCGACAAACATCGGAAGCATGAGAGAAAACGAAGCATCGCTGAAAAACTCCTGCCACTCGGTGCAAAGATTGGGCGGAAGGGAGGGGTTGCTCGTGGGGCTCCCCAGGATGGTCGCGGCAGAAGTCAAAAGGTCAAAAGACATACAGCAGAATGCGGTGAGGAGCGGCGAGGAAATAGCGAATTGAATGTTTAGGCTGCAAGTCTGAAAGATAATATGCAGAGATGCTAACATTTACGATTTTGTCATAATTTGTACAATTGTTCAGATTTGTCCAGAAAATGGATTTTGTTTTATTGAATCATTTAAAATACCGCCCCAAAATACTATCCATGGGAAGAAAACAGGAAATTGGCAATCTCTAATTTGGACGTGGAAACAAAAAGGGGTGGTTGTACTCACTGCATTGCTTTATGGAACGGATAAATTAGTTTACAAAACATTGATGGTTTTTGACGATATCCTTGAAAATATACGGATTGAGAGCGTGAAATTTCAGAATGGTAATGAGAAAAATATGACACATGATATGGTATCAAAATCTCAACACCCATGGACAAAAAATGGAGGGGTCAAAAATGTGATCTCGGGCCTTTTTCCAAATCTCGACTTGGGCTCAGGCTCAGGCTCCATGTAAACCACATGGAGACGGAGACGAAGCCGAGATTTGGAAAAGCCCCCTGGACGCGCTCCTTTAATACACAACCAATCTAAAAT
Organism: Henricia sp. BOLD:AAB3569; assembly: GCA_037783545.1. Taxonomy (NCBI): domain Eukaryota; kingdom Metazoa; phylum Echinodermata; class Asteroidea; order Spinulosida; family Echinasteridae; genus Henricia; species Henricia sp. BOLD:AAB3569. The sequence continues at coordinate 1,647,589 of JBBELK010000011.1, read as the reverse complement.
TGATACAAATGTGGACAATTGTCCATGAGTTTGGAAATCTGGATGCAGTGAAAAGCAACTTGGCTCCACCGGGATTCGAACCGCGGACATTCTGCTTAACATGCAGAATATAATAAAATAACTTTTACAAAGCTGTTTAGCAGAAAAATTTGCTTAATCCAAAATTTGTTTGTTTTATAAAAAATTGGTTAATAGTCCAAAATTGTATGTAAATTTTTTCTTGGCAAGAATGGCAGAACACCAGTCAATTGTAATACAAATCACATAAGCTTTTGACTGCTAACCCATTTTTATAAAGCAAACATGAATTTGGCCCCTGCATACTCTGTTGTGCATTTCCACAGTCATAACTGGCAACTCGAGAATGGAACTTTGAACACGCCCAAGGAGTAAATACCTGGATCCAGTTACCACACGAGCAGAGCACAAAGTCCCAAGCAGCCTCGTTAAGGGCCTCTGGCAGCCGATCAATAGCCAATCGCATTAGCTGCATCATCTTAATGTTTAATAAGATCTTGTCAAAGATGGCAGCGTCTTGAAGATTACTGAGGAAAATAGAAAAATCAAAGACAGTGAAAATTTGGGCGGTTTCTGACAGTATTAGGCTCGTCAAATAATGCCGCGTCATTTTTGAAGCGATGTGTTTCTAGTATGCATAACGCGCTGTACTAAGGTTCCCATTGATAAAATAAACCATGTTATGCCCGCCAGAGGCACACACAATGCGCAAACACACGTAGTTAACATTCTCTAGATTATATTACGCCCTTATTCCAGGAATGTGTAAAGCATTTAATCTTGCAAATGATAAACCGAGCCTTTAAAATCAGAGTGCATGAACTAAACATCCCACAATTAACCTAAAAAGTGCGAGTCCATAAAAGAAAGCAAGACTTTTCGAACTCATCCACAACATAAACATTTCGTCAACAATTAATCAAAATATGAGTACCTTGCAAAGAGAAACACATCTGGTTGGGTCTCCCTCCATTGCATGAGTTGTTGGACGCAGCCAGCGATGACGTGTGATTGGCTGGTTGAATCAAAGCTCTGTGGTTGCCTAGCAACAGCTGTGATGATTGACAAGCTGCCAAGACCGCCTTTAAGAAAATGTGATTCACAATTAAAGGAGCGCGTCCAGATTTTTCAAGAAAATGGATTTTGTTCTAACCTGACACCTCCCCAGAATACTATCCATGGGAAGAAAACAGGAAAATTGCAATCTCTAATTTGGATGTGGAAGCAAAAAGTTTGGGGCGATCGCTGCACTGCTTTATGGAACGGATAAATTAGTTTACAAAACACGGGTGGTTTTTGGACGATATCCTTGAAAATATACAGATTGAGAGTGTGAAATTTCAGAATGGTAATGAGTAAAATATGACACATGATATGGTATCAAAATCTCAACACCCATGGGAAAATAGGGGCTCAAAAATGTGATCTGGATACGCACCTTTAAAGGCCCATTGTATCATTTGCAATGACCCAATTTTATTATCATGAGTTGACAAGAAAAACCTTACTCAAAGTGTTGATAGCAATGGTAACAAACACCACATGAATTTACTTCCGTCCAAAATGGTATTTCATGTTGGAATTTGACAACCGAAGGTGGTTTTCTAAAAAAGTCCCGTGCATGGGACTTTTGTACCATTCACTTGTACACAAAATCCATATAGATTTTCAAGGTTTTCTGAAGCATTGATGCATCTAAGTAGCTAAAATTTCTTCAGGCTAGTTTACAAACATTCTTCCTTAGATATGTTACACTCTTATTTCACGAATCTGTAAAAAGTTGTATCTTGCAAATGATACATAGGGCCTTTAACTGCACTCTTATTGATAGGTAATTGATAGGTGCATAAGTGGTTGACGTACCATCAATATTCAGGACCATGTCTGCGTTTGAAGATAGAAGCTTCGCCGTGTTAATTTCTAGAAGTTCTAGAACCTGATCCTGGCTCAAGAATTCCACGATTGCTTCCAAAGTTTGGACTAGCGGCAACAACAGGACGGCAAACCTGTAGAACAAAATATGACACAAATTTAGGGGGCTGTCCAAAGCTGTCAACATTTTCATGGTTCTACAAACAGGGGAAGGGGAATTGTAGGACTTTACATGTACTGTAAAATGTTGACATTTCATGGTATTAGCCTTTGTTGAGGCATCGCAGCTGGGTGGGTGTGTCGCGCGTTAGGACGAGAACGCCCCCATGCGACGTGGACGGGAGGAGCAGCGCCTTTGCCGTTCCGGAATAATTATTTAATAACGTATTACAGCCCCTGTTGCATTATCCATCCCTGCTTGTTGTGCTGCAAATGTATGTTTGTGTTGGCGAGCGCGCGTTGTATGTGAAGCGCGCGCGCGTGCTTACAAACCGGTGCGCGCGAACCTGATTTGCTCGCATTGTTAGCTATTCAACGCAACACGCAAACTGTGTCATACGATCATTAGCATTTTGCTACCTCTGAGGTAGCAAAATTCCGGGACGGCAAAGGCCTCACAGCTGGCGCTGTTCGTCCCGTCCTCGTCGCATGGTGGCGCTCTCGTTCTGGCGAGTGACTCACCCAGCTGTGAGGCCTTAACAAAGGCTAGGTACTGACAGAAAAATTTTCATAAGTAATATTTCGGGGGAGGGAGGGGGTCTAATTAAAAAATAGTACACTTTGTAGAACAGTGAAAATTTTAACAACTTTGGACGGTCGTCTTAGATAAAATTTCTCTGACGCCATGCTTCGGTCATGAGCCTCAATGTTCATGAAGTCGTGACATTGTGACATCATGGAGTCGCGGGGTCGTGGGGTTGCAAGGCAATGTGGTCATGTGATTATACAAGCATTGACGTACCTGTCTGATCCCTGAGCCATATGTAGTACATCTAGTCTGTGCTGTGCACCGTGGTGCTTAGCGAAGCAACTCAGGACGTAAGATAAAGTTGATGACCAAAGACCACCAGACGCCAAAGACCTACACAAACAAACATAAGGAAACAAAAAATTTGGATAGTTCAACTCAGTACTAAGTCTATTAAACAAAAATATTTTATGTAACAAGTAGATGAGGCATTCATAACTTATGTAAGCTTAATTGCTTCATGCCCTGCTGAGTTGGCCCTGATGCCCCTTCAAGATACACACTTTCTGAGGCCAACTTGGCCAGCATGCCCTATCCCAGGCCTTGTCATTAACCAAGGCCACCAAGGCCAATGGCCTCGTACCCTGCTGAGTTGGCCATGATGCCCCTTCAAGATATACACTTTCTGAGGCCAACTTGGCCAGCATGCCCTAACCCAGGCCTTGACATTAACCAAGGCCACCAAGGTCAATGGCCTCGTACCCTGCTGAGTTGGCCATGATGCCCCTTCAAGATATACACTTTCTGAGGCCAACTTGGCCAGCATGCCCTATCCCAGGCCTTGACATTAACCAAGGCTACCAAGGCTAATGGCCTCATGCCCTGCTGAGTTGGCCCTGATGCCCCTTCAAGATATACACTTTCTGAGGCCAACTTGGCCAGCATGCCCTAACCCAGGCCGTGACATTAACCAAGGCCACCAAGGTCAATGGCCTCGTACCCTGCTGAGTTGGCCATGATGCCCCTTCAAGATATACACTTTCTGAGGCCAACTTGGCCAGCATGCCCTATCCCAGGCCTTGACATTAACCAAGGCTACCAAGGCTAATGGCCTCATGCCCTGCTGAGTTGGCCCTGATGCCCCTTCAAGATATACACTTTCTGAGGCCAACTTGGCCAGCATGCCCTATCCCAGGCCTTGACATTAACCAAGGCTACCAAGGCTAATGGCCTCATGCCCTGCTGAGTTGGCCCCAATGCCCCTTCAAGATATACACTTTCTGAGGCCAACTTGGCCAGCATGCCCTATCCCAGGCCTTGACATTAATCAAGGCCACCATGTTCAATGGCCTCGTACCCTGCTGAGTTGGCCCTGATGCCCCTTCAAGATATATACACTTTCTGAGGCCAACTTGGCCAGAATGCCCTATCCTCTTAAACTTCATCAGGCTTGTATACACCAACAACCAGTACACATTTGAAACAAAGTTGGCCGTGGTGCTGCTGCAGTTGGCCTCGGTGCCCTTTGAAATTCAGACGAAATCAAGGCCGGGGTGACCCGCCCAGCTGTTTAGCAGTGCCACAAAAATGGGTCCCAGTTTTTCAAGAAAAAATGGTTGTTAAAAACTCACATCTGCAACACATCCCGAACTAGTTGTCGCCAATCGTCAATACTAAAGCTCTTCAATAAACCATCCAGCGTTGAGTTAACCGCTGAAGCAACCTCAAGGCAATATGGCGGAACTGTGATGCTCAGATTTTGATGCAGAACCTACGGAGGTAAAAACCGTATGTTATTCCAATTTGAACTCGCAATCATGGGTGAAAACTTGTGGTTGCGGGTTCAAATCCGGCTGCGGTACCTATGCCCTTGGGCAAGGTACTCGACCACACTTGCTCCATCCTTCGGAAGGGATGTAAAGCTGTTGGTCCAGTGTGTTAGGTAATGGTAACGCACTCTAAATATCCCAGAGCATTCTTTTGTGAAGAGCAAGGGAATTCCCCGGTGTCTCTGGCCATTTCTAATTCTAATTCTTCATGGGTTTCCTCACGCTTGCGAGTGACAGTGCAATGAGCACTATTGAGGAATCCTTGGTATGAATACCAGAAAGAAATAATAATAATAATAATAATAATGCTGGCAAACTTTTAAAATTGAAAAGCAGGATTTTTTATGAGTGCAACTTTTCAATCTTCACCCCAAATTCTTGAAAGTGAGCACATATGGTTTTCCAAAGTGAGCACACATGATTTTCGCCTGCCGGCTCGGGTATTATCAGCGCCCAGGACCCCTAGCTGGTTTAAAGCGGGCCTCCCACTGTGCGATTTTTGCCACGAATTAGGTACGATTAGCTACGATTTGGTACGATTGTGTAGAGACTCTACACACAATCTTACTTAATCGTAGGAAATTCGTGGCAAAAATCGCACAGTGGGAGGCCCGCTTAATATTGGCCAAACCTACTTTTAATTCCTAAGGAATGTACCTGGTCCGAAGTAGCAGCAATGCCCACAGTACCCTTACACCACTGCAGCGTATAGATTAACCTCTGAACTCCCGTTGCGATGACATCATAAGTCCACGGCGAAGTCGTAACGGCAACGCATCTGTCACGACCCTCCACGTTCTGTTCGAAGACCTCTTCTGCTTCTGGGAAGGGTTTGGTCTCGATTTCTGGGCTGACCAAGGTTTCCGAGGGTTTAATCAGAGATGCGACAAATACAGTGAGGGCTAGTCTCGTTGGCATGGTAACCAGGTCGGGTGATGTCATCGCGGGGAGGTCAGTGAAGGTCAGATTTTGGTCAAGGAATAGTGATGCCATCCACTGCAGAAAAACACAGAACAAACTGGACAATTAAATAAGGAAATTAGTATTTTTTAGCACTGTTTTCAAAACTGTTTTAAGCTCGAAAAATGTTATGCTCAAAACAATTTTAAGCTCAAAACAATTTTAAGCTCAAAACAATTTTAAGCTCAAAACAATTTTAAGCTCAAAACAATTTTAAGCTCAATACAATTTTAAGCTCAAAACAATTTTAAGCTCAAAACAATTTTAAGCTCAAAACAAAATGCAAAAAAATTGTTAAAAGGATCTTGTCATTTTTTTCAAGAAACACAATGGACGGGCTTTCCAACAATAGAACTGAAGCAACGCATCGGCCACATTACTCCAGGAAAATCAATGCTTTGCCAAGATTGCTCCCCGCTCCATACAATAGACCTTTATCACGGTGCGGCCATCTTCCCTTTTCTCCTATTAAAATGAACGTAACTAAAGCGAGGCTTGCCGAAAAAAGTTTGGTCCCGTTTTGAAATTTGTCATTGTGTGCATCACAATGGCATAGACGTTGCGCGATCAAGAGAGCGCGCTGCGTGGACAGTGATTCTCTCAAAACAACAACGATTACACGTACTATCACCCAGTAGCGCAGACGCACTGATCGTGCCCGACACGTACTATTTGGGAACAATACCAAGATGGACGCACCGTGATAAAGGTCTATAGATCCACAATGTACCTATTCACGCATGATGCACAGTGAAAATGTGACTGCCCCCTGTCGTAGCCGCCCCTACAAGGCAAGATTGTAGTCGAGTCCATCACAAGTCCTCACAAGCCTTCACAGGTCCCTGGGTCTTAATTCAAGTCACAAGCTATTCAAATGAACTCCAACAAAGGCATTCTTTTGTGCGTGTTCATCCTTTGCTTCTTGTTACTGGACTTGTGACAGACTTGTCATGGACTTGTGATTTTATCGGCTCTGGGCTTGTGATAGACTTGTGATGGACTCGACTACATCCCTGGCGCAAAGGGTCTATATAGGTCAGTGGACTAGTCCCCTGACCCTTTACCTGATTGGCCATTTCAGTGGCACCGTTCCAATCTTTTTCCGTTGGTAGCAACAGCAGTAGCAAACTCTCGGCTATGCCAGGCGATTCAGCATTCGGAGGAAAACTGGACGATAGAAGCTCAACTAGAGACGTCGTTGGCTTGGCTAATAAATCAATACTAGAGTCCACAGAATTAGAGAAAAACAAGATTTCTGTCAATGGGATATTTCCAGTGTTGTAGTACTCGAGTCCAGGACTCCGACTCGAGTCGCAATTTTCGTGACTCGGACTTGACTCGAGTCACATTGGAAAATGACTCGGACTTGACCATGATGACTCGGACTCGAACATGGTGACTCGTGACTCACGAATCACATATTTCAAAAAAAGAAAAAAGATATATCCTTGCCCGCTTAATGCAGGATCCACACAATAGTTCTAAGACTTACAAGCCAGCCGAATCTCCCTACCTGTACATGGTGTGCGGACCTTGGTTCAAGCACGATTTTATCCACGAAGCGGCTTTACACAAAAACCCATCATAACGGAGATATCCACCCGTTTGCTTGATAAGAGAATTTGCCCCCGTGGTCCAAGCATGTTGGATTTGGTCTTGGAGCCATTCTGAAAAACAATGAATAACTTGTGTCAAGGGGACATTTTCACGGTTCTACAGAGCGTAGTATTTTTCAAGACCCCCTCCCTCCCCTGAAATACTACTTATCAACATTTGTTGTCACTACCATGAAATGTCAACATTTTACAGTGCATGTAAAGTCCTACGCGGCCCTTGGCCCCCCTCCCCCCTTCCTACACTTTGTAGAACCATGAAAATGTTGACATTTTGGACAGCCCCTAAATGGATGGAATTTGCTCGTAAACATGTATGATGCAGTATTATGCACTATATACTATCTCGAGAACACGCTAAGAACTTATAGCGTGCTCGGGTGGGACTTGAACCCACAACCTCCTGCACTAGTAATTATCTTTTTAAGTGTAACTTTTGCAAAATGGCTGCTGCCCCGAATTCCTTACTTTCAAATGGGAGTGCAGTTTAAAAAGTCACATACTATGCTGTTGTTGCTACGTGGTGCATGCCATTGCCTAGCAATCAACAGCCTGGTTGCTTTATGTCATTCTCTCGTACGGTGAACACGGTATTGATTCTGTACTTCACACCTGCCGCATGCACCACATAGCAACAAAAATTTAGTCTGGTCAAGTGGATACTAAGTGCGCATGTGAAGGGAAGCTATTCATGAGAAACGTGCAAAAAAGCTTAATTGGCGGTTGGTCTGGCCTGGGACTCAGTTCCACCAAACACCGCTCCAAAATGCCTCTTCTTTAAAAAATGAAACTTCAAACTGATTTTTCTTCGTCACAAACCTGGAAAGTTGTCTGCCTCTCGACACGTTAGTTGGAATAGGGCAAGTAGAAGATCCTCGGCAGAAGAAATCAGAAGACATCCCTACAAGACATTAAGAAAAGAGCAAAAAATTGTAGTGCTTTAAAGATAACATTTTTGAGCCGCCCATTTTTCCCATTCCATGGGTGTTCAGATTTTGATATATCATTTGTTATGTTTACCATTCAGAAATGTTATACTCTCAATTTCATACATCTTCCCTGGATTGATTTAATACAATCATTACAAGCTGCGTTATATAAACATGTCATGAATGTATATGAAAATAAACATTTGTTGATAACACAACACAACACAATAAGGCATTTTGTTAATGGAAGATGTATGGGATGCCAGATAAAAAGCCAATCAGGCTTATACAAGACCTAGCACCCCCGTTACAATTAACATTAAGGTGAGGTGCAAAATTAACAAGAATAAATAAAACAGAGCTTTATACAATTGTCAAAACTTCTAAAGGACATTATGTACCGTACATACTAGCTACACTTTGTACAGGTTTTTATGTGTACACTTATTCAGCTATTGAAATATTTAGTACCTTGAAAGGAGATAATTTTAAAAATATTTTTTTAATTGGTAAATACTACGCATGTATGGAATATTTTTAAAATTATTCCACAGTAGTGGACCTTGGTGTCTAACCGTAGATTTACAAATACTTGTTCTAACAGGATTTATGTGAAACATAGAAGACAATCTTGTATAATAGGTGTGGATTGCACAAGGTAATCTGCAAAGACCGAAGGACCTCTTATTAAAGGAGCATAAAATACTTCCCAAAAACACTATCCATGGGAAGAAAACAGGATATTTGCAATCTCCAATTTGGATGTGGAAGCAAAAAGGTTGGTGTGATCGCTGCACTGCTTTATGGAACCAGATAAATTAGTTTACAAAACATCAGTGTTTTTTTGACGATATCCTTGGAAATATACGGATTGGGAGCACAACATTTCAGAATGGTAATGAGAAAAATATGACAAATGATATGGTATCAAAATGTCAACACCCATGGGAAAAATGGGGGCTCAAAAATGTGATCTGGATACAGTTCGACTGAGCTACGATCATAAAACAAGTCACATTTTACTAATTTATTGACAATTTATTCAACGTAATTCCTCACCTTTACCGCACTGAAGAAGTTAGATGCCACCTCACAAATGAAGCTGATGCACCCATGAACCCTCTGCTCGTTGCCGTCAACTTTGACCTTTGACCTTAGCAAGGTGTCAGTGAACTTTCTGAGAATCTGTTCAGCATAGCCCGGGTCAACTACAGGTTCTTAAAGTGTGAAAATAAATGTAACTTAAAAATTATAAAGCCATAAAAAATTCTGAAAAACAAGGTGATTTTTGTTGTTACACAGAGGTTTAATAATCTACCAAACTTGGGCCTTTTTGAAATTCGAACCCGAGACATCTGACTCACCGGGCAGATGCTCTACCAGCTGAGCTATGAGACACAGTGGTATACTCCGTCAGGTTTTCTCCAAGACCTCCAACACACCAGGCAGATACTGTACCAGCTGAGCTACGAGGCACAGTGGTATACTCCATCAGGTTTTCCCTATGACCTCTGACACACCAGGCAGATGCTCTACCAGCTGAGCAAAAAGACACAGTGGTATATTTCTTCAGGTTTTCCCACAAGACCTCTGACACATCAGGCAGATGATCTATCAGCTGAGCTATGAGGCACAGTGGTATACTGCCTCAGGTTTTCCCCAAGACCTCTGAAACCCCAGGCAGATGCTCTACCAGCTGAGCAATAAGGCATAGTCCTTCAGGAGGTTAATCTTCTTGTAGCTAATCCACTTACAACTGATCCCCATGTGGCTAATATCCTTGTTGCTAATCCACTTGCGTTCTAATCCACATACCTTCATTTTCTTCCACAGACAGCCCAAGATTGATGAGAGCCCAGCTCTGTGATGGTGTTGAACCCTCCACGTTCCCTTCAAGAGCTTTACAGCACAGATTATCGGCTAGTGTCAGCAGTTTATCACCAAATACGGCCGATCTAAGCCAGGTCTTGGTGTGTGTATGAATGGCCGAGTCGAGCAGCTATGAGAGAAAAATGTCCAAAACAAATTGTTGACAAAATGTGGACAAAATGCTCCTGAGTTTCGGAAATCTGAATGCAGAGAAAAACAACTTGGCTCCACCAGAATTCGAACTGCGGACCTTCTGCTTAACATGCAGAAGCCTTACCAATTGAGCTACGAAGCCAACTGGTGGTCTCGAAATATGTACTGCAGTCGTTCCTCACTGATTGGGATTGGCTATCACGTGAGCTTAGCAAGCCCTACAGAGGGATAAACCCTTCAATGAGATAACGACCCAAGAAGACACTTGTAAGCTTCATACAATTCAGCCTACGGGCTGCGAATTGAAGTTTATTAAACCCATTAAAAGATAATTTAAAGATTTTCTGTTGTCTTACCTTATTAATCAGAAGATACAAAGTCTGCGGCTCTGAGGTTTTTTGACAGAATTCGTCTAGCATCGATGTTCTTTGACTATCGTCACAGCAGCTTAACAAAGCAGCCACAAGATTTACTACGTGCCCCAAGACTTCTTGATCCGTTTTCTGCAAGCTATCACCAACTGTATGCTTTCTTTCTTCCAATTGCAACCACGGGAGAAAAACATCATCGAAGCATCTTTGAAGAATGCTGGAATCATCTTTAATTTCTGAGAGAGTTTGCGGGGAGTCTAACTCAGGACTTTGAAGTTCCAAGTTGATATCTTTTACTTCGTCTTCAGCATTTTGAGTTTTGTTGGACATCTCTTCGATTTGTTCTTCGTCTACTTCTCTTTCTTTGCTCTCTGGATCAAGATCTGACTGATCTCCGTGCCCTCTTAAGAGCTCCTCAAAGATTTTAGCTTGCTGGAAAGATTCTAAAATCCCGACTAAGAACTTTAAATGCAGGACAGAGCCACGCCGGGCTGGCGCGTAGCAGTTCCTTACAAGTTTCCGCACGAGAGAACTTAGCTCTTGATGTTGCGTTGCCGAAATTCGAGGTTGGACCTCGGTCGGCGGGGAGGAATATTCGTGATCGTCTGAGAAAGACACGCTTCGAGTCTTCAAGGCTTTCTGTCTTAAAGACTTATCGGGAGACTGAAGTTGCGTGAGGAGCATTGAGATCTTTTCTAACGGCTTGCTTGAACTTTCGGTCGAGTCGTTCAGCACGTGTCTGGTGCACATATGACTCAGACTGGTCCAAATCATTTCAAGGACATTCGCAGCTCTTGTAGTCTTGTCGAGTTGTTTGCCAAGATGAGATAGTAGTTGGGAGGTTTGGTGATAGAGGCTTGTTGTTGCTAGGTGACTGGCATCTTCAGTTATGGACTGCTCCAGTAGAGGGATCAACTGCAATAATATTATTATTACGTTTAAATGTTACCGACAAAAGGCTTTTTTTCATAGTCCAGTAGCAATAGAGCGATCCAGTAAGCTCCGCCCGTTTAGAAATTGCCTAGCAACATGAAACACATGTGAGGCACGTGTGAAGTAGAGTCGCGTGGCCGTGCCGTGCGTCAGCGTCCGCGCCCTGGTCAGCGCGTATTGAAACACGCACACGCACACAGAAACTGCACGCTCGAAAGCAAAATGTGCACTTAAGTATCCGGTCATGTGCACGCACGTACAACACGCCTGCAATACGCGTAACGCGCCCGATCGAACAAAAACATCTTGACACACATCTAGAATGCAGTGAATGCACAACATAGCATAACGACAAGCAAATTTTTCGTGAGTTTTTCCCGTTTACACAAAAACACATTTATGAAGGAATTAAAAGTAGGTTAGGATAGTCGTATACAATCCATTTTAAACCGGCTAGGGTCCTCTGCGCTGATAAAAATGATGTTTATGGTGTTTTTGCGTCACTCGTGCTGCATTTGCCGTAGCTCTGTGCACACAATTTTTAGGACTCAGGAAACCAAAATGGAGATCCACTTTTTGGGTACCTCAACATGAGGCTGTGATTGGTCAATTCCAAAATGGGCGGAGTTTACTGGATCAGTCTATTTGACTGAAGTTTGCCAATCCTAATATTTGGCCAATTTATTATTTTATTCTTCTTTCTATCTGGGCATGTTAGGGCTGGCCACAACACGAATTCGACAATAGGCTGAAGTCTGCAGAAATGTAGTTTGTTTCTAAAACACAAGGTTTTGAAAGATAAATCGCATGACCTTTGAACTCTGATTATCAGCAGTCTACAGAGTCTGCTAAGATATAAACTCCCAACAGTTGATTGGCCACTGCTGCTTAGCCACATAAATATTCATGACCTCCACAATGCGCTAGCCAATCAGCTGACTTCTACTCATTAGAATATCAAAGACAGGTAAATTGATATGTAAATGAACTGCCAAACTGGATTTGGGCATGGTTGCCAAAGACACAAAATCATTAACCTGTTTTGGACTCAATATTAAAAATTTAAAAATGAACACAAATGCGCAACTGACCTGACTTTGTATGAGGTAGGTTTGCACACTGGTAGTATTGTCAGAGGCTTCGAAGATCCCTTTTCCCTTACACAGGAAATTATTAACCTGTTTTAGGCATGGGATCTGGTAAAGGCCAAGTGCTCAATATTTAAAATTTTAAAATGAACACAAATGCGCAACAGACCTGACTTTGTATGAGGTAGGTTTGCACACTGGTAGTATTGTCAGAGGCTTCACCGGTAACACTTTGGGAGATGGCGTACCGTAGGCATTCCATATAGGCTTTCACTATAGCGCCATATTCACTGGTACTCTGCCGAGCAGATGTGCAAGTCAAACTGTGGGTCAAACGAAATTAGCAATGGTAAACTCTTATAAAGCGCACATCTGATTAAAGATAGACGACACAATTGGAAAACGATTAAAAATGGCATCATCTCCATGTGTGATTGAGGATGTGTATGATAAAAACCAACCTGTGTATAAGTCAGCTCAGTACCAATGAAAACAATGAAAAATTGTGTCAATGCTTTCCAAGAAATTGTGCGAAGCCACCGTCCTATTTAGGCTGGTACCCTGGCTATACTGCATGAAAAACAAAGCCATAATACCATAGTAGCCAGGGGCCTAGTTTCATTCAGATGGAGGCACCCTTGTAAAAAAATGTATGTGCACACACATTTATATAAATTTATCTTTAATTATTGTTTTCTCGTTAAAAAAAAAAAACAAATCTCGGGCTGGATCAATGCATTGGACAGTTGGAACAACTTCTATCTTCCATTGAGTAAGGTTTTTTTTTATTATGTCGAGTGGTTGATTTAAATTTTGCGAATCCTGTATGTGGGCTTTTAAAGTTCTTTTTGATGCAAAACCATTTACTATCCGTGTGCTGACAGCATTACATACAAAAAGCAATTCCCTATAATTTTCAAGTATAATTTTTTAGACAAGGCAAAAAATCCTTCGTGTTACTTTACATATGCCCGCAGCAATGTTCTGTGTGTGCATTAGGTTTCTCTTTAGTGGGCATGTGCGACAACTGCACCAGCAGTCGTCGATGCTCAAGTTTGCAAATGACTTTTGCAATTTTGTTCAGTTAAAAAGAAAAATGTAGCGAAATGCAGCTCTAATCTTTCCACCCTGGACTCTGCGGATACAATATTGTCAGGAAATAAACTTCAGAAAACTCCTGTTTACTCAGAAAAATGGCTGTTCTGCGATCATTTTAGACCAAAGGCGATCATTTTAGACCAAATATGACCCTATTTTGCAACTGATCCCATAAACGACGACTTGTAGTCAAGTCTTGATTCCACTGAAACATAAATATTCATAAATGAACAACGAATTGACGATGTCATTGGATTAAACAACTGACGTGACTATCCAATCACAAAGGCTACTACGTACGCCAACAAAAACTGGATGGTGTGCATAAACAAATGTGACTCACCCCTGTAAGATATTTCCAAAAAACTCTTCGTAGAACCCGGTTCCCGTGCCGATTATGTCCTCTGGAATGTGACTCATAAGCGGCAGTAGGCTTGGGTATATCACCGTTGCGTTTCCGCTACCGCCTTGTCTAAGCATCGACCAGAGTTTGGGAAAAACGGCCTTCCGAACGTTCAGATGACCCCAGCAGTCCTGGATATAATACGTAAGATTGCAAGAGTTCGGGCAATTCCTTAAAACGTTTTTAAAGGGCCTTCAAACTAAGATTTTTACCACTTTATTCCATGCTAGGAACTGTACAGTCGTCAGATCTAACTTGTTTTGAAGGCACAATGACACACTTTTGTTTCTACAATACTCACAATAAGTTAGGAATATTGGTGTGGTTCAATTTTGAAGATATTATTTAAATGACTGTTTTCACCTATTCCTGTGACAAGGCGTGTCTGTCATGCAGATACAATTGTCTATTCATATACAAAATCATTCAAGCGGAATGCATACCCTCAATAAAATATCTGCGTACTATTAATAATTGGGGCATGCCGGGCAGGGGTTTGGGCGTATCTTAAATGATTTCTGGGAGGGGTGGTTAGCTCTCTGAAGGGCTTGCTATTATTATTATTATTATTTCTTTCTGGTATTCATACCAAGGATTCCTCTAAATTGCCCATTGCACTGTCACTCGCAAGCGTGAGGAAACCCATGAAGAATTAGAAATGGCCAGAGACACTAGGGAATCCCCTTGATCTTCACAAAAGAATGCTCTGGGATCTTTAAAGTACATTACCATTACCTAACACACTGGACCAACGGCTTTACATCCCCGAATGATGGAGCAAGTGTGGTTGAGTGCCTTGCTCAAAGGCACAGGTACAGCAGCCGGGGAGAGGTTCGAACCCGCAACCCAAAGTTTTCGCCTATGATTGCGAGTCAATGACCCGAACCACTCGGCCACGGTACCCCACGCTAAGCTCACGTGATAGCCAATCCCAATCAGTGAAGAACGACTGCACTACCGTGATTCAAGACCACCAGTTAGCTTCATAGCTCAATTGGTATAGGGCGTCTGTACGTTAAGCAGCGGGTCCGCGGTTCGAATCCCGATGGAGCCAAGTTGTTTTTCACTGCATCCAGATTTCCCAAACTCATGGACATTTGTCAACATTGGTATTGAATTTATTCACCCCGGCGGTCCCTGGGTCATAAAAATAACCACTCATTTTTATTCATCTTTGAAACTTACCGGAAATGTTGACACGACTAACAACACAGACTCCCACAAAGATTGGACAGCGAGGGGCTCCGATTCGTCGAGGCTTCCAAGCAAAGTGGCCGACATGCGCGCCAAGTGAGGCTCAGCTATAGAGGGCGCACTCTTGATCAAGCTGCCTTGAAGGGAGTACATGGCACTCCGTAACTGGAATAAAACAAAGAAATGTTAGATGGCAATTAGAGTGTTCATTTCCTCCCACCTCTAAAACTTCACCATTTCTTCTTCGTCTTCTCTTCACAAGTTTCTTCAGGCTTACGAGCTACAGTGCCTCGGGCACTTTTGAGAAATCTTTGGTGTTGGTGCCTGACAGAAATAATATTAAAGAAGCGTACGTGTCCAGATCACATTTTTGAACACCCCATTTTTCCCATGGGTGTTGAGATTTTGAGACCATATAATTTGTCATATTTTTCTCATTACCATTCTTAAATTTCACATTCTCATAATCCGTATATTTTCAAGGATATCGTCAAAAACCAATGTTTTGTAAACTAATTTATCTGGTTCCATACAAGCAGTGCAGTGATTACACCAACCTTTTTGCTTCCACATCCAAAATGGAGATTGCAATTTCCTGTTTTCTTCCCATGGATAGTATTTTGGGGAGGTATTTTATATGATTCTCAGGTTAAAACGAAATCCATTTTCTGGAAAACTTTGAACACGTTCCATTAATAATATCAGTACCTGGGGCGACTGGCTCTTTGCCAATTTCCAAAGCTTTGCCTCGGACAAAATGGACGTCAACTTTGTCTCGATGGAAGCTCTGTCTTTCTCTGGTAGCAGCGTCACAAAGTCTCCCAGAGCAAGAAGGGAGGACGTCTGAATTCGTAGGTACTTTTCTTCTTGTTCGTCTGGTGTGTAGGACCTTCCAAACCGAAAAATAGATGCTTAAAGCCAGGATTTGCAATGCCCCAAATTGCCCCACAAGTAAAAATCTGCGGCATATCCATGCTCACTGGAAGACAGAAGTGGTTCTAACTATCTAGTGCAATGATTCAACCTGAGATATCAATTTGTAAGAAAACACTAATTGATGATGAATTTATATAAATGCATGCGCACGAGCAATTTTTTACAAGGGCACCCTTGTGTGAGCGAAACTAGGCCCCTGACTATCATAGTATTATGGCACTATTTACCGTAAAGTGAAGCTGGGGAACCAGTCTTAATAGGCCAGTGGCTTCACACACAGTTTCTTGAAAGCTTCAGTGTTCTCCAACATGTAGAACAAGCTTGGTGGCCCGCCATCCTTTCCTCGGCGCCCGCCATGCTTTAGAAGTCGCCGCCAAGCTTTAAA
The DNA here is from genome assembly GCA_037783545.1 of Henricia sp. BOLD:AAB3569. NCBI lineage: Eukaryota > Metazoa > Echinodermata > Asteroidea > Spinulosida > Echinasteridae > Henricia > Henricia sp. BOLD:AAB3569. The sequence goes on along the minus strand of JBBELK010000011.1, from coordinate 1,631,250 downwards.
ACCATGCCGCCAAGCTTTAAAACCATGCCGCCAAGCTTTAAAATTGTTGACTTTACAAGACTTTACCCAAAGCAGACATAACTCAGAAACAATGAGTGCTTGATTTTCAAAGCTCATTATAAAATTAACCTTTTGCCTACCTTACCTACGCGGTACGGTGTAACCATGGAGGTAGTAACGTATGTAAGGCCGGCGCGGCAGCGCTAGCCATCTAGCTACATAAACCTAGCAGAATCTAGAATGGAAGGGCGCCCTCTTAAGGCCGAGGTTCAACAATTTAGTTTTTAACCGGGGTTTTTACGAAATAGAAAGCTGAATAAGTAAAGTCCACCGCACTGCTATTTTTATTCAAATGTATAGGTAACATAAAAATATAAAAAAATAACTTATAAAAATGTTGAATAAAACTAAAAGAATCGCGCATTTAAAATAGCCAGTCGCAAAGCGCAGCATGGACTCGTGCAAGTCTAGTCGCCCAGCCATGTGACATGCAGCCATGCACAATCTAGCTTTACCTGCTTACCGTGTCATGTCTTGTGCGTGACGGTCCGGCGATCGCAAAGCTCCGTTGATCGTGAAGCCGTGGAAAACATGTTATTTGTTGGCTCGTCTTCGTTTCCGATGATCATGTTTGATATTCTTTTAATTATCCACGTTCATAATAAGGTACATACAGTGTAGGCCTACTTACCAGGTATTAAAAATTAAACTGTATTTTAGTCAAAACTAAATTTGACCGCCGGCAGTTTGCCGAGATAAAAAAAAAGGTTTTTCCTACCCCATTTTTGGGATACTTTTCCTTCCAAATGCACGTGCATACACGTTTTCATGTATGTATGAACATGTATATACATGTATTTTCATATATATTTACATGTGTATATACATGTGTATATACATGTGTATATACATGTGTATATACATGTGCATACATGTACAATCATGTTCGGTACCCTGCCGCCATGCTTTAAATTTTAGAGTTGGAGAACACTGAGCTTGGACACAGTTTTTCATTGTTTTCTCAGAACGTAGATGAGGTACTGAGCTGACTTATACACAGGTTGGTTTTTATCATACACATCCTCAATCACACATGGAGATAACGCCGTTTGTAACAGTTTACCAATCCTGTAATCTATCTGATGTAGTTGAGGTACTGAGCTGACTTATACACAGGTTGGTTTTTATCATACACATCCTCAATCACACATGGAGATAACGCCATTCGTATCAGTTTTCCAATCCTGTAATCTATTTTTGAGATGTTGCCAAACCTAAACATGACCGGATTAAAGACTGAGATTAACTCACCTCGGATCACTCAGTGAAGCGGCCGTCTCTTTGAAAAGGTTGTCTTCGAGATACTGAAGAAAACAAAGAGGAAAAAAAATGCAACTCTGGTTGAGGTAAGCTTCATATGGAGTCCTTACTGATTTTGTAAATCAGCCGAGGGCCGTTTTCAGCATTGCAAGATATCCATGGTTGGTGATGTTGCTAGTATGACAAAACAGTTCAAATGCATTTGATTTCTTTCCTATTTTGAATATATGTTTATTATATATGGCTCTCCAGCACAAAAACAGTCAGAAGTCGCACGGTGATAATCTTTTAGATATAGCATCTGCAAGTTTTGAAGTTTTGTGATATGATTCTTGTAAAAAAACACTGGACCGAGCTTTCATGTTAAAATCTGAATTTTTATAATTTTGACCTATACCATGCATGGTATTGACCCCATGCATGGTATTGACCCCATGCATGGTATTGACCCCATGCATGGTATAGGTCAAAATTATAAAAATTCAAAAAAAGTGACACATGATATGGTATCAAAATCTTAACACCCTTGAGGTATTGGGGGTAAAAAATAAAAGAGATCTTGTCACAGTAGGCTTTTTGTGGTATTTGAAAGCTTACCTTAACAAGTTCATTCTTGCAAAAAGCCATAGCCTCGCCTTGCTTGGCGGCGGGAAAAGCGCTGTTAAAAGCAGCCCGTGCCGACAGGGCGGCGGGAGCGTACGTGTCGCATTGCGACAGCAACCACGTGCCCATTAGTGATCGAAGTTGCGGTGCTAGGTTACGCCGGACGCGTAGAATCAGTTGTTCGAATGCCTGCTGGGTAGCTTCGCGGACGCGTTTGTCGTGGTCCTGATTTTTAAAAACAGAATCAATTTTTTAACGTAACTGATTAATTTGAAGAAAAAACCGGGTTCATTACAATGCACAGACACCAAGGATTTTCATGAATTATAAACCGTGTAAAAATGTTAGTTTGATGATAAGAACACAAAATTAAGAGGGAAAAATGTCATGATTTTTTTTTTCAGAGTTGTCTCGCGTGTGGTCTCAGTGGTTGTCCGTGCATGGTAATCTTTCCGAAAAACTGTGTACCAATCGCAAATGACAAAGATTTTTAGCTTGTAAAATATTGTTGCCAAGTAGAATTCTCCAGGGGTAAGCAGTAGTCTTCTACTATGCAGTGCCCTGCATTAAAAAAAAACAACTTAGAATACACCTACATGTACATTTGATTTCACAAAATTAACATTCAAAATTAACATTCTTGGCTGGTTGGGCATTTCTTTCTGACCTTACGATCCAACTCCTCCCAGAGCAGCTCAATGGGATTGAGATCAGGTGACTGGGCAGGCCATTCCATGATGGACAGCACTCCAGATGACTGCTTTCTCTCCAGATACCCCTTACACCTCCGTTTGCTTTTAATAGCTTGCTTGGTTTATTATCAATAAACAAAATAATACTTCCTTCTCAAAAACCTAAAACTTTCAAGGTGTTTCTAAAGTTTTGATGGGTAGTGTAAACCATACCTTTGATTTTTTGATAAGGCCAAACAAAATAAACGGTGTGTTTACGGTAACCCGACCTACCTGGCCAAATTGCCGACCTCAAATTTTTTATTGCCAATTTTCAAGTTGATAATTTTAAATGAGCACTATTTGCAATAATTTCCTATGAACGTAACATTTTCTACACTTGTACATGAACATGGTTAATAGTGTTAATAGTGAGTTTCAAACATTGCAAAACAACACGCAAATGCATGAACTGAAATGTACAAAAAAATAATGACAAAATAAAATTATTTTCCTACCTACCTACCTGGATATTTTTGAGGCCGTTACCGTAAACGCACCATTTATTTTGTTTGGCCTAAGTGTATGAATTGCATGTCTTTTTCAACTGTACAGATAGTAACAATAATTTTAACGAAAACCAGGGTACAATATCAGGGCACTGCTTAGTAGAACACTACAAGATTCACCCAGAAACAGGAAATGCGACAAGTATATTACTGTTTACTTACAGTTGCAAGGCGACTGTAGATCCGCGGCCAGTGCGGTAGAGTTCCTGTAACCGCTTCTGAATTCTTTTCTTTGCACAGTGTTCCAAATTCCTGTATGGCCTGAGACATTAATTTCAATGGGAGAAATTGTTTACACATCAATTTGGGTCATGATTGAAATGTCTATATTCCGAGTTAATTTATCTGCAAATAATCTTTTCCAAAATAATGTTATCATGATACACGTATAATCTTCAGCAAATTGGAATGCCAAATCAGGATTGGAGCAATTCCTGAAATTCAAATTTACACTTCAGAGACTTTGAGGGCTTGTAATGCTTCACATATTCAAGTTGTTTGATTTTAAACACATGTTCTTCAAGCATCATTGATGGAAGTGTAATTCCTGAAAAACTTATTGTAATGCCATTCTCAATATGCATGGTACATCCAAAAATATCTCGGTTTCCGACGTACTCATAGAGTACATCGGAAACCGAGGGTTTTGGGGACCCCAGCTATTTGGCATAAGAACTTGAGTTTGGTGCTCCAGACCACCAGGTCATAACAGCGTGCACATGAACAATATTATACACATGTGTACTGTACAATTATAAGGCCTAGTTGTCAATGAGGTTCCCGTCAATGGGCGGCCGGCTATGTGCACGTTAAGCGGAGCTACAAAAAACACGTCCTCAGATCACAAAGTCACATCACATTTTTCCATAAAGATAAATTCTGCTCTTGGGTTTTATTGATTGTATACCTTTAGTTTCGTAACAACATCCCTTTTTGTCAATTTTCTCAAAGCCATGCGAAAATCTGCTTCCAGCGATGAATCTTGGTCTGATTCCAGACTCAATGACTGAGCAGCTGGCACATAGCCAAGGTCACCGGACATCGTACCAAAGCCAATAAACCCAGAGGGCCCTGCTCCAGCACCGCCGCCGTCTCTTGCAAGGAGATCTGCTGCTCGGCCGCTACTTGAGGGCTGGGGAGATAAGGGATTGAGTTTTGTTAGCCCAATCGCAGAATACCCCAAAACTTCCCGTCCAAGTACTGTAGTATAAGCCAGTTCGGAGTCTCGTCTAGCCGTGTGCTAAGTCTATGGAACAGGGCAGGAAAAGTTGAAGTATTTTCAAGAAAATTTTGGAATGTTTTTTACTCCTAAAATCACTTCCCTTTAAAATGTTTTGGTGGTTTTTAGCCAAATTAGGTCATTGTCATTACATTTTAAGGAGTAACGTAAATGTCAGCATAGTCGCCAGGTCCGTGTCCTCGCCACCCCATTGATGAATAATGGCTCATGAATAGGGTGGCGACCTCAACCCGGCAACTATGCCGACATTTATGTTAAACGGAATTCTTCTCATACAACTTTTACAGGTTAATTCTTACTCTAGCATTTTTACACGGTTTATAGGTCATAATTCTCAATGTTTGTGTATGGCAATCTTGCCTTCAGTCTTCAGTGTACGGTTCCGTATAAATAGCCAGGTTCCGGTCATTAAACTTACCCGCGTGTTTCCCTTCGTGCGTTGCTTCTGTTTACTCGCCATGTTGGTCGAAAACTGGCCTTTTCTAAACAGTAAACTATATTTCAAAGCAAAGTTAGAAATGTTATTTGTTTCTTCTTCAAAATACTGGGACAATCAGCAACGTTTACGAGTGATATAACACGACAATATTTTACGGAGTGTGGCTGCAGTCACTCTCACATGGGCGCAGCCATGTTTTTAATTAAACTGGTAACCAGTAGTCACACTCAACGCCTAGCTATGCGCGGTCGGATTGACTACTACCAGCGAATAATCCACAGCACATGATCTACCATCTGGAACGTGTGACAGTTCTTTCCTCTTCAAAATGGAAATTTCAGGGAAAGAAACTCATCTCCTCGAGCCTGAAACGATCTTTCTGTATGTCTTCATATTCTTCTGGGTGATGTACGTATGGGAATCGTATCTCTCATCCAGACAGGTGAGTTATTTTTGTGTTTTTCTTGTCACACAAATAACTAAAATCTAAAATCACAAGAGGGCGCTGTTGCACAAAGCACATGGGGGAAGCAAAAATGTATATCCTATGCCCCTTAGGCCTAGTAGTTGGACAAACAAAAATTAGGTTCCGTTGAAAAACGTTCTGCTTTTGTTTTTAGCGTTTTCAAGTCGTGTTCTTGGTAAAAAAGCCGCCCCAGCTACATACAGTACATAGCCATGTTTTTTGTCGTTGCCCCAGGAATTATCATGAGTTCCGCAACAGCGCCCTCTTGTGATGCTTAGTTATTTGCATTAAAGGAGCGTGACCAGAGTTTCTGGAAAATAGTTTTCGATGTAACTTACCAATATTATCAAGTAACTCCCATACACACCTCCCATGTCCCAAAAACCCGAAAACATTCGCAATTTCCAGTAAAAAATTGAACAAAACTATCGAGTATGCTTTCAGCGGATAAACGTTGATACTCGACGATATCCTCGGAAATATGCGGCCTAGAAGCGCGGGAGTTTCAGTTTCGTAATCAGAAAAATATAACGGATGTTATGATATAAAAATCTCATGACCCATAAGGTAAGTCCCGGGGAGTTATGGGTAAAAAAAAGTGATCTGGTCACACTCCTTTAAACCTTATGCTTATTTTTTGTTTTCAACATCTCAAATGCTGAAATAGTCCTTATTGTAGTTTTAACATTTTATTATTCTCTGCAGCGGCAAGTTTATCGCAGCACCAAGGACGTGCCTGCCCCACTTCGTGACATCGTAGACCATGAGACCTTTGAGAAGGCCCGAGTCTACCAACTCGACAAGAGTGCATTTGGTTTCTGGCAAGGCGTCTTCTCACAGCTAGAGTCCTCGGTAAATTGCTTGTGACTTGGCCCTAATCGAGCTTGGGAAACTTTCGTGAAAGTAGATGCCAAGTGTTGTTTTAGAGGTCCTCAAACGATGAAGGTTCTTAGTTAGTTAGTTTAAGTGGTCACAGTTATTTATTTTCAGCACGATATGTGACAAAGGAACTCCCCCACCCCCTCCCCCACTCCCACCCCCCCACCCCCTCCCCCACTCCCACCCCCTCCCCCTCCCACCCCCTATGCCCCTTTTGTTAATGCACCAACCCCTCCCCCTCCCCCCAATCCCCCCAAAAAAATTCTTTAAAACAAATTACTTGCGTAATTTGCAGTGTTGATTTTGTTTGTTTTTGTATACAGGCCATTCTTCTCTTGGGAGGTATTCCGTATCTTTGGGGGAAAGCTGGGCATGCCATAGCGTACTTTGGCTACGGTCCTGAAAATGAGGTGAGTTTGGAAATGGGTCTACTATACCTTCCAAAGTATAGGCTTGTTGTAGACTTTTTAAACATATCATTTCAGTAAACCACAAGCATATACTTTCAGTATTTGGATTTAGGTCTACTACATTCCTGACTTGGTGACGTGAATGGGGAACTATGGCCAAGTTGTTTTGTGTGCTGAGTCCAAGACTTTGGTAAATCTACAGGTCGTGGGTTCGAATCCCATCCATGAATTGTCTCTCTCAACCTTGGTGTATAAATGGGTACCAGCATCATGCTGGGAAGGTAAACAGACTCGCTGTGTGGGAGGAGTGGTGAACCCCCCGACAACAAACTCGACAGAGGTGTCTGGCCCCCTCGCTAATGAAAGAGAGATGGGCACTTGGGCTAAGCACTGAGACTTAATTGAGACTAAAAACAGTGAGACTTAATTGAGACTTTTGATACAAATGTGGACAAATGTCCACGAGTTTGGAAATCTGGATGCAGTGAAAAACAACTTGGCTTCACCGGGATTCGAACCACGGACCCTCTGCTTAACGTGCAGATGCCCTACCAATTGAGCTATAAAGCCATCTGGTGGTCTCAAAACACGGTATTGCAGTTGTTCGTCACTCAAATGTAGGGCGTCTGCACGTTAAGCAGAAGGTCCGTGGTTCAAATCCCAGTGGAGCCAAGTTATTTTTCACTGCATCCAGATTTGTCCACATTTGTATCGATTTAATTCACCCCAGCGGTCCCTGTGTCATCTCAAAAAAATAAAAAAAATAACTGAATCATACTTAAACGAGACTTAACAGAAAGGATTTCTTTCTTGCCGACTTATAGATTATTCAGTCTTTGATGTTCATCTTCTTGACGTCCGTCTACGGCACCATTATTGGCCTGCCGTGGACTATCTATGGTACATTCGTCTTGGAGGAAAAGCACGGATTTAATAAACAGGTAACAAGTCCAAACAAGTTCAGAAAAATTTGCAATTTTGAAACTTTGACATTTAAATTGCACATTTTGGCAAACAAAAAAAATTGTAAATTTTGTTGCTCAGAACATTTCAGATCTTGCAAGCCTCCCGTGAAACTCTGATGTCGTACATGAATGATATTGCATGATGATAGATCAATACGCCCCCTAGCAATATTTTAAGTCGTACGGAAGTTGGCATTTTGGAAATAAAAATTATAAAATCGAGATCATACATGTACGTTAATAACTGATAACATTTTACAGTCAATATAATTTGTATGTCCTTGATGGGTTTATTTCTTTCCGATTGGCAGACGGCAGGATTCTTCATTAAGGACCAAATCAAGATGTTTGCGGTGACCCAGGCCTTAATGACACCGATTGCAGCCGGCCTGCTCTATATTATACAGATGGGAGGGCAGTACTTCTTCATCTATGCATGGGCTTTCGCGTTTGCAGTCTCTTTGGTAGGTTGGCTAAATTACATACAATGGCCCAAACATTCCAAGCAGTCAGAATGTCCATTGCATTTTTGCATTTTCATGGCCCGGATACTCTGATGATTTCTGGTTACGAAGACTTGGCCCGGACTGTTCGATATCCGTCTCATTTTGCCAGGTCACATGACATTTTCCTTAATGCGTAGTTCCGAGATTGTCCAATTAACTCCGCCCCTTGGATATTGTTGCTCTGCCTCACAAGCTATCGCAAAAATGGCGACACACAACGCCCGAAGCAATGGGACTTTCAATGGAACTTTCAATGGAAAGCACAGATTCATTGGAGAAAACTCAAAGGTATTCATCTTTTAGGGCCGACAGTTATCTTAGAACACACCGAGTAAAGGGACAGTAATACAGGGATGTTATATATTCATAAAATACGCGCTTTCCTAAACGTTTGAACAGCGAATCACACGACATTAAAACCGAAATTCACTCGGAGTTGCTGCATACAACTACACGCTACCGCATATGGCTATGAGCACGTGCGTAAACGATATGCTAATACTGTTTGCGTAGCTCTGTTGTGATTGGTCATAGATGGTCACACAGGTTCGGCTTGATTGACATGTCGGAACTACGCATTCATATTTGGATATAAACTTCTTGCCCTTTCTTCTCTGATTAAATGCAGATCATGATCACGATCTATGCAGACTACATCGCCCCACTCTTCGACACCTTCACCCCGCTGCCTGAAGGGGAGCTCAGAACGCAAATTGAAAAGTTAGCCCAGAGCATCTCATTCCCTCTCTACAAGCTCTACGTCGTAGAAGGTTTGTCCGTTATAATTTGTGACCTGTCACCACGAAATGAGCTGAAATTTTTACAAATTGGATATTGGTATTTTCTAATTCAGCAGAAAAAGAGCTTTCCAGTGGTATATAACACATAAGGTAAAACTATTCCCCCAACGCAACACGGCTTGGAGAAGTGGTAGTGTTCAAACAAATCTTACAAATCATCAAAAATACATTTCTTACGAGGCACGGAGAAAGCTATTATCAAAATTGATCTGAAAATAATGTTTTTAATTGTTGGATGACGCTAAAAAATTGGAATCAAATAGAATAAGAGTTACTCTTTCCAAATATTACAAAACCCTAAAATTGACCTCCCCTTCAATTTTTGACTTTGAACCGTCGTTATAGGAAATAGCGGAGTGCGACTTTATGCTCATTTTGTTGTGTCAGGTCACATTTTGAGTATAAAGAGCTAACATTTGTCGGCCAACAAGGGCCAACGTAAAATTGGAACTTGTTGGGCGTTGCATGGTTTCGCTCGTCTGCTCCACCCAACATGATCCAAAAAAGCTTGACAGCGGTTGGCTGCTGACTTCACGTCACAGGGCATTCTACTCTGCTATTGGTCCGTTTCGTCCAACAAAGTTGGGCGGTAGCTACATGCCCCAACTTGTCTGATGATGTTGGACGTTGTCTGGAGTGGCGTCCACACCATCCAACTTTCGTTCAAACGACATCATCCGACAAATGTTGGTCGTTGTTGCCCAACAAATGTTGGCTTGTGCAGATGGGCCAACGGTTTTTGGGCCAACTTGTTTTGTAATTTGTTTTCCTATATTTTTTTTAGGTTCCAAGAGATCGTCTCATAGCAATGCCTACTTCTACGGCTTCTTCAAGAACAAACGTATTGTGTTGTTTGATACACTTCTGGAAGATTACACGCCAATCAATAAAGAAAAGGTACGATTTATAATCATCCAAAGTGCATCTATACACTAAAAATGTCCAAGGCTTTCACTAGGCAATCACAAGCCCTGCAAGTCCTCACAACTCCATGGGTCTCAGTGCTGTAGTCAAGGCTTTCACTAGGCCATCACAAGGCCCTGCAAGTCCTCACAACTCTATGGGTCTCAGTGCTGTAGTCGAGGCTTTCACTAGGCCATCACAAGGCCCTGCAAGTCCTCACAACTTAATGGGTCTCAGTGCTGTAGTCAATGCTTTCACTAGGCCATTACAAGGCCCTGCAAGTCCTCACAACTCTATGGTTCTCAGTGCTGTAGTCAATGCTTTCACTAGGCCATCACAAGGCCCTGCAAGTCCTCACAACTCCATGGGTCTCAGTGCTGTAGTCGAGGCTTTCACTTGGCCATCAGAAGGCCCTGCAAGTCCTCACAACTCCATGGGTCTCAGTGCTGTAGTCGAGGCTTTCACTAGGCCATCACAAGGCCCTGCAAGTCCTCACAACTCTATGGGTCTCAGTGCTGTAGTCGAGGCTTTCACTAGGCCATCACAAGGCCCTGCAAGTCCTCACAACTTAATGGGTCTCAGTGCTGTAGTCAATGCTTTCACTAGGCCATTACAAGGCCCTGCAAGTCCTCACAACTCTATGGGTCTCAGTGCTGTAGTCAATGCTTTCACTAGGCCATCACAAGGCCCTGCAAGTCCTCACAACTCCATGGGTCTCAGTGCTGTAGTCGAGGCTTTCACTTGGCCATCAGAAGGCCCTGCAAGTCCTCACAACTCCATGGGTCTCAGTGCTGTAGTCGAGGCTTTCACTAGGCCATCACAAGGCCCTGCAAGTCCTCCCAACTCCATGGGTCTCAGTGCTGTAGTCGAGGCTTTCACTAGGCCATCACAAGGCCCTGCGAGCCCTCACAACTCCATGGGTCTCAGTGCTGTAGTCGAGGCTTCCACTAGGCCATCACAAGGCCCTGCAAGTCCTCACAACTCTGAGTCCTAGTAAAGTTCCAATCTATTTGTCGCAGGACAAGGCCAATGAGGAGCAAAGCAATTCTGCTTTGCCGTCCGAGGCCAGCCCAACATCAGATGAAGTTGAAGAGACTCAAACCAAGACAACAGACCAAGAAGACATAGGGTCTGGACCGAAGGGTGATGCGGACGGAAGCCCTGACATCAAGGAAAAAGAGAAGAAGAAGAAGACAACGGGATGTAATAACCAGGAAGTCTTGGCCGTCTTAGCTCACGAGCTAGGACACTGGAAACTTGGTCATAACCTCAAGAATCTGGTCATCAGCCAGGTAAAAATTTCAGATTTGTCCAGAAAATATATTTCATTTTAACCTAACAATCATCTGAAATACCTCCCCGAAATAATATTCTTGAAAAAAAAACCAGGAAATTTAAATCTCCAATTTGGATGTTTAAGCAAAAAGGTTGGTGCAATCACTGCACTGCTTTATGTAACCGGATAAATTAGTTTACAAAGCATCGGTGGTTTTTTGACGATATATTTGAAAATACAGTAAACTCCGGCTAAGTCGGCACTCTTGGGACCCGAAAATTTGTGCCGACTTACGCGAATGCCGACATATGCCGTAAGTCGTCATTTTGCCGACTTACACAACGTTACACGAACGGCCTATGCATATGGTTAATTGCAGCATGGAGGCTTTGATTTACCTTGGTTTAATCTCCTTGTTTTGGGGGTCGATTCCAGCAACAAATCCTTAATTGATTTATGTCAACATCGTGTTTTTATGGACACGCTAAATACGCAAGCGCGTGAGCGAGCGAGCACGTGTGTAGTTATATGTAATGGATGTACATGTACATGCATCATGCGACGACTCCCAAAATGGAAAGTGCGCATGCGTACTGGGGAAACCCCTTTTTGAGTGCACGCAATCTCACACATGGCCACGGCCGGCTCCGTTCCACATACGCGAACGTTGCCAACGTTTGCCACTGGTACAGTGCTTTTGTGCACTGGTCTATGGAAAGCCGGATACCAGTTGTTGGCGAACTATGCAAACGTTTGCAATGTTAACATGACGACACCGATACACTGGCGACCACGCGGTCCGTGCGTGCCAATAAACAGACGTTAGTTAAGCAGTGTTCGTCTTTTCACTCGACACTTCTTGAAAACCGCAGGGAAGGAAATCGATGCCATATTGTGTGGTTTTTTTAAAATGCGGACTTACACAAAGGATTTTGTATTGCATTTCGTTGAAATGGACCGAGAATAACATGCCGACTTGGGCGAAATGGCGACTTACAAATGCCGACTTAGAAACGTACATTTCAATGGAAATGCATTGTAGACGATCGGGACTTTCGTCGGACGGCCGACTTAGGCGATTTGCCGACTTGTACGATGTCGACTTAGCCGGAGTTTACTGTATACGGATTGAGAACGCAAAAATCCAGAATGGTAATGAGAAAAATATAACAAATGATATCAAAATCTCAACACCCATGGGAAAAATGGGGGCTCAAAAATGTGATCTGGACACACTCCTTCAAGGAGTTGAGGTCGATGTACTCAACATGCAAGTCATGAAATCTTTGTTTTCTTATTTTTCCCTTCAGGTCAACTTGTTCCTGTGCCTGTTTTTGTTCGCCCTCTTGATCGAGAGAAAGGAACTCTTTGAGGCATTTGGTTTCTACACTTCCCAACCAACCCTCATTGGTCTACTCATTATATTCCAGTTTGTGTTTTCACCGTACAACGAGGTTGGTGAAATAGTCACTTATTTTCACCCTGTTACGGGACTTGCAACGTCCCAAAATACCATTTGCCTGAAAAACCTTACTCAAATGGAAGGTAGAAGTGGTTCCAACTGTCCAATGCAATGATTCCGCCCGATTTTTTATAAGAAAAATTAAAGATGAATTTATATAAATGTGTGTGCGCACACATATATTTTAAGGACACCCTTACGTAAAAGAAACTAGGAACCTGATCACCGTGGTATGGTGGGCTCAGTTGCCAGGGAATACTACTATCTACCTGCTTATAGGGTTGTGGGCCTTGGCCAGGCAGCCACCTAGTTGAAGTAAAATGGTTCTGGTGATTCCCTGATGGCAGCGATAATAATGGCAACAGTGCCAGGAGTACCCTGTAGGGGGAATGCCACAATCTAACTGCTGATAGGGTTGTGCGCCTTGGCCAGGTAGCCACCTAGTTGAAGTGAAATGGTTCTGGTGATTTCCTGATGGCAGCGGTAATAAACAGTGCCAGGAGAATCCTGTAGGGTAGACATGTGCGCTATACAAGAATACACCATTATTATTATTATTCAAATGTACCAAAAATGTAATAGACCTTTATCACGGTGCGGCCATCTTCCATTTTCTCCTATTAAAATAAACGTAACCAAAGCGAGGCTTGCAGAAAAAAATAGTTTGGTCCCGTTTTGAAATTGTTCATTGTGTGCATCACAATGGCACGGGCGTTGAGTGATCAAGAAAACACGCAGCGCCGACAGTGTTTCTCAACGGAAGATTACACGCGCTATCGCGCGGCAGCACCGATCGTACCCGACACATAGGCATACTATGGGGAACAAGACAAAGATATATTACTTCATTGTTTGTTTGTACATGTGTGCATACTTTTCTATTTCAGGTTCTATCATTCTGCATGACCGTCCTCTGTCGACGGTTCGAATTCCAAGCGGATGCCTTTGCCAAGTCGCTTCGCCGAGTCGCAGAGCTGCGCACGGCTCTTATCAAGCTTCATAAAGACAACTTGGGTTTCCCCGTGGCCGACTGGCTGTATTCCACTTGGCACTACTCCCATCCTCCCTTGCTAGAAAGATTGGCGGCACTCGGGGAGAAAACGGATTGAGGCAAATTGTTGAAAGTCCGGTAAATGTATATAAGGTTGGGTGTAAGAGTACTAGCTCTGTAGTTCATCACAAGTCAACGCGATTTAAAACACTGCAGAATTCTTGGAATTGTATAATTTCTGCATAAAAGCAGGGGTGTGAATTCTCCGATTTTTAGCGGATTTCCGTTTTTTTGTTGTGCGCTCAAAATTGTTTTCCCCACTTTTTTGCCCTACCAACGTGCGATATATTTTTTACCGAGCATAAAAAGGGCGCCCTCAATTGATTTAGTAATTTCGCGAAGCAAACTTGTGCAAGTCTAGTTGCCAAGCAAGTGCCATGGCATACAATGCTGGTGTACTGTAGATGCTTAATGCGGGGAACAAGGTAGCCCTGTTACGGGACTTGCAACGTCCCAAAATCAATGCCCAACTTGAAATCGACTCCAGATAGGATTTTTGCCCAAGCCTAGTTTTAACGACAGACTCATTCGCAAAATGGGTCTGATAACTGATTGGCCGATCATTCCTTGTCACATGGAGCGGTCGTACACTGCAATTGGCTGATCAAATCAGTGCATGTACAAAAGAATGCCTGCAGTTTGTGGTGAACTTGTGAAGGATTTGCAAAAATGTTCTGATGGACTCGACAGCAACACTGATGAGTGGCTAGTTCCTCGCCTTTCACCTCTGTGGCCAGATTGACTTTTAAGGCCTGTCCGCATTGGACTGCGCATGCTGTCCCGGTAAAATTTTACTGTGTCAAAAAGTCCAAATGCGGACAGCAGTAAAATTTTTCAATTTACCATCGTCTCGGTAAAACCTCCTAAAAAACAAGTCCAATGCCGACACAGCCTTAGTCACTTTTTGGTCCCAAGGTATCGTTATAGACCAAGCTGTATATATGGCATTATTGATCCTGTTGATCTCATAAATGAAATAAATAAGCACATATTCAAAGAAAACCTGTGCATTCCATTGATCTATATTTTTAATGCATTTGTAGAGCAAAACAGAAGTTATAGGACTTTTATTACACATCAACATGGCAACCAAAAATACTTCAGTATGCACTAGTTAGTAGAGACCTTTCTAAAAATTACACAATTTTTCACAAATTTTTACAATCCTGTTTAATGTAAACATACTACTAACACATATAATGTTAACATAAGTCCTGAAGGTCATGCCTTATATTTACAGAAATGCTAGAATCCCGCCTTCGCACTATATGGCACTCGCGTACGAGTGACTCGGGCACCATACTATATCTGGCAAATCGGCCCCGTTTCCAGGGGGTGCACACTGGCACATGGTAACCGTGCGGTACCTGGAATACCTCGCACATTACTCCGTGTATTTCTTAGCTGGACCATGTTGATCAGCAACTTCAAAACTGGCACATAACCCAAAATCGTTTCTCTACTTTCTTGAATGCATCATTGCTGTTTGGAACGTTCAAGCTTTCAAAGTTGACATCGATTTCAAGTAAAAAAACACGTTCTATTTTGTAATTTTGACGAAAATTCACGATGACAACATGCTTCAACATGTTCATTTCAACATGTAATTTCGGATGGTCCAGCTTTAAAATGCATACAGTAATGTGCGAGGTATTCCAGGTACCGCACAGACTTTCACGCCGGTTACTATGGACCAGCTTGCACCCCCTGGAAACGGCCCGATTTGCCAGGTAGTCTGGTGCTTGACTCACTCGCATGCGAGCACTATAGAGTGTAGGTGGGAGTCTAGGATTTACGCAACTGGTCTACCTACAAGGCAGTGGAGCTATTTGCCCATAGCTGGGGCAGTGGTTGACATGGCGCCAGGGCGTATCCACACCATGTCTCTGGGGCCCACTGCTGCTCCGAGATCCCCTGTTAATTCAGCCTGGGATCGCAAGATGCCCAGTTACCGTGTGTTGCCACGAGGAGGCACTGCAGGAGTCTTGATGGTGGAGAGGCTATGTACTGGCAGGGGAGACTTACGCACTCGGCTCCCTCTTCACCCCAAAACGGGGCTAGCCAGCGGCAGAAGCTGAGGGTAGAAAGCGGGGTGTGCAATACTGACTACAACAACACTACTGCACTAGACGCGTCACACACACCCTGTGATAAGCCACCAACACACAGAGGATACACATAGTACGCGTATTTTCATTCGAAGATGCCGCACGCATTGTGATACGTTCAAATTATTGAGCATGCACTCTGCTTGTAAAAACGAAAGTGCTTTTACTTGATCGTGATTTTTAGCCTGAAGAAATGCGTTTTTATCTTTCTCGATACAACAGCCATGGCGCAACAACATAAAGCAAGGTTAAGCAACAGAGGTAAGTGCAACCACTGCGCTTTTCTTACGGTTATTACTCGAGCCACGTGGGTCATGAAAAATGCCCACCAAAATGGTGGATGGAAGGGGTGACGTCACCGGAAAGCAATCAATAGTGCTCATTGCACTGTCACTCGTAAGCGTGAGGAAACCCATGAAGAATTATAATTAGAAATGGCCAGAGACACCGGGGAAACCCCTTGCTCTTCACGAAAGAATGCGTTACCATTACCTAACACACTGGACCAACGGCTTTACATCCCCTCCGAAGGATGGAGCAAGTGTGGTTAAGTGCCTTGCCCAAGGGCACAGGTGCCGCAGCCGGATTCGAACCCGCAACCCCAAGTTTTCACCCATGATTGCGAGTCAATGGCCCTAACCACTCGGCCACGGTACCCCACTTGACTATTATCATCCTAACAAAACCAATAGGGCGGTTTCACTGGTCACTTAAACCCTCCCGTGTTTGTCCTCCAGGACTGATTTCGAGCGCTCGTTCCTGGTGCTCCCAGGTGGTGGAAACGTTACGTCACACACATGCTTACACACGCTTTCGGGCGAGCACCATGGAGCACCTGGTGCCGCGCTCGAAAGCAGCCCAGATCGGGGAAAAAACAATAGAGCCACATGCAAATGTGGACAAACATGGGGGATGTTTAGTGACCCCCCGACAGTTTGAAGCTGCTCTATTGGAACCAATTGCTGAAATCAAAACATAGCTTTTCACTCTACGGTACTTAATTTTAGCTTAAAACTATAAACTTTGTGGTAATTTTTTTTATTCAAGAAAACCTTCAAAAAATTAAACACACTAACATACACTTTCTTGCCGATTAAACATGTATTTCTGGGTGTGAATAATTATGTTATCGTCAATCAAACTTGAATCTGTGGTTCTGATTGGTTGATCCATGGCAACCAACCGTGATAATGTTCCATATACCTCTTCTGATTCTCATAATTATTGCACACTGCGTAATGCGCCATGGTATTCCAAGATAACTGCCTCCCTACGCTGCAGAGCTGTATAATAAGCTGTATAATTTAAACGTGACGCGTGTGTGTCCAATGCTGCTTGTTATGTGTATTGCAGAGTGCGCGCGTTATTAGTCCGTCAAGTTTGCTTGAAGATAAATTCGATATCCCACTCGCGCTCGTGGAATACGGCAAAATGTAGTGTGTAGTGCTTCATTTAAAATATAACTCTGGATACTGCATTATGAAACCCTCTAATCAATGATTGTTTAATAAACTGTTAGTAATACATGTACAGAAAGATGCATACAGCTAATAAACAATCAAGTTAAGTCGAAATTCACAAGAAAAAACACCGTGTTTACACTCGAATCGGCAAAGGTGGATACAGATCCAGCATTTTTATTGCGACCACAAAACTGAACATTTGCCGCGTTTACACTACACCCCAAATCGTTTCAACTCGCTTCAGAAACCGCAAAAGTCACCACTAAATGTAACTGCAGCGCATGCGTGAGCTGTAAGGTGTTGCTGCACTAGTGCCAGATTGGTCAATTAAATCTACTACACTGCGGGCACCGCCTCAAGGACACTCAAATTGGCGAATCTGTATTCGGGTAGCATTTACACTACAAGCGACCTTGACGATTGTAGGGTTCAACCCCGCAATTGCGGGGTTCAACCCTACCTCAAAGGTGACTTGAAAAAAGGCGAATCAGACCCGGGTCTGATCCGCCTTTTTCAATTCACCTTTTGCGTTTACACTTAGTGCCTACCCGGCTTCAACTCCCCTTTTTGGAAATTGCGGAGTTTGATTCGGCAAAGGCGAATCGAGTGTAAACGGGGTGATAATCACATTTCACTGCATAACAAGACTTAAGACTTGAAGATTTTGACAACTGACTTAATTCTCTGTCTACATATGGGGCAAATGGACAGCGAACCTGCACATGTATGGCAAACTACTAGATGTGTACACGGCAGGAATACTGCATCTGCTTCGTTATCCATACACACTTTGCATAACTTCTCGTCGCGTAATTTCTCCACTTCTCGTTCAATATCTTGAGCTGCAGAAGGGGAACAAATGAATTTCACATTAGCTCTGCGCACTTCTGCATTGAAACGTCGGCAGTACGCTACAAGTACAGTATTGTGTACGTGTGTTGTTCTGCGTGGCATTTAGGAGTGATTGTGTATGCATAGTTCCGAGATTGCCCAGTTAACCCCGCCCCTTAGATATTGTTGCTATGTGCTCACAAGCCATCGCAAAAAAATGGCGAAACAACCTACAAAGCAACGGGACTCCTCATGGAAAGCACAGATTCATTGTAGAAAACCCAAAGGTATTTATGTTTTAGGGTCGACAGTTACCGTAGCACACACTGAGCGAAGGGCTAGTAATGCAGGGATGACATATATTTCATAAAAATGCGCTTTCCTACCTTTGAACAGCGAATCGCCCAACATTGAAACCAAAATTCACCCGGTCACTGGCGCATACAACATACAAACTGTATATCGCAGGATTGTTTGTGATGATTGCATCACTTTGACCTTTGTGGGCGCCGTCTGCTAGCTCTGTTGTGATTGGTCGCGGGTTCGGCTTGATTGACAGGTCGGAACTATGCATTCACGTGCGTACATTAGTTCACTTCAGTTGCTTAACACAAAGAGCCTCGTTATCAAACCCAGAAGTGCGCAGACTGGTCTCAGATTGGTTAATTTAGGATTTGTCTACGGTAAAGCCTGTATGCAGGATTTTCCATGGCCCAAAATTTAAATCAACTTTTTGACCAAAAACCTTACTTAAAGATAGTTTTATCCCCCTGTGTGATTAAAGATATGCATGATTAAAACCAACCTGAGCAAAAACCAGCTTCGTACTTCGTTTAACTTTTAGGAAAACAGTCAAAAAAGGGTTTGCAGTCATTTTGCCCCAAAACCATTTCGGCCTGTGCACGAAGTGGTTTTGGGGCGAAGTGGCATTTGGGCGATGTAGTGTTTGTACGAAGTAATTTGGGGCGAATTGAATTTTCGTCTCATGAGACGAAAACTAATAGTTTTACTCATTTCTCAAAGACTATAGCACTTCAGACAAAACCATTTCAGGGGAAGTTTTCTACGGTCATCATGTTTATATAGTGTAAGTTAGGGGTAAATCGGTGAATATTTATAATTTTCGAGATTACCAATGATGTATATACTGCCTTTAAATGAAGAATATAAGTAGTTTCAACTGTCCAGTGTAATGATTCTGCCTAAGATATCTTTTTGTAAGAAGATGAATTTATATGTGAGCGCACAGGAAGGCACTTTAGGCAGGATGGCGCACCCTGCCTCAGTGGCTCGTACGGAGGCTGGTGCGGTCGGCCTTGCCACAAGGTGGTCATATGCGTTACAGCCTCCTCGATTTTTTCCTCAGAAAGAATAATTTGCGTTTTGGGTGTGGCACCTCGAAAATAAAAAAGCTTTTTTGAATTGATAATTTTCTATTGTGGCCTGTCCAATCTGTTTACTTCTGTTTCCTCTGTCTACTCTCAGAAAGTCTTCCGAGACAGTCCAGAGGACGCACCGCATCACAGACCAAACACGGGAAATCAGACGTATAAAAATGACGTTTTTCACAGGGTTACCGATGTCTAGAATACATGATATTTTGTCAATAAAATAAAGTAAATGTTTTAAAAATTCGTTTGGAGAAAAAAAAATAAATTTGCTGAGAAACACGGAAAATATAACTTGAAGCATATACTTACGCGATTGTGGTCTTTCATTATCTTTTTGCCTTTTGTCTTTAGTTGGACTCGTTGTCGATGGTGAGTCGAGAATTTTGATACCTGCGAGCTGTCTTCTCAACTGAAAAATTGTTTCATTCTCGACCTCTATGACCTCAGCCAATTCTTGTTGAGGTTTTTCAGTAAATTCCTCCACTGGTTCCTCCAAAACGCCTGCTGCTTGTCCCTTTAATTCCCCATTTTCCCTCTCCTCAGCTTCCCATACGGCTTCCAAAAGATCGTTCGTCGTCTCAAATTCCGTTCTCGTCGTTCGGAGGCGGTCGGCAACAACGTTTCTGACGAGGTCTTCATCGTAGCCCATCTCGATCACGCGTAATGTCACACGGCTTCTTAACGCCTTGTCTATGTCAGACCAAAAATTAAAAGAATGGAATATAACCCATTATAACACGCCTCTTTCTGATTCTCAATCCTGACTGGCTGAAACGCACTCACGTGAGGTTCACTAATCTAGGCTAGTGCATGAAATTTGCGCCAGCGTGAACTAGACGCGCGTATCAAGTTTTGGCCGCGCGCGTTTAGACTTCACGCGCGCGTGTTTCCCTTCTAGTGTTCCTGACCGGTCACTAGTCTCAAAAGCTAGTGACCGGTTACTGCGCCCTCTGGAGGTTGCTTGTTAATGTATTAAATTGAATTCCATCTGTAATCACAAGCATTTGTAAAGCGCCATCTATCTATGTAGACATATTCCGAGGCGGCTGTTGCCATTATTACCGGTGACATCAGGAAATCACCAGAACCATTTCGCTTCAACTAGGTGGCAACCCGGCCAAGGCGCACAACCCTATCAGCAGTTAGATTGTGGCATTCCCCATAACAGCTTCCCATATATCGCTTGGGTTGACGAGGCAACTGGGATTAAGTGCCTTGCCCAGGGACACAGACACGTTGGTCAAAGTGGGGCTCGAACCCCCAACCTCTGATTGGGAGTCCCGCTTCATACCCACTAGACCACACGCGCTCCCAAACACATCTGTACATGTGTATTTTTGCCTGAGGCGTTATAAAACACATAGGGACTGGCATAATTTGATCTCTAGTGCACGTCTATGTGCCCCTCGTGACTGTGAGTGACCACAAGAGAGTCCTCTTGTGGTCACTCACAGTCCCTCGGGGCCCATAGAGGTGCGCTAGTGACCTCATTGCCAGTCCATATGTATATTATATACCTCATGCGTAGAAGTGGGGGCATTGAATTAGCTAGAACCCGCGCATGCAGAATTCTTACTATGCCCACGGCGTAGTCTCTGCTATGCCTGTGGGCATAGTCATTTAGCGGGTTTAGAACGCGCGCATAACGTGTGTAGCATAGCTGTGCATCAACCATGCAGCTGCGCACTTCATCAGATGAAATAATTTCACAGAATGACTACTACCATTACCATCTTGATAACAAGTAAGCTTTTAGATGATAATTCAGTCATTTCTTTGGAGTGTAATCACCAAACTGGACCCTTGTCTTTAAATGTTGACTAAAATAAAATTCAACTTACCGATCTGATTTTGTTTGTCTGTAGATTTCTTCTTGATGGTAATCCCTGCTTCATCCTCAGGGGCTGAATGGGACGTGGACGGGGACGCACCCTTAGATGGCTTGGGTATGGTTGGCTTAGAGGCAGGTCGTTTAGACTGGGCCTCGAGGCTTGGCTGTCTTTGCTGTGGAAGATAGCAAAAAAAACGGGCTTCGACGTTATAAAAATAAGGGCAGGTCATTCCAGCCTTGATTTTGTCTAAATTTCAAAGGACACTGAGGCCAACTGGAGGGGCACCGTGGCCAACTTTGTTAAAAATGTGTATTTGTTATTAGTGTATACAAACCTCATGAAATTTGAGAGGATAGGGCATGCTGGCCAAGTTGGGCTCGGAAAGTGTATATCTTGAAAGGGCATCGGGGCCAACTCAGCAGGGCATGAGGCCATTGGCCTTGGTTAATGTCAAGGCCTAGGATAGGGCATGCTGGCCAAGTTGGCCTCAGAAATTGTGTATCTTAAAGGGGCAATGGGGCCAACTCAGCAGGACATAAGGCAATTGGCCTTGGTGGCCTTGGTTAATGTCAGGGCCTCGGATAGGGCATGCTGGCCAAGTTGGCTTCAGAAAGTGTGTATCTTGAAAGAGGGTATTAGGGCCAGCTCAGTTAATGTCATGACCTGGGAAAAAAGTAAGACCAATGAAATGACAAAAAAACTCTTCACAATGTGTTATGTTGAATTTTGTGCTAAACCATCTTTCAAAAAAGATCTCTAAAATCCAGATTCGAAATCTCAACCAGGATCTGCACAAAGTAAACAAGTTAATCTTCGCAAAACTGAATTCGGATCCATCCAAAACAAACATGCCGTTTGAGTTAATATGCAAAATCAACTTGGAATATGAACCACGAGGGATTTTGAACTTACAGTTTGTGATCTGCGCATGTGCGATGTGTCCACGGGAAAGTTTCTCACGACATAATTGACAAAGGTCTGTCCTCTTTGCTGAAGCAGCCAATGACAGACTGGGAACCATTTGGCATGCTCAGTCCACGGTTCGTCGGTCGATTCCCAGTATTTCAGGCCGCCTCCGCAGTAGAAACACTTGGTGCTATCGCCTTCACCTGTAATTTAAAGCAGTTTGACAAACTTAAAATATTTCCAAAACTCCGCCCAAGACCTTGAAGTTATATTGTCCATGGTTCTCAGCAAATTTGATTTTTTTTTTCTCCAAACGTAGTTTTAACGACAAAACATCATACTTTGTATTTTAGACATCAGCAACCCTGTGAAAAACGCAGTTTTTATACGGTCGTTTTTGTGCCTTGCCTAGACTTGCCGAAGTCTGACTTCCCATGTTTGGTCTGTGGTACGCAGCGCACCCTCTGGACTAGTGGCCTGTCAAATCTCTTTTCTTCTGTCTCGGAGGACTTTCTGAGACAGAGGAAACAGAAGAAAACAGATTGGACGGGCCACTGGTCCGGTGGCCGCAATGAGCACTGTGCGTTGCAGACCAACAGGGCTTGAATTTAACAGAGGCCACGGAGGCCATTGCCTCTGTTGCCCCTGCTCTTGGCCTTGGTGCCCTTCTGCAATTCTCCCATTGGCTTTTTCATTTTCCAATGGAAGTGCCCTTTTAAAGTTCCAAAAGATGACTCAAAAAACAGAAATGACAGTGCCCTTTCATTGACGAATTTCAAGCCCTGGACCAAGCACGGGAGTTCAGAGTTGGACAAGTCTACGCCTTCGAAATATTGACAATAATTGTTCGAAAACTAAACGTTGGTCGATTTTTTTTTGTTGATGTCTAATTTGAAAGCTAATAACTTTTTTGTTTCTGGAAAAGTATCAATTTAAAAAAACTGTACCAAACACATGGACCATATATCTTTAAGTCAAGGATGTCATCAGAATGTCCAACTTTGGCCCAGTGTGGAGTTGAAATATTTATCCAAAGGGCTTGAGTCTCAACTCAAAAATAAAATGCGACTAATGCAAACATTAACTTTTTTTATAAACTTTCTCATTCTGATTTTAGAACACAATTTGCATTATTGGTTTTTATAAATTTTTAATACATTTTTACTGGCTCTACTGAATCCACGTCAAGTATTTGAACAAAACATTCATATTGCCCGTGTATTACCAAATTTTGCATTGGATTGTGCCCATTTTTTAAATACAGTATCAAATGAAGATTGTCTTTTGAAATATATGACTTCGCTGTAAGGAACATCATAAGATGTACAAGAGAAAAATTTGCATAATTTATCAGATTTGTAAAAGGCAAGAAACAAAAGAGTAACACATAATTTTAAAGATTTTTATAATTCTTTGTTTTTTTTCTGTAAAGTTGCAAACTTACCAGTGAAAAAGAAGCCAGCCCTTGCCAACTGGTGCGGCGTAATGCCGAGTACTCCAGGCCAGTCCACGGCAAATGTAGCTATTCTAGCGTTCTCTCCCGTAAACTGTGGATACTTGGGTTTATCCAAGATGCGTTGGGGAGCAGGAGACTGCTCCCAGGTGCTCTCAACTTTGGCTGTCTGCGGAAGGGCCGCTTCTAGCTGCTTGGAGAAGTTCTGCAGGGTTGAAGCAAACCCGGAAGGCTCAGAGTACGCCATGGAGACAGCATTAGCTAATTGTAGAGGCGTAATCAGCTCGTTCTTAACATCAAGTCCCATGACAAACGGACAGTTGGGAAAGTGACGAGAATGCTCGCGGGCGGGGACATCTTGCGCCTCCCAATCTTTGATCTTTCCAAAGCATGCAAAGCACTGTACAATGTCATCTTTCTCCAGGGAATAAAAGCCTGCCTTAGCCATATCGCACGGATCCACGGGGTGGTTCCGCGGCCAATCCCGGAACGACAGAAGACGCTTGTACTCGCTTCGGAACGTCAGTCTCATTTCAGACTCAGCTGAATCAATCGTTGGCTGTCGCGTTGGGTTTCCTTCGGAGGTCTTCTGATTATCTTCAAAACCGCTGCTTTTTGCCCGCGTTTTGGGAGCCTTTTTCCCACCGTGATTTTTCTTGGAACCACTTGGACCAGCTTTAGGAAGCACTACTGCTTTCTCCTTTGCTCTTCGCTCGGCCGACGAGTCCTCAGCCCCACTCCTATAGCTGGTGTCGGCAATAAATGGCACGTTCTTATAGTTTGTATCACGCACAAACGGGCATCGCGGGAAGTGTTTCTTGTGTTCACCCATAGCTTTATCGCCAAACTCCCAATCTTTGATGATTCCAGAACAGGCAAAGCATTTTACCTGATCATCCACGCCTTTGTAGAAAAACCCCGCTCGAGCGAGGGCATTAGCCGAGACGGGTGCATTGTGCGGCCACATCTTAAACGTCGCCAATCGTTCAACTTCTTTCTCCATTTCATTCGTGTTTTGACTGGGCGCTTCTGCACCTATTCCTTCGCTGTCCACCAACGTCACACAGTTGTTCGATCCGCTAACGTTGATGCTCACGTTACCACGATCTCCGTGGACAGTAATACTATTCTTGCCAGTATTTTCAGGCTTTTTCATTTCCAAATTGTCATACAGTGTCGACTGAGAGATGAGTTTCGAAAGACTGTCTTGTACGTCCTTAGCACTTATGGTACCAGCATCGACGTTGTCCAAGTCTCTCAATTGTTGATGTGTGCTTCGGTACACACTACCACAGTGATCAATTTGATCAAAAGACATTTTAATTTGCTATTTTTAAGAATGTACTTTTTAACGCTAAGGTAATCTACAATATACATGCATTTGTAAACACTATAATGAAGTTTTGATCTGGATGTAATATGTACAGTCAATGTAATGGTGAAGGTTTGTCTTTAATTTTGACTACTTTTTAAAGTGTACTCAATATTTCCGTCTTGGTAAATCCAGGTAAAGCTGCCTAACGGCGAGAGACAGTGAATGTCACTGGAGCAGTGCTCAAAGACCGGGTTGTTGTTCGATATTTTTAATTCCGCACTTGCATGTACGCAGAAGATTACGAAGACTTTGAAGACTTTGCGATGGGTGTTTACAACAGGCGCATCCGAGCATTCTTCACAGTTAACTCTATCTTGAAGTTCATCTGTTGCTGTCACATTTGTAAATTTAACTGTAAGTTTGGTGTAAATCGTACCAAAATCACGTTCCAGACTGTCAACTTCCAATAGCTTATACCTTAGATGCACATGTATCTCAGTATCTAAGGAGAAAATAAAAAGGAGCAACAAATTTTTATAATAGTGCATAATGTGGTGGCTTACACTGTTTGTGGGTAATTTTGGAGTCTTTGTTTTATTTAACAAATTGGTGGTTGAGCAATGTGGACGTCACGTAAACTGGCACATCATGTAACTGGCAAATAATAATTCACCCTGATTCCAAAGTTTTTAAATTTGTAATAAGCCTGCATTTCTTAAACGAATTTGCATTTTAAAATTTCTAAGTTGAATTTCTGTGTGGTTCAAGAAATTATATTTTTAAAAAACACCAAATGTCACACCTACATTTGCACGATATTTCCATTTCGTTGACTACTTAGCGTGGACTTTAAAGTTTTAAACTGTTCTCATTCGACACCTGAATTTTCCCGAGTACTAATAATACTTACATTTATCAAACGCCTCAAACTCTCTGTCCAGTATGTACTCCAAGGTTGAGAACTTTATATCCATTGCCCCAGTCTAAACTATGGCTATACCATCCTAGAAAAAGTCAATTAAAAAAACATTATTAGTTACTTTTAGTATGACTAAGTGATTATTTTTCAGGGATTTATGACCCAGGGACCACCGGGGTCAATGAATTCGATACAAATGTGGACAAAATACAAATGTCCATGAGTTTAAAGGAAATCTGGATGCAGTGAAAAAAGTAAGAGTTTGGAAGTTGATCATAATTTTTTTTCTAGCATTGGAATGTGCAGATTGTATGAAAAAAAACCCAAAATTTTGAGTGGGAAAAATTTAGGCCCATCTCATAGGTGTTTTGCACACAAGGTCTGAAGCCATGATCAACCTCCCGATTCTTTTCGTGAAAAACAACATGGCTCCACCGGGATTCGAACCGCAAAGTTTTTGCATGAGAAGAAGAGTTTTGTTTCAACTGAAACTAGTTTTAAGAGTTGCATTTCATCTTTTTCTACATTGTTTTTTATTTTGAAGTGTTTCATGAACTCCAGCACATTATTGTGGAAACTAGCACATTTCAAAGACGGGAAAACGTATTTAACAAGGTTTCCCATTTGAAATATTCATGCGCTTTATATGGAGGTCACGCACGGGATCAAAATAATCATTGGCTGGAAGTTGGACCTTGTATGCAGTGAGTTAAACCGCCGTACGCAGTTCAACTCCGCGATACTGTCCATAACGGTAAAAATGTAGATCCTGAAACCCATTTAGCGCGCGATAGCACACGCGACGCGTCTCTTTGACAATTTTTGGTACCGATTTTACAACTTCAAACGCTCATAATTTCAGAAACTTTGCTCATATTAAGATGTTTCTTGTGCCATTTTATTTCTTTTTCTGTGCTCTTACAGTTCATATCGTTTTATATTGAACTCGGGTGATTTGTCCCAACCGGGATATCACTGCAAGTTAACCACCATGCCATGGCATGGAGGAAGCTGCAAGTCAACAAACCTGACAAAATAGAATTAAAAACACATTTTTATCCGACACATCCACATTTTTTCATCCATACCAAGCATATTGGTAGTTGCTCCACCTAACCTGCTAAAGTGCAAGACATTCCAAGAAAGATACACTGCACAAAACAATATGTAAACAAAAAATGTCGCCAGAAATATCGTTCAGGGAAATCCCGGTCCCAGGGTCCGTCGCGGGCGCGGCGGCAAATAATACCGACTGTGAAATATGCGTAGCGCCCTCATTTGCCTGCCGACAAAGTCGCCTCCTATAAAGCCTAGTTGCAAAACTGATCATAAAGGGGCGAATTGTACTCCAACGAAATCTGCAGGCAGCGTGTGTGCAGTTTCGTTGCGCGCATTTTTAGCTTCACTTCGTTATATTTTGACAAAAGGTAGGTTGGTTAATGTCCAAAGCGTAGAATATAATCACGATTAGTATGGAAACCTTTTCGTGTGCATTTACGGTTTTACTTTTTTATAAAGCAAAGGGCCAAGTAAGTACAAGTGAGCGGTTTCATTTGGCCATTCGTCCGGATCCGGTAGACTGGTTCCCGATCCTATTATTACTAGATCATTGGCGAAAAAAGTGCTGTATCCCGGTAGTACTATTTACCGGAAAACACCGGAAAACATACTAAATACCGGAAAACATACTAAATACCGGAAAACACCGGAAAACAGTATTTTATGGTGTTTTCTGCAGGTAGTGGGGGTGGTGTTATTAAGTGCTTTCGGGTGTTTTCCGGTATTTAGTGTGTTTTCCGGTATTTAGTATGTTTTCCGGTGTTTTTCGGTGTTTTCCGGTATTTAGTGTTTTCCGGTATTTAGTATGTTTTCCGGTGAGTTTTCCGGTGTTTTCCGGTATTTTCCGGTGTTTTCCGGTATATAGTATCACCCCTGTATCCTGCAAGCACCTAAATTCGCGCGCACGTAATTTCGCAGGCCGACGCTTTCCTCGGCGTAACTTCTCTGACGTCAAATTGTTTTTGAAAGTTGTTTGTCGCATTATCTTTTAATTTGCATGCAAATGTGAAAAATTAAGGCTTTCTCTGTAAGTAATTAAATAATTATTAATTTAGGGTACAAAATTCTACCTAGGCTTAGTTTAGTTATAGACAAGGTACAAAATACTACTCGAAATCGTTCTGAGAAATCTTTAAAATTCACGAAAACTTTCACCGATCGTCTACTCAGTCTCCAGCAGGGAACAAAATTGTTCAGTTTGCGATGTATTCTGCCACAATTGCGACACAAAACTAAACCGGTATAGCAATCATTGCGATTCAATTATAGTGATGTCCCCTAACTTGGCGCACTTCGACAACTCACTGGAAATCCGCTCACCTTATAGCAAAACCCCTAGCAGAATTAGTTGAAACTTACACACCTTGTAGTATAATTCATAGGCTCCAAGAAAAAGTAATACTTTAATATTTTGACTCATCAACAAGTACAAAATAACACAAACAATCAGGACAAAACGATGAACACTTTTTTCCCGAAATCGCCCGGACTGTCCCCTAACGTGGAGCGCGCCGCTGATTGGCTGAAACGGTTTGATGCCTTACTACGATGGCCCACGAAGACCACTTGCACGCACACACTGTGACACTGTACACAACGCCAGTATGCCTGATTTTATTCACGTGAAATGCCTATTACAGGCTTCCGTGTATGGTTTCATGACAACCTGAAGCGAACGGCGATGCCTTCACATTCCGGTGAATTTCTAGTAACTGAATGATTCTTCTCCGTATTTTAGTTTTGGAATCTATGAAGGTACTTGAGAACTTTATTTCCATTTAATGCCAAGTGCAACAGATTGTTTATTGCGCCAAGAGAGAACGGAAAGTAAAGCCCGCCACGTTAGGGGCCGCGCCACGTTGGACATCAACAATATAGGATTCTTCGAAAAAACAGTTCGATGCGTGAATATGTACACTGCCCCACATATTGTGTGAACAAAATATAGCAGATTCAGTTTCATTAATTTGGCAAACAAGTGACTCGTGACTCGGACTCGGGCTCGAGGAAAGTGACTCGAGACTCGGACTCGAGGCTAGTGACTCGAGACTCGGATTCGGACTCGATATTGGTGACTCGACTACAACACTGGCATAATGTAACATGTATTTTTCTTGTTTTTGTACACTTTCACAGAACAAAATGGATGGAATATACATAAACTGCACGATAAAAGATCCAGAAACCGTCGTATGCAATGGCACGGAATACCACGAAGTTGAGCATCACCTGGACATACATGATGAGATGTTTTGGATCTATATCGGAATTTACTGTGCACTCGTCCTGTTTGCTGGTAAGATTCACTCAGCAAACTTCAATACGTTTCCTCTGCTGAAGTGTACTTTTACAGTATTTGTGAAAGATGAATTTATAAAATTGCAGTGCCCCGACTGGGATTCGAACCCAGGTCCTTGCCTTTTTTTTGTGAACATATTATGTTTATTTCAAAAGTTGCAAAGTTTTGGAGCCGGAAACTTAAAATCCCCCCAAAAAATATTTATTTTAATTTGTGAATAATTGTAAAAATTTAAGTGAGCCTAGTGAGAAATTTATTTAATTAATTAGAAATTGATTTAACTTGTGCCAGGGAGACTGAATGTTAAAGGGGCTATGTCACGGTTTGCGCATGCGCCAAATCCTTTCATATTTTGACACACGTGCGGGCTCAGATGAATGTAGTGCAATTTCGTTACACAACGCTATTAGTGCGTGTGCTAAAGTTGTGTACATCGTGTACTAGGCACGTCCCGCATGGGCAGTGTGTTTGTTCATAAGTGTTTACAATACACAGAATTCAACTACATTGTGCATCGTGTGCGCGCATTTGTTCGATTTGGCATCGCGCGCGCGCGATTGCTCGATCAAAACAAAATCGTACAGTGGTGGCGGCCACTGTGTCTTTCCAAGGACAGAAGGTATGCTGTAAAATTGCTGTCAGGGCCAAATAAGCATGTCAGTTTTGATGGAAAACAAGGTTAAGTAAATTGCTGTATTCAACCATGTCATTCATATCATTCGATGCCGTTTCTGTCATGTTTTGTCGAGTTTATTGATGGGATGAAAAAACTTTTTTTAACGACGGCCGCACACACGGTGATGTCTATGTTTGGCGGCTTAAAAATACGGCAAACAGTGCGATTCCAAGTAAAAAGTAATGCATCAGGACATCCTGGACGTTGACAAGTACACCACTGCCAAAATTACTAAAGAATTATAAGGGATGGCAAAGATTTAATAGGATATGCAAAACCTGGCGACAAAACTTGAAAAAGTTCGCCACACTTTTTCAAGTTTTGCAGCGCATGTGCAAACCGTGACATAGCCCCTTTAATAAGAGGTTTGTAGTCCAGTCAGGTACTTTTGCAGTTCTTTTGTGGTGACATGAAGTTTTTCTCATAAGTTTTGTACACAAGGATTTAAGTGATAGACCAGGGGCCAATTTCATGGCGCTGTTTAGCAAAAAAAATTGTTTGCTTTATAAAATGGGTTACCAGCCAAAATTGTATGTCAAATTGTGTTTTTAGAAGTAAATACACATCACATACGATTTTGGGTAGCAACCCAGTTTTGCAAAATAAAGCAAAAAACTTCTGTGCTAAACAAATTTGTTTCTGCTAAACAGCGCCATGAAGATGGCTCGAGAACATTTTTATCTGTTTTTCTTGCTAAACTGTTTTTAAAGTAAACTGAGTACAGCTGACAGTGGATAAGACAAAAAACATAGTAACGTAAATGTCAGCATAGTCGCCAGGTCCGTGACCTCGCCACCCTCGAATAGGGTGGCGACCTCATGGACTACATGTATGCCGACTTTTACGTTGGTGGTTAGATGTACTGTAGAACTCTCACCATAAGGATATATGGGAAGCTGTTAAGGGGAATGCCATAATCTAAGTGCTGATAGTGTTGTGCGCCTGACTAGCAGCCACCTAGTTGAAGCGAAATGGTTCTGGTGATTCCTTGATGGCAGCGGTAATAATGGTAACAGCGCCTTGAGCACCCTGCAGGGTGAATATGTGCGCTATACAAAAACTATGGGTGCTAGGATAGGGCGACAATTTGTGTGTAAAAAAGGTATATTAGGGCGACACGCTCAATAAATCATTTTTTTAGGTCAAAAACCATTTTTTTAAAATCGAGAATCATTTTTATTAGGTCTAGAACCAATTCTCTTTTTGAAGCTTTGGGTAAAAAAATAAGGTGTCATTTTGAGTGGTTCTTGCTGAAATTTCGGTGGTCTCTGGGGAGAGTCTTCCCGAAATGTCGCTCTATTGCGACATCCAGAGTTCTTACAAATCTAATCATTATTATTATTATTAAAAAAACTCCCAAATTGTGTAGTTTTCCTAAGTTACTTCAATTTTCATCTATTTTGAATTCTCTTCTTCAACTGCACATACAGGTCTCATGTCCGGCTTGACTATGGGCCTCCTTTCCTTAGACATCCTCAGTCTACGTGTCCTGGCCGAGGGTGGAAAGCCCAACGAGCAAAAGTACGCAAAACGCATCACACCAATCGTAGAGCGCCACCATCTCTTGCTTGTCACCCTGCTATTGGCCAACGCTGTAGCCGTTGAGTCCATGCCAATTTTCTTGGACCGAGTGACGAATACGGTCGTTGCGATTCTTGTGTCTGTTACAGCGGTACTTCTCTTTGGCGAGTGAGTATTTGAACCCACAGCAGACGAGTGTGACAACAAACATTTATTCACAAACGAAATCTAGTCTTGTGTAACCACAAAATAGCAGCTAAGTAATTTTTGTTCAAGAACACCTTTTCCAATATTTAAGTGGAAAGAATAGACCGATCCAGTAAGCTCCGCCTATTTAGAAATTGCCTAGCAACATGCCACACGTGCGATGCACGTGTGCAGTAGAGTCGCAAGGCCGTGCGTCAGCGTCCGCGCCTTGGCAGCGCGTATTGAAACACACACAGAAACTACACGCTCTAAAGCAAAATGTGCACTTAAGTATCTGTACACGTACAACACGCCTGCAATACGCGTAACGCGCGCCATCGAACAAAAACATCTCGACACGCATCTAAAACGAAGTGAATGCACAACTTAGCAAAACGACAAGCTAATTTTGGTAAGTTTTTCACGTTAACACAAAAACACATTTATGAAGAGATTAAAAGTTGGTTAGGATAGTCTTATACAATCCGTTTTAAACCTGCTAGGCCTCCTCTGCGCTAATAAAAATAATGTTTATGGTGTTTTTGCGTCACTCGTGCTGCATTTGCCGTAGCTCTGTGCACAAAATTTTGAGGACTTGGGTAACCAAAATGAAGATCTGCTTTTTGGTTACCTGAACCTGAGGCTGTGATTGGTCAATTCCAAAATGGGCGGAGCTTACTGGATCGGTCTATTAAGTAGTTGATCATGGCTTCGGATCTTGTGTGCAAAACATATAAGACTGGCTGAAAGGGTTTTCTAAAAAAATCTATAATTGTTCCCACTCCTAAATTTGGGTTTTTCTATCAAATCTGTACAAGATTACTGATGCTTGATAAGTCATTTTAAGTAAAAATATTAGCTCGTGTATTGTTGCCAAATGCACACACTAATATTCTATTCGTTCTACATGTAAGTTCTAAGAACGATTTGAATATACAGATATTGAAAGGAAAATTACCTCTTTTGGAATACATTTGCATCAAGATTTTTGTGGGGTTGGAAGAAAAGTCCTCACAGCTGTAAAGTGTTGTACTACAAAAAAAAGGGGGGAAAAATGTTGGTTTGTCAAGGTTGTTTCAAAGTAGAATGTTAGAATCCATTAACCACCAGCCTTTGTTGTGATGCATGGCTTTTGAGGTTGGGTAATTAAGAGCCCTTAAAGACGCAGGCTCGTCAATGCACAAGGAACAAACTTTTGCCACGAAATTCACCACGTTCCATACCTTGCCCGAGCTCTTACGATCCCGGAGGGTGCAGGCACGCTCGACAGAGAACAGTCTAAAGTTGAATCATGCGTGCGCTACCTGTGGTTGTATTTATGTACGTAAACCAATGAGCCTGCACCGTCCGGGATCGTAACAGCTCAGCTGACTGCCCAACTAGTATGGAGCGCAGTGTATTTCGTGCCAAAAATGTTTTCCTCGCATATTGACAAGCCTGCGTCCTTAACTACAAGATTCTCCAAGAAACAGAAAATGTCCCATTTCATTGCTGTAGGAATCACTTTGTTCAAACAGGTCCTCTTGGACCTGGAGGAAATCACTAAAGCAGAACAGTCTTGAAAGCGATTCCAAAGTGATTGGTCGATCAGTGCCTTGTTATCCACAAGTTCACTGTATTCAACAAACTGTTTTTATCAAAATTTTATCAGAATATTTTGTTTTTGTTTGTTATCTGCAGAGTTCTACCTCAGGCAGTATGCACTAGACATGGCCTGGCAATCGGGGCAACATTGTCACCGTGAGTATGTATTGTTAAAGTGTGCAAATCTTAAAAGTATATTTTCGATAGCTCGTAATAAGCCTGAAGAAATCTGTGTGTAAATTTAAGATGCAGCCAATGGTTCAGACAAGGCCATATTACATGTATGTGATTTTGCCCTGTGATTTGAAAATCAGTCATTTATAATTATTAATTGTTGAAATGAAAATCGTATCCTGCAAAATTGTGTAGTGATCGTCACATTATTGGGATTCGAACCTGAGACCTCTAACACACCAGGCAGATGCTCTATCAGCTGAGCTATGAGGCACAGTGGTATACTCCCTCAGGATTTCCCCAAGACCTCCGACACACCAGGCAGATGCTCTACCAGCTGAGCTATGAGGCACAGTGGTATACACCCTTAGGTTTCCCCCAAGACCTCTGACACACCAGGCAGGTGCTCCACCAGCTGAGCCATGAGGCACAGTGATATACACCCTCAGGTTTCCCCCCAAGACCTCTTACACACCAGGCAGATGCTCTACCAGCTGAGCTATGAGGCACAGTGGTATACACCCTTAGGTTTCCCCCAAGACCTCCGACACACCAGGCAGATGCTCTACCAGCTGAGTTA
Organism: Henricia sp. BOLD:AAB3569; assembly: GCA_037783545.1. Lineage (NCBI taxonomy): Eukaryota > Metazoa > Echinodermata > Asteroidea > Spinulosida > Echinasteridae > Henricia > Henricia sp. BOLD:AAB3569. Next base: position 1,597,393 of record JBBELK010000011.1, on the reverse strand, counting down.
TGAGGCACAGTGGTATACACCCTCAGGTTTTCCCCAAGACCTCTCACACACCAGGCAGATGCTCTACCAGCTGAGCTATGAGGCACAGTGGTATACACTCTCAGGTTTCCCCCAAGACCTCTGACACACTGGGCAGATGCTCTACCAGCTGAGCTAAGAGGCACAGTAGTATGCTCCCTCAGGTTTTCCCCAAGACCTCTTACACACCAGGCAGATGCTCTACCAGCTGAGATATGAGGCACAGTGGTATTACGCCCTCAGTTTTCTCCCAAGACCTCTGACACACTGGGCAAATGCTCCACCAGCTGAGCTATGAGGCACAGTGGTATACTCCCTCAGGATTTCCCTAAGACCTCCGACACACCAGGCAGATGCTCTACCAGCTGAGCTATGAGGCACAGTGATATACACCCTCAGGGTTCCCCCCAAGACCTCTGACACATCAGGCAGATGCTCCACCAACTGAGCTATGAGGCACAGTGGTATACTCCCTCAGGTTTCTCCCAAGACCTCTTACACACCAGGCAGATGCTCTACCAGCTGAGTTATGAGGCACAGTGGTATACACCCTCAGGTTTCTCCCAAGACCTCTGACACACTGGGCAGGTGCTCTACCAGCTGAGCTATGAGGCACAGTGGTATATCAGGTAAGCTTTTTGTTTTCTGTGGCAACCCTCAATAAGTATTCATTTTCCCCTCCTTTTTGGTTTTTCTTGCATATTTAGTTTGGTTATCTTCCTTATGATCATCTTATTTCCGATTTCTTGGCCGATCTCCAAAGTCTTGGATTGCATCTTGGGGCATGAACATGGAACCTTCTTCAGGAGAGCTGGTAGGTTGTTTCAGTTCCCCAACTTATAGCGCATCTCTACTGAGTGCTATTTCCGTTCTCGAGAATGTTTCAGTACTGTTGTGCATGCACCGGCAAACTAAAACCCGCTCTGAGAAGGTTTTTGCCAGTGCGCACAACAATATTCTGGCAGTGAAAACGGCCGTTAACGCTATTAATAGTCAGAAAAACAATACCAACAATTCACTAAAAATAATGTTGTGCATGTCCATATTATGCTCGTAGAGCTTGGTGCCTTGGTCGGTATACACAAAGAACAGCAAGAACAGAATGAGGAACCGCTAACGGAAGATGAGGTGCTAATCATACAGGGCGCCCTAAGCATGCGCAACAAAGTTGTGAAAGACTCTCTGATGCCGTTAGAAAGCATATTCATGTTGGACATTAACATTAAAATGGACGCAGAATGCTTGGAAAAGGTAGGTAGCTTTTATTGGGTAGAAAATGTGACCCCCAGACTTTAAAATTCATAAAACGATTGAAGTGTTTGTATTGACCCCCTTCGAACACGTGCAAATACGCCATTTTGGGAGTCAAATAATGCTGAGTCATTGTGGAAGCGACGTGCGTGCACGCTGTGTGTGTCTCTGGTGGGCGTAACGCGGTTTAATTCACCAATGGGAGCCTTAGCATTGCGCGTTACGCACGCTATGGACACACACAACGTGCACGCACAACGACGCGGCATTATTTGAGCCCAAAATGATGTCATTGGCACGAGCTCAATAGCTATTTTATGCCGATTACGAAACACGCTTTTTACCATATTAAGTTTTGGAAAGAATTTACAAGTCGGACGTCACATAAGCCCTCCTGCAGTAAACCTATGGGACAACTTAAAAAAATTGCTTTTCCTAGTAAAATCTTCATATTTTATTCCCCTCCATTTTTTTCTTCTTAGATTTGCACTTGAGTCTTTCCACGGTAAAGGGGGCATTTTGGCAACACAGACCATATTTTCCAGAAAGTACCTTTGTCTGGTCTCAAAATAAAAGAAATAAGTTTCAGAAGAGATAACTGAGGCCCAAAAAGGGTTACAAATAGTGTGACAACATGCCTTTCTAAAAACCCTGTGTACAAATTTCCAATATACACTCGTAAACAGGATGGCCTAAAATGTAACGTTAAGTGTCCATCTCGGTTACGAGCATATATTGGAAATTTGTACACATGGTTTTTAGAAAGGCATGTTGTCACACTATTTGTAACCCTTTTTGGGCCTAAGTTATCTCTTTACAACAACTTAAACTTATTTATTTTATTTTAAGACCAAACAAAGGTATTTCCTCGAAAATATGGTCTGTGTTGCCAAAATGCCCCCTTTACCATGGACAGACTCATTTATAAAACAATACAATGTAGAAGCATTTCTTGAGGTTTTTGTATAGCCATTTTATGCCGAGTACCAAACGCGTTTCACCAATTATTGTCATCGATGTCACATAAACAGACCTAATCTCTACTTCTAATTCAGGTTTTTGTCAAGGGTCCCTACTCCAGAATACCAGTTTACAGTGGTAACCGTGGCAATATACTGGGGATAATCCTGGTGAAATCTCTCGTTAAAGTTGACCCTAACACTGCACCGACCATCGGCGAAATCTTCCAGAAACATGGCCGAACCCTTCCCATGGTGCCTTGCAGCATGCCCTTGTACGATCTTCTGAACGAAATGCAAACGGGGAAATGTCACATGGCTGCGGTTTATTCATCTAGCGACACGGTCGTTCCAAGGTCACCCACTGGCGTAGATCATCAAGTTGATGGCCTCACACAGAAAGAGGGCGTAAGTTTTGAAACCTTATTTGAAGAATTTCAGACTGCGTTCGGGCGTGCAGTTCTCGCTACTCCGGAGTAATGCGTGCGCATTACACTAGGGTCACATTACGCGAACAGCATGTCCAAGTCCACAGTCCGCATCCGCAAATGGCCATCAGTCAAGATGGCCGTCTCTTACCATGACTACACAAAAAACGTTGTTTCACTGCTCACAAGAAATTGAAGAAAATACCGACCGTAAGTCGTGAGAACCTTTGATACCGTGTAAAACAAACCTTAGTGAGTTGTTGTTTCCGTTATCCAGTTGACACCAAAAATCTAATCTATATCCCGCCATCTTCGTACAAATCACATGGCACTCGTCAGGAGTAAGAGCACACTCCCCATTTGTTGGGGAGTACCGAGAGCATACTCTCACTGACCTGAGTGTCGTTAATCTTTTCTCCGAGTATTCTGCTTTGTACGATTGCTTCCTGTTATCTTTTTTTGGAGGTCAAAGCCATATTTAAATATTAACTTTACGCTCAAGCAGGGATCACAAAATTATTGCCAGCAGCATGGACGGCACGGTCTGCGTATAGACCGCTATTCATCTATCCTAGTGCCTAGTGCTTTTGTATGCAACGCTACGATTGGCTAATACGCCCCATCCTATAGCAGTATTGTACACCCCGTGCACCAATTACAGACATCCTAGCTTATGAGAGCGCGATGTAGTGTCAAGCCTCAAGACGTCATGTCCTGCATAGTCTTGACTCGCAGCCATTTTTACTATCAAGCCTAGTTTACACTCGCTACCGCGCGCTTAAACCAGGATTTGTTTAAGGCGTGTCAAGACGGTCAAAACCCGTATTTTTGTAGGGGAAAACGTACGGTCGTATTTTCAACAATTTCCCGTACGAAATACGGCCAAATCGTACTAGTTGGCAGGTCTGCTGGACTGGCATCCCAGGAAACTAACGACCTGGGGTTTATATAGAAGAACTATTGTGCCATTATTTTCCAGTGTCAATTTTTTTATAACTTCCCAAACTTGAATTCTGCAGTTTCACCCACAAATCTGTAGTTAATTTTAATTGATAGCCCTGCATGTGTGTGTCCCCCTTTTTTTAAGCAAAAGTGCATAAAAGAATTAAGGTGAAAAAAATCAACATACATGTAGAAATGTACTTGTTGGGAAAAGTGGAGTAAAGACCTGCCTCGTACATTTAAGACAAGGGTCCAGTTTGGTAATTACACGTACCCTCCAAAGAAATGACTGGATTATTGTATAAAAGCTTAATTGTTATCAAGATGGTAATTGTAGTAACCATTCTGTGAAAAGTGTCACCATTGATGAAAACAAAATGTCAAAATTATTTGAATCTCCAAATAAAACCCATGTTTGGTTTTCTGAAGTATTGCTGCATCTATGTGGCTAAAGGTAGTTTTCTTGTCATGGGCTTTCAATTACCAGTAGAAATAACGCTGTTTTTAACAGTTTACTAATCGAGTACTGTATCTACCTTTAAATATTTTAGCTACAGTAAATACACCTTTTTAGAGTTACAGGAGTGAACTTTATTTTTTAAGGTCACCACAAACCCAATACAATTTAAGGTTTATTTGTATAAGGCAGAGCCTTGCATGATCGCCCTGTATGTTCTCAACCGTAACTGGGTTTTCCCTCCGGTCTTAAGTTTCCTTTGACAACTGAGTTAATATTTTCTTGAAAATGCTATTATCTTCTCTCAAAATAGAAAACTTAGCCCCAAAACGCTTACGGACCAAGATGTCTCACAATTTTTGACGACTGTTTACATGTTTTGAATACCTGAACTGAATGGCACACATATGGGTCTGTCCACAGTAATGGGGTACATTTCTGTAACATTCAAGATCTTAGGTCCCCGTTCACTTCAAATGTCTTAATTTTATCTTTAAATTATCAAGCTAAACTGAGCAAATAACTTTTTCACCAAGGTGTAAGAAAAATAGTCCTACAACATACATTTGTGAAAGCCTTGTGCACAAATTTTCCTATTACGCATGTAACAAAGACGGGAAAAAATTTCGCAAAATTGTCTGTCCGCGTGATATACATAATAGGAAAATTTGTACACAAGCCTTTCAAAAAAGGATGTTGTGGCAGCAATTTCTTAGCTTTTTGGGCAAAAGTTACCTCCTGAGAACAAAACAAGGACATTTCTTTAATTATGAGATAAACTAAAGACTGAAAGGAATTATTGACTTATTTTTCAAATGTACCCCATTACTGTGGACAGACCCACATACATGTACTTGTATTTGCATTCCTGTGGAGACATCCCTTTGTTCTTATGTACAAAAAGGTCAGAGGGTCGAAAGCAATTTTCAAAACGCTCCTATTTAAACCACAATTACTTTCCTAAGGTGAAATTTGGACCGAATGTCCCTTCTATAAAATACTTCAACTTGCGACATATAAGTATACCTTGGAAATTCCTCCTTTTTGAGTAAAATCAATATTTCTATTTTGTGAGAACCTTGTGGAGATCTTTTCAGATAGAAATTTCCTTTTGGAGACCTTTCCCTATTATACCCAGGTCTCCAGAGAGTACCGAGTATCGGTTCACTTACTCACATGATACACAAGAATCCACGATACATATTCATTAACAAAATTGACACTGCACATTACTAACCTGTTTCAGACGAAGATAACTCAAGTGAGACTTGCCTTTACCTTTTCAAGACAGCAGACTGCTAGTAAGAAATGGAAACGAGATACTAGTTGGTATCGAAATGACGAAACATGAACAAAAACAATTCTTAGAGCTCTAAAAATAATACTTACACAAGTACCTGTCAAAATGTCTCATTGGGAATTTCCCCAATGAGCAATGCACATGTTTTAGACAGTCTGAAGCAACATCACGTCATCACGTTCAAGGTGCAAATATACAGCAGGTGTTGAAATTACAATGTAGCACTGCATTACAAGTGCTGGTAGTCCGACAGGCTAGTGGGCCAATACATATAGCGCTACATCATAATACTGCCTTTCATTCAAGAAATAAAAATGTTCCCTGTTGCCTGTTGATAATAAACTAGTTATAAAATTTGAAAGTTCAACATTGTAAAAACTTGATCTTTTTAAAAATGTTTTTTTTGTGTGTTTGAAGTCACCTCTTATCGATACTGTAAACCTGAATGAATAATGGTATTTTGCAGTGGGAGTTACTGTGTTTATAGAATATTGATGGGGTACCGTGGCCGAGTGGTTTAAGTCACTGACTCGCAATACCCGGCTGGGGTACCTGTGCCCTTGAGCAAGGCACTTAAACACACGTGCTCCGTTGGTCCAGTGTATTGTGTAACACCTTAAAAGATCCCAGAGCATTCCTTTATGAAGAGTTAGGGGATTCCCCAGTGTCTCTGGCCGTCGGCTGCCAATGGCGTTACCCACCTATGTAACTCGATGTTTAGGTGGAAGACACTTTATGCAATTAAGCATACGGGCTGCAAATTGAGGTTCATTAAACCCATTAAATTAAATAATTGGGTTCAAATCTTAATTTTGCCAAATTTCTTTGATCATCTGAAGGAAATTCTGGGCATTATCACGTTAGAAGACATAATCGAGGAACTTTTACAAGAGGAAATAGTTGATGAAACGGATGAATACGTAGATGTCCATCGCAGGGTGCGAGTTGCTAGAGTTAAACTGGCTCGATTCCAATCACATGATGCTGGCACTGCTGAAGCAGGGGTAAGGCACACCGATTGGTTTTTCTTTCGTTTCTTTCAAATTTAATTCTTGGACTGAAAGATATTTTATCGGTCAGTAACGTGTATGACCACCTCTTGTGGCAAGGCTGACTGCACCAGTCTTGGTAAGAGCCACTGAGGCTGGGTGCGCCACTCTGCCTGAAGAGCTGCTACCTTTACCGGATGTTTTAGAAGACAGTCTGAAATTACATGTATTATGAATAATATGTTGATCTCCCGACTTCAGACACATCCGAAAATCTTAAAGATTGTTAATTGACAATCCATGACAGTTTTATCTGTTTCGAGATTCACAAGATCAGATACGAGATTTTGATACCATTTCATTTGTCATAATTTTCTCATTACCATTCTGAAATTTTGTGCTCTCAATCAAGGATATCATGGAAAAACCACCAATGTCTTGTCAACTAATTTATCTGGTTCCATTAAGCAGTGCAGTGATTACACCAACCTTTTTGCTTCCACGTCCAAATTGGAGATTGCAAATTTCCTGTTTTCTTCCCATGGATAGTATTTTGGGGAGGTATTTTATATAATTATTAGGTTAAAATAAAATCCAAATTTTTCTGAAAACGCTCCTTTAAATAGTAAGTGGGAGAAAAATTAATAATATACACATGTGCAGAAAAGGCCGTATTTGTACATTATGTAAACGAATTGAGCAGGAAATTGAAACCAAAATTGAAACAATAAATTATATTTAGAAGTGGAAAGCCCAGAATGATAAATATTTCATTTTCGTATTTGGTTCGGGATTTTAAGGGGAGAGTAGATTGAATTCCATGTATGATGAACGTGTTTTTGAGTGGGAAACATGTATTTACCAAGCACATGTACCATTGTCAGGTGACACGTTTACTGAGTCAGGTGACAGAATCTGGCCAATCACAGCAAGTGTTATTCAGGCCTGGTGTTGAGTGACGTCACGCACGCTCTCCGCAGGCTCTCATGCGAAGTTGAGCAGTGGTTGGTGCAAAAAAAACACGCAAAAACCACTGCGAAAGAAGTGCAACTTTCCCATAGTTTACATCTCTTGTTTTGTTTTTGCATATTCAAAGATAAACCGGCCAAGAATTTCACCCCGAGTAGCTGTAAAGAGTCCGGGGATTCGGAACGAGCCGGTATTTCAGCCAGAAAGCCTTCATAATATTAGCGAACAAAGACCATCAAATATAGGACCAACGATACAAGACGCACAACTTCCAGAGTCTGGAAACGTCATTTCACAGCAAGACTCCATGTCGGAAACGACGCCACTTATATAAGTCTTGAATAAACCTTGGAGGCTCAAACAGTGTCTTGTAAATGTCTGGTTGTGGGTTCGAAACTCACTTGCGGTGCTTCACCACACTTGCTTGAAACATCTACCGAACTACTTGACCGAGTCCAGCAATTTCAATGTTGGGGCACCGGTAAGAAAATTTGCAGACATCTACTACAGGGGGTAGGTCCAATCGTTTTTAGACTTATTTCAAGTCTGAGATCGCGTATACTTCACCAATTATGGGAAGTACCCTGTGCATAAGTGGTACATCATACACAAAGTCAGACTTGAAATTAGTCTAAAAACGACAGGACCTACCGCACCCCCAGTGGATGTCTGCAAATTTTCTTACCGATGCCCCCTGATTTAAATGGCAAATGCAGCGATACCAACATTGCAATTTGAAAAAAGAGTAATTTGCCATAGGACACCAGCTGTGTACACAATTTTATAACTTAACACCCAAACCCTATTTAAACCTATGCATTCTATAATTATGTTACAATAATGATCGTCATTGGCTGAAACAATTGTACAAACTACGCCTAAATCGTAGATGTTGGCATCTCTGCAAATATTTTTGTTAACACACTAACACAGTTGTGAACATGATTTTTTGGTATGGTTTCCCATCATTGTAGAAAGAGTGTGCAGTGGGTATAAATATGGACTTGTGTTTTGAGGTTTAGTTCCTGTTTGTGTCTGTGTCCCTGGGCAAGACACTTAATCTCAATTGCCTTGTCAACTTTACATGTAGCAATATTTAGGGAGCTGTTAAGGGAATATCACAATCTAGCTGCTGATAGGATTGTGTGAAAATGGTTGAAGAGAATTGTTGAAGCAAAATGGTTCTGGTGATTTAATAATGGCAACAACACCTGAAGTATCCTGTTACATTGTAGATAGATATGTGCACTATATAAGAAATAACCTATTGTAATTAATTCTTTGAGAAAAACAATTATCTGATATTTTATATTTTTGTACAAAAGAAAAAGGTGCTTGTGGTAGTTTTAATCCTAATACAAAAAATAGTAAATCCTTAAAGGGCCCCTGAAATGGTATTTTTATCAATGAAATCTATGCTATGCAACTACCTCATTCATTTACAGTCATAAAAAAAACCACTTGGAAGTTGTTTTCGGAGTTAAAATCAAGGTTTTTGATTTTTATGCTAATGATGTACATATTCATGAGCAAAGTTGTGCTGTCACATTAGGCAAGTACAGTAATTTCTCTAACTTGCTGACACTCCTGATTGTTTGGGTTTGTTGCCTGTTGTATCAGTAAGCTGTGAAAAACTAAGGCTGGAAACTGCAGCAATTTTCCATAATACCAGTTTGAAGTCTCATGTTTTTTCATTGCTGTGTTCCTAAAGTGACATGCCCCAAACAGCGCCCTGTTTCTGTACAGAAATGTTGAAAGTTGAAAACTGCCACCTTGGGGCATCAAAAACAGTAGTAATCCTCCATATGCAGCAAAAACTGCATAAAGTTATTTAGCCTTTATGCTTTTGATTTCAAAATATGGTGCAGATAATTATAGGGGTAGTGACACTAACAGGGTATAAAGACTGTATAAATATAAAAATAAAGACAAATATTTTTATGTAAATACACTCGACCAGTAAGACATTTATAGATATATTATTTTCCTACATTAAATCCAATTTAATAATAAATATCAAATTTTAGCTGAACATATCCCTCAAAGGAATAGAGCTCAAGAGAGAGGTTAGAATGAAAAACACCAAAGAACCATGCAACTTGTGATTTGGGCAATTTGTGTGTAGACAATTAGGACATTTTAAGTGAGTTTGGATTTATCAATGTCTTGTCAAAAACATCCAAATTAAAATGGTTAAATTGTCCAATCTGAATCGTGCCATTGCATGAGGCATGGTGGAAGCAAAATACTGAACTGTAACTCCCCTTGCTTGAGTGCAATAAAGTTGACATCATTGTTCTTTGGTGTTTTTCATTCTGACCCCACACTCCTTTGTTGCATTCCTGTTCTGTGAAGCTTGCCATCATGGACTCCGTTGAGCTCTATTCCTTTGAGGGATATGTTCAGCTAAAATTTGATATATTATTTTCCTACATTAAATCCAATTTAATAATAAATATCTATAAATGTCTTACTGGTGACAGAACTTTTTTGGTTGAGTGTATATAAATGTAACTAAATAAGCTCTTATATCGAGCGTCTTTCCTCATAAATTGTCAATTTCAAGAGGCCTATTCTATTGTCCAAATCATCACATTTTGGGGGAAATAAATCTTTAAATTGATTTTTGGTAAACTTGCCTTAAATGTTGGAATTAAAAATTTCCTCAAAACCATTATCCCTATAATATTGTCTACATATTTCCAATATTTAGAATTGAGAAATAACAAAAGTAAGAATATTTTGGTTTTTCAATTTGTTTTTGCCAATGTTGAAATGTAAAATTTCCAAATGACTGAATTTTTTTTTTTGGTAAATTCTATTTTATCTATTTATATTTTGCAACTTTTTTTCTGCTGCAAACCTTTCGGAAAATACAGGAATTAGTTGTGTGCTCCTAAAAAAAAAAAGGAACAATTTCTGCATGTAAAGCGGGCCTCCCACTGTGCGATTTTTGCCACGATTGTGTATAGAGTATATAGATAGTCCCCGGTAATCTCACCATATCGTACCTACATGTAATCGTTGGAAATTCGCGGCAAAAATCGCACAGAGAGAGGCCCGCTTTAGTCCAACTGTAAAGCTCCAGTTAAGGTTTTCCATATAACCGCCATCAAGAATAATCATGCTCCTGCATATTCAAGAACACGTCCCTTTCAGTTTTGATCTTTTGTCTTCGTACAAAAGAATCGAAACCGATAGTCGGGCATGCACAGCAATGAATCTGTAACACACTTATGGGGTACCCGGAAGAATGGTGCCCCACAAGTCGGTCTTTGTCTACTTGGTACCCAACAAATTTTGACCAGTGCTTTACCTATGGAAAGAGTTTTGACAAAGGGTAGACAAAGGAGAGGGTAACAAAAGAGGTACCCCATATGGGTGTAAAAACACAGTTGTGTGAGGGCGTCAAACCACATTTTTGTATAATTCTATGCACCCTTTACAGGCGAACTCGAATTATATGTATGACTCGTTCCGGAGTGAAATTGTTTGTGCCGCCTAAGGTGGGTGTTACTATTTACCGGAAAACACGCTACATAAAAAAAAACCACCCCAAAAATGTACAGAAAGCACACAAAAAATGTTTTTCTGTGTTTTCTGGTGTTTTTCCAGTTTTATGTTTTGGGGTGTTTCTCTGTATGTTTTGGGCGTGTTTTCGGGTAGATAGTATTACCACCTGAGACTGCAGCCCATAATAGTATCAGTAGCAGTAGTCCACTGATCCATTTCTAACCCAAACAAACTTGTTAGGATTGTTGCAGATGACATACTAAACAAACTCAGTAAACTGTTACAGATCATAACACCAAGAAGTCACTGAAAATGACAAACAACTTTTGTACACAAGTCAATGGGGATTTCCTCTGTTGCCCTGAGATGACATCACGGATTTGCTCATGGATATGGTAATTATTATTAGCATAAAAATTTAAACTTGCAATTACACCAAAACGGAACAGTCAAATTTTCTGAAATTGACTGAAATGTGTAAAACACACCCTCTACTATTATTATATTTAATAAAAACCCTATTTCACACGTCCTTTAAAAACAGTTTTGGTGCATGTATTTTACACTCACCTTTTTCACTTAGGACGGGCGTTCAGTGCTGCGCTAGAATCCTTCTTTGGCCGGCAATAATGGCAGCCGGCGGTTCTCGTATTTGATTCAGTGTGTATTTCTGTCGATGGGAAACCCCCTATTTCGCAAGTATAGTACTACTTGCGAAATAGATAGACTGGTCCCCTGTCCATGTGCGCTACGCTGCTCTCGCTATACAATGACAGGCCATGTAGTTGTATAAGCCGCAAGGCTTACAACTCAATGGGACAGGCACACACCGAGCAATAATCACGCGTGATTGGTCGTTGTATTACCACGCGTGATTTAGGTTACTGGTTCACGAACTCACAAGAGAGGTTTCGCACCGATACGGATACAGATACGTCACCGTTACTGTAACACATGTTTTTATACGCGTTGGCTACGTTATTGGCCTCCATACGCGTAGCATAAAAACGAATACCGGTTATGCAGATTTTTCGCTTTATTTGTGATGGATTAATAAGTTGTATGCATTTTGTTTCTTTTTTATGTATAATCGGTGAATATACAGTAGATCAAATTTAATGTGTGATGCCCACGTGAAAGCGAGGAAAATCTGTTGAAAACAAAGCCAAGCGCCGAGCAGATTTAGCAGATCGTATTCACACAGTGCGAAACCCAGTTCAGTGTGCGCATCGACGTGAACGGTTACCGTTATCACATCCGTATTCGTAACCATATTCGTCACATATTTGCAAGGTGACGGATACGGTTATGGATACAGATATGGTAACAGTAACCGTTCGCACTGTGTGAATACGATCTGCTAAATCTGCTCTGCGCTTGGCTTTGTTTTCAGCTGATTTTGCTCATTTTCCCGTGGGCATGACTCAAAAAATTCGATCGGTATTCATTGAAGATACATCACAAAGAAACAAAATGCATACAACTTATTAATCCATCACACAAAAAAAAAAAAATCTGCATAACCGGTAGCCTGTCTGTTTTATGCTACGCGTATGGAGGCCGATAATCGTTATTCACGCGTATGAAAACATGCGTACTACGGTTACGCGTCACGAGAAGCGCATAGAGTCATGACGTATCCGTATCGGTATCGGTATCGGTATCCGTGACGGTGCGAAACCTCCCTATTAATTGCGAAACATCTCTATTATTCCACATACGAACACGAATTTGAAGAATGTGGACTGGAAACCAGTCTAGGCTATGAGTATGACTCATTTTCTAAATATATTAGCTCTAGAATATTCCGGAAGATTGTGCAATGAATCGGTTGATTCCTAGAAAAATCAGCGGCGCATTAACAATTTTCAGTCAATTTAGCGAAATTGTAATACATGTAGATATATTCGTTCAAAATGAAAAATTACTACAAACACATGCATATGGCCTAAACCGAGATTAGAAATTACACATTTGCCAATGATCAACAAGTCTGTTCGTGGAATTTTATAGTGAGAATTTCAAGGTCGAGAAATGGCAGCACGTAATTGCTGATGAACAATAAATTTACATTTCCTTTATAAAATTTGGAAATTGTGATAAGGGTTAATATTAGTAGTTTAGTCAATGATTGGCTTTCCTAATAGTCATTATCTTGCGGATGTGATCATGAGCCACGTGCATGATATTACATAATTCTATTGATGTTCTTAGTCAATAACTGTAAATTAGGCCTATATATCAAACCACACACAATCGAGACTAGAGTTGGAATATTTTTCTTCCTTAAGAAGCGTGACCATGCAGATTTCGTTTTAACACAACAGTCATACCTCCCCAAAATACTATCGATGGGGAAAACAGGACATTTGTAATCTGAGTCATTCTTTAAATTTGGGGTAAAACGTGTGACATTTTCCCGTTCCTGTTACACCTGACATACCTACTGCTATTTGCCATATAAAGGTATCATTGAAAATGCCTTCAAAACATATTTTTATGAATTGTACTTTATGTAATCACTTTTTGAAATATAGAAGGCATTTAAAGAATATGTCCTGAAGTTACAAACTACAACATTACAAACTACAACAAGATGTCAAATCTAACGGGGACACAAAAATTGTACCCCAAATTTATAGAATGACCCATCTTCCCATGTCACAAGTCCCCTATAAATATTCTATGAAAATGAGTAATAAATTATCAGAAACATGCCCAAGGCCAGTGAAATGAAACAAAACACACATATACCAAAATACTATTCTTTAATCTAACAACAAATAAATAGTCTTCATACAAAATTATCTACATCAAAAACAAGTTTTTGTTCACACGATTTAAGAACACCCAAAACTATATTTCAATTTCTCAGTGAACACAAAAATACGCCACATTTCTCATGACTAACTCTTCTCAAGTGTCAATTCCAAAAACACACACAATTCAACATTACTCCTCAACTTTTGCAGTCTTTATCTGCTGTATGTACCGTGGCCGAGTGGTATGGGTCATTGACTCGCAATTATAGGTAAAAACCTGTGGTTGCGGGATCGAATCCGGCTGCGGTACCTGTGCCCTTGGGCAAGGCACTCAACCACACTTGCTCCATATCCTGGCGAAAGGGGTGTAAAGCCGTTAGTCCAGTGTGTAAAGCGGGCCTCCCACTGTACGATTTTTGCCACGAAATAGGTACGATTAGCTACGATTTGGTACGATTGTGTGTAGAGCCTATAGACAGTCTCTGGTAATCCTACCAAATCGTACCAATTCGTAGGAAATTCGTGGCCAAAATCGCACAGTGGGCCGGCTCGCTTAAAGCGGGCCTCCCACTGTGCGATTTTTGCTACGAATTAGGTACGATTAGCTACGATTTGGTACGATTATGTATACACTCTACACACAATCGTACCAAATCGTAGCTAATCGTACCTAAATCGTGGCAAAAATCGCACAGTGGGAGGCCCGCTTTAGGTAATGGTAAAGCGGGCCTCCCACTGTGCGATTTTTGCCACGAATTAGCTACGATTGGCTACGATTGTGTGTATAGTCTATAGGCAGTTTCCGATAATCGTACCAATTCGTAGGGGAATCGTGGCAAAAATCGCACAGTGAGATCACAGAGCATTCTTTCGTAAGGAGCAAGGGGATTCCCCGGTGTCTCTGGCCATTTGTAATTCCAATTCTTCAATGGGTTTCCTCATAATAATAAAAGTTCAGCAGGTTCAAAGGTTCAACATACAATCCCTTTTACAGTCCCCAGGGTCACTCCAGATCTATCTCAAAACATTTCAGGAATGCCCATTGTCAAACCTAACCATATTCACACCCACACACCACACCAACTCCACCACTTATCCAAATAAGGAAATATTCATCCTCCACTAAGCACATCAATATACAAAACTTATAGAATATTCATATAAACACCCTCATACCAAAACTATCAAACATGTGGTTGCGGGTTCGAATCCGGATGCGGTACCTGTGCCCTTGGGCAAGGCACTCGACCACACTTGCTCCATCCTTCGAAAGGGATGTAAAGCCGTTGGTCCAGTGTGTTAGGTAATGGTAACGCACTCTAAAGATCACAGAGCATTCTTTCGTAATGAGCAAGGGGATTCCCCGGTGTCTCTGGCCATCATGATTAAAGGGGAAATAAGGCCCGCTTCAAACGTCGCGCTTATGCCGTGTCGAATTAAATTAAACTTGATTTTTTTTCGACACGGCACAAGCACGACGTTTAAAGCAATTTGGCTCGGCAAAATGAGTTCGACACGGCAGAAGATTTGAGCTCGACAAGGTCTGCCGTGCTAACTCTATTCAGTGCGGCACAAGCAGGGATTGGCTTCAAACGTCTGCTTCTGCCATGTCGAATTTAATTCCAGTTCGAAGTTATAGTCTTGGCCCAAGACTACTCTAGTCGATATTGGTTTGTGTACGCGTTGGCCATATAGTGCGCCCTCTTGCAGCACTAACGGACCAGTCTTTGCTCACTAGAGTAGTCTTGGGAATTTCTCCCGGAAGTTTTAACTTTTTCTTTGTTTTTGCCTAGGCTTTCTTAGGGAACCAATCAGCGAGTGACCCAAATACAGCAGAGCGTGGGAATGCAGCGAGCGACCCAAAAACAGCGCGTCGACCGCAGACTGCAGAGCGCGCGTGACCCAAATATACGGCGTGCACGCGCTTCGAATGGTTTGAAAAATATAAGGCGGCTTACAAGAATCATCGAACATGACCGTTTTATCGTTGCTAATATTTTCGGTGGCATAAGTTTCTTGGCAAATGTTTGCGAATATATTTACAAACATGTTTCCAAAGGCGTATGACATCGCAAAATACATTTGTTTATGAAGATAATTGCGACATTGCAAATATTTGCAAAGATATCTGTGGTATGCCATGTCCCTTGTGTGCCATCATAAAACCCTCTGCAGCTATTTACATAAAACGGTACCGCCCCCAATGCTGAACTTCCGGGAGAAATTCCCAAGACTACTCTAGTGAGCAAAGGGTTGGCCAGTTAGTGCTGCAAGAGGGCCCACTACTGGGAATGGCCAACGCGTACACAAACCAATATCGACCAGAGTAGTCTTGGGCTAAGACTAGTTCGAAGTGGGTCCGCAATTTTGTTCACAACTAGGAATGCGCTAGCCTTTAGTCAAGGCGTCCGTGGCGAGGTTTGTTTTGTGCACTGTTTTGCTAGCGCTTGAGGAAAGACTAACATTCATACTGCAGACTGTTCGCCCCGAACGCCTTTACCAAAGCGTATATGACCTTCGTGCTGAATAATTCAACAGCAACGGAGGTGGTGAATTATTCATAAATTGTAACCAACCAGCGGCGGGGAGCTTCTGGAATCATCCATATAAATATAGGTAGCATTCACGAAAAAAACGAAAGTTATTATTCGCACCAGGAAAACAAAATACAAGAAACATGATTAGTCAAAGTTCTATGGTCTAATGGAGTAACTCCACATAAATTTATTAACCATTTTTAAAGTTATAAAATCTCGCTAAACAATGCTTTTCGTGTGGCAAACAAAACACCGCGCGTAGGCCTAGTACGCGAAACGGGACAAGTCGTCCCCGAGTCAACTCGCTCCCCTCAATTAACACCTAGGTCAAGTCATCCCCAGGTCAAGTCGTCCCCGAGACAAGTCGTTCCTGGCTCAAGTCGTCCTCGAGACAAGTCGTCCTTGCACCCCGTGTACAAAACCTATAGCCCATATGACAATTAATTTGAACAAAATCCGACTTTTCTCCTAGGTTTTTCTCAAGTTGCAAGGATAATCGGTTTGGGCCTGTCGACTACCATATTCGACTAACAAATTTCACTGTTCAATTTTGCTGAGATTACCTGCAACTTTTTATACGATATATCGCAAAGTGGGAGGGTTACGTAAAACACAGCTTTTCGAAGATTGTTATGGAGTATCGTAAGTGGTCGTGGCTTGTCGCAGATGTTGTTGATTTGTACTACATCGTAACTAAATCTTAAGGAATTGTAATGAATCGCACAATGCGTAATCATGATCGCAGACATTTGTATGTTTCTGAACAAGTCTCAGATGTCGTAGATTCGCACTGTCATCGTAAGGAATCGTAATGAATCGCAGACATTTATATACTGGAAATGCATATATCGTTACAATATGATAAGCGCTAAGCGTTACAATTTTCTAAGAATTGTAACAAAATGATCGACTGTCTGCAACACGCAGATGTCGTCACAGTAGATTTGTACTGCGTCATCGTAAGAAATCATAACAAATATTAAGGAATCGTAACAAATAGTAAGGAATCGTAATGAATCGCACAATGTGTGATCATGATCGCAGACATTCGCATGTATCTGAACAAGTCACAGATGTCGTTGATTCGTACTGTCATTGTAAGGAATCGCAGACATTCGTATACTGAAAATGCATTTATCGTTACAATACGATAAGCGCTAAGCGTTACAATTTTCTAAGATTTGTAACAAAATGATCGACTGTGATCTGAACAACACGCAGATGTCGTCACAGTAGATTTGTACTGCGTCATCGTAAGAAATCATAACAAATATTAAGGAATCGTAACAAATAGTAAGGAATCGTAATTAATCGCACAATGTGTGATCATGATCGCAGACATTCGTATGTATCTGAACAAGTCGCAGATGTCGTAGATTCGTACTGTCATTGTAAGGAATCGCAGACATTCGTATACTGAAAATGCATTTATCTTTACAATACGATAAGCGCTAAGCGTTACAATTTTCTAAGATTTGTAACAAAATGATTGACTGTCTGAACAATTAACACGCAGATGTCGTCACAGTAGATTTGTACTGCGTCATCGTAAGAAATCATAACAAATATTAAGGAATCGTAACAAATAGTAAGGAATCGTAATGAATCGCACAATGTGTGATGATCATGATCGCAGACATTCGTATGTATCTGAACAAGTCGCAGATGTCGTAGATTCGTACTGTCATTGTAAGGAATCGCAGACATTCGTATACTGAAAATGCATTTATCTTTACAATACGATAAGCGCTAAGCGTTAACATTTTCTAAGATTTGTAACAAAATGATCGACTGTCTGAACAATTAACACGCAGATGTCGTCACAGTAGATTTGTACTGCGTCATCGTAAGAAATCATAACAAATATTAAGGAATCGTAACAAATAGTAAGGAATCGTAATGAATCGCACAATGTGTGATGATCATGATCGCAGACATTCGTATGTATCTGAACAAGTCACAGATGTCGTAGATTTGTACTGTCATCGTAAGGAATCGCAGACATTCGTATACTGAAAATGCATTTATCTTTACAATACGATAAGCGCTAAGCGTTAACATTTTCTAAGATTTGTAACAAAATGATTGACTGTCTGAACAATTAACACGCAGATGTCGTCACAGTAGATTTGTACTGCGTCATCGTAAGAAATCATAACAAATATTAAGGAATCGTAACAAATAGTAAGGAATCGTAATGAATCGCACAATGTGTGATCATGATCGCAGACATTCGCATGTATCTGAACAAGTCACAGATGTCGTAGATTTGTACTGTCATTGTAAGGAATCGTAAAGAATCGCAGACATTCGTATGTATTTATAAAAAAATCCATATCACAACAATTCAATAAGCGCTAAGCATTACGATTTTCTAAGATTTGTTACAGTGCAATCGTAGCTTGTCGTAGAGTTTCGTAAGCTGTGGCTTGTCATGGACATTTAAACAGGATCAACAAATTTTCTGATCGTACCGTGTCATCTCTTAAGAAACTGTTAAATTGGGAGATCACTAACAAAAATAAAGGGAAAAATTTGTATGTTTTCGGAATAAATTGCACATTGTAACCATATCGTAAGCGTTAGAATTTGCAAATTAAAAGATATGTCGTGAAGTGGCTGAGAATCCTTACGACACGTACAATACTTCCTACTTTTGCATGTGTCGCAGTCGCAACAAATTGTGGCAAATCATGCAGTGGGTGACCAAAAACTGTACAAAAGTCTGTGACAACCTGCGAGACGCTACGAAATTGTACCCGTTATATCTTAAGATTATTGCGACTAGTCGTAAGAAAATATTGCACAGCGGAATACCGGCTTAGCTCCCACTGTGCGATTTGGCTTTGAAATTCCCAAAATTTATGATTTATAAAGATCACCAGAGCCAGCTAGTACAATTGTCACACAGTGGCAGTGTTTTTCGTAAGTAATCGTAACTTAAGAGTTGTTGTAAAGCGGGCCTCCCACTGTGCGATTTTTGCCACGAATTGGTACGATTAGCTACGATTTGGTACGATTGTGTGTAGAGTCTATAGACAGTCTCTGGTAATCGTAACAAATCGTACCAATTCGTAGGAAATTCGTGGCAAAAATCGCACAGTGGGAGGCCCGCTTAAGTTGTAAGTAATTGTCGTGGCTTGTCGCAGGTTGACAGACATTTGAACTTGTTTATCGTAACAAATAGTAAGGAACTGTTTGTTCAGGGTATATATAAATTTAAATATCACTAATAAATCCTTTTAAATATGACATGATAAATGCTCCAGAGAGGGTGACAAATTGGGTGACAAAGAAGCAATTTTAGCAGTAAGAAAATTTTCTTTTGCAGTAAGATTTTGTTGAAAATTTTTTTATGCCATGCTTCATTGCCTTTACATCATACATTGTACGCAAAACAACAAACAATGCACCGTGCGGCATTGCCATGCACTAGCGGGGCGGTCGCCGCAGACGACCGGTCGGCGGCATATACCGGCGCGGCACGGTGTACTGTGCGGCCGGCCGGTTCGGGGGTACGAGTAGGCCTTGGTGAATTTAATATTCCCCTAAATCGCGATCATCTCCAGCGAGCATTTTCTTGGCCTGGATATGTTGGGACTTATTAAGTTTCCCGAAATATTTAGCTTTTTATTCTTCGAAGATTCACACAAACTACAACTGCCTAATTTTCTATGCGTATGACGTCATGCAGTTTAACAGTTCACCTTCTCATTGGTCAATGGGGAATCCTGACCTCATGCATTATGCACGTAACCCCTCTACCAAAACGGTAGACAGAAATAAAGAAAAACATAAGCTCCAAAAAACGCTATGGTAAAGGTAGTCTTGATGCAAGACCGAGTTCGCGATCCCCACATTGTTCATTTTAGCCGCCAGAGGGCGTACCTACACTTACAACGTGTATTTCAGGTGCGCCCTCTGGCGGCCAATGGTGAATAGTCTATGTACATCGTGTATTGCGCGCAAAAAGGCAGTCTTTCCGAAAGACTATGGTAAAGGCTGTCTGGGCGGACAGTCCGTGCGTGCTAGTCTTTCCTCAAGCGTTGCAAAACTGGCTGCGCGCGAATATATAACTCGCCAAGGCAGCCTTGACTAAAGGCTAGGAATGCGCATGCTCGCAGCGTGTATGTGAGTAACAAACAAGTGCATCAAAATAATAAATATGGCGATCGACGTACAATGGACAGAATGGAAAACGCACGTGCACAACGTCCATGACGCGCACAATACTCATCCGCCATGTTGGATGTATTTAAGCTCGAAATTCAACTTGGCACGACGTTGGTACGGTGTAAGCACGGCAGTGGCTTCAAACGTCGAACTTAATTGCAAACTCCCAGTCGAGCTTAACTACATCCAACATGGCGGATGAGTATTGTGCACGTCATGGACGTTCTACACGTGCGTTTTCCATTCTGTCCATTGTACGTCGCCTTTTTATTATTTTGATGCACTTGTTTGTTTGTTATTCTTTACTCACATGCGCATTCCTAAATAGAGTTTCTAGTTAGCACGGCCGACCCTGTCGAACTCAAATCTTTTGCCGTGTCGAACTCATTTTGCTGAGCCAAATGGCTTCAAACGTCGTGCTTGTGCCGTGTCGAATTTAACAAAAATCAAGTTTAATTTAATTCGACACAGCATAAGCGCGATGTTTGAAGTAGACTTGAGGTCAAGTCTCTAGACAGTCGTATTTGGTTCGTCTGACGCCTATAATCCCCACACGCAACAGTCGTTGTTATGAATAGTACTAGAGGTCGATTAGACTTGTTCCCAGTCCATTCACGACTACGCTGCTGCCGTTTACGAAACAACCGGTCTAGTTACAGACTTGACATCAAGTCTACGTTTGAAGCGGGCCTAACACACCATATTTAAAGGTGCAAACAACTATCAATTTATTTTTGTTTAAAGGCAAAAACACATTCACTAATTTATTCATGCTTATTTTGAAAACCTCAAACTCACTTGTGACATCCGGTTGCAATTGGATGTGGGAGCAGAAAGGTTGGTGTAATCATTACACTGCTTTATGGAATCGGATACTAAGTAAATTACTTTACTAAACTTTGGAGGATTGTTGACGATATCCCTAGAAATAATGGATTTAGAGCGCGAAAATTCAGAATGGTAATGAGAAAAATATGACGCTTAATAGTAGTAAATTCTCATCACCCATGAGAAAAATGGGGGCGTCAAATGGCGACGCGTCGTAAGTAGTCTCGTACCCAGACCTGTTGTGGATGCTGGCACATCAGGGCTGCGTCCCAAAAACGCGAACGGGTTGTTAACATTGTCAAGATAGCGGCGCCCACTGTCACAGCAGTCGTACCGACGTTGTAATGTGGCTCTCCGCTGCTTACCAATATGTTAAGGAAATGTGACACGTTGCTATTGATTGTGTATGGCAAGCGATAAGGGAGAAAAAAGGTGCAATTTGTTTGTTATTTTCCAAACTACAAACTATCGTCTGTCATCTTTCATGGGATGGGCACCATTTTGAAATGACTCGCGAACATCGCCGCGAACATCGCGAACAATCCAAAAGTTTGTTGGCCAACGTTGGGGAACGGGGAGGGCGCACAATTCGTTCCACTCGAAAGTGTTGGCCAACGTTGCAAACTTGTGCAAACGTTTGCGTGTTACGTTTGGAACGCGGCCCCGGACTGGGGAATCACGATGAGAGCTCATCACTGATTGAGGCCCGCGCTGAATTTCGGTGCGGGACCCCTGCGAAGCTGTTGGTCATTATCATAAGCGCCGCGGGTATGTAAAGCTCAGAAGGCTGCACACAAATCAGTATACCTCAAATGGTCTTTACAAGAAACATGACACATACCTTCTTCGCCCACGTTACATTACAAGTTCATATTTAGTAGCCGGCACTTCTTTATGATGTCCTTGTCAAACATTAAGCGATCGCGTGGACCGGAAACCAGTCTCAGCCAAGTATTTATGGGTGTAGTAAGATGGCAGACACGCCAAAGCCATCTCTGCTGTTTATTGTAGTCAGTAATATGATGTGCAACAGCAGATGGATATGCGATAATTGAAGCAACGCGTCGGACATCTTACTCCATATAGCTCCAGACAAGACAATCACTTTGAATAGACCATGGAGGTTCCTACCTCCATGAATAGACTGACTGCTCTCCTAATCCTATGTTTCTAGTCTGTACCGATTGTACTCTTTGTCTTAGATCTTCCTCCATGGTCTTAGTTCCCCCAAAAGTTATACAATTAACGACTGTGCTGTAACAAAAAGTTGGGATAGTGGTAGATAGAATGGATCAAAATTTCCTTCTTTAAATATTATTTCAAGAAAAAAATGGTAAACTGCAGACGATATGTCCAGAGTGCGCCCTCATACGGCAGTGTGATTTTCCAGGGCGTTAGGTGTTTACTGGAGTTGAGAAATTTTCACCGCTGAACTATCAAACTGCACATGCTATGTTTTTGCAAACATGGATCCGCATAAAAATTGAAAAATGACGCTCAATTAATTGCAAAATTTATCGTCTCAAAGACGCCACCTAATGATCAGTTGCAAGAAATCTTAATTTGTGGGAAACAGTGCAGTAGAAGGGGTAAGAATACAATGGGCAATTTTTCGAAAAAGGGTGCAATTTGAATGAGCAATTCTGGAGAAAATTTGATTTTCGAAAATAAACAGTGTTGTCGGCCATTTTGTTTAGCAGTTGTGAATTAATTTTGTTCGTTGCTGCGGCTATGGCCTATGCCTATAGTTACGGCGGCCACCGTAGGGCGTAACTAGATTCCAATACTAGTCTGTATTATAGCACTAGATTCCCATAGTCTCTGTTATGGCACTGTATGCAAGTTGTAGTTATACATGACAACATCATGTACGTCAAGTTGGCAGAGCTATTTTCACAAGAATTTCAGGAAGAATGCAATACCAAATTTGAGTGAAAAAAGCTAATTTCCTTCTTAAAAAGTTAAAATCAACTGGAGATTAGGCTCTCTGTAAGTAGGTAAGATTAGGCTCTCTTTTGTACACAAGTTTGCAAGTCGCAACTGAAGTCTACTGTAAATGTCGACATAGTCGCCAGTAGACTGACCCATGAACAGCCGTTGTTCAGGGTGGTGAGGTCATGGGTCACCTTGTCCTTGTGACTATGCTGAGTGACATAAATACGTGAGTTTGTTTTTGTTTATAATATGTCTTGTATTTTAAATTATATTTCTTATTTCCTTTTCTTGTATTAAACCTTCCCGAATTAGGTTTAACAGCAAAATGTCCGGAGAAGATCCTCCTGCTAAGCGGGTAAGCAGAACCTTTCGTGAACTATACTTTTTTCACCGAGTTATTGTAGGTTGGGTGACAAGCAAAGTTATCAATTTTTACAGACACCCTGGATATACATCTCTGGGGATATAAAAACACATGTATCTTTAAATTATGACTTGGATCCTCATTCTTGACCAGATTCGACTGGGAGGAGACGGCTTGGTTGAAATGACGAAGGAGGAACTTATTACCGAGTATAAGAAGCAGGAATCTTACATCGCCAGTCTGCTCACCAAACTAGATGGCAGTGGTGGTCTCAATGGTAGGTTATTGATCAATCCAGAAATTAGGGACGTCAGGGCTAGAACTTAGCACCAGGCTTGAAGTCAAACCACAAGTTGGTCACTAGTCCACCACAAGTCTGTTACGAGTCCGGTCCGTCACACGTCTTTCACAAGCTCACCGCAATTCTCTCAAACCGCCCCAAGTCCTCACAAGCCTTCACAAATACATAACATGTCCCTGGGTCTTAATTCAAGTCGGAGGTTATTCAAATGAAAATTCGCTGTATTTTAAAGGCCCAGGCTCGTCAGCAATGCGCGCGCGCCAAATTCGTGCCACAAAATTCGCAGCTCCATGCCTTTGCTATGGAGCTGCGTATTTCGTGGCATGAATTTGGCGCATGCGCATTGCTAGACGAGCCTGTGCCTTTAAAGTGCAGTCTCCCATGAACGTTAAATCCTACTTTTTCATGTAAAATTAATAGACATTATTGCATTTACCGCTTGGGTGAGTTTGCGCAAAAGCAGAACTGTATTGTGGGATTGTTGCCAGGGCAGACTTAGCCCCGTTTTCCTTACCACAATACAGTTTTAATTTCGTACAAGCTCAACCAAGCGGTAATCACGATAAGCTGACAAAATGATTTGTTTGTTGATGGCTTATTTTTGTAATTCAAACTGATGTTTATTCTTATTTTATCACAGAGGCCCGTAGCGATCTCGAAGAGCGACTGAAACAGCAACAGACGGAAGCGAGTCGCAAGGAAAAGGTCCTTCTAATGCAGCTAACAAGGAAAGAACAGGAATTACAGGAAATAGCAGTACGTTACTTTCTCTTCCTAGTAAACCCCCTCTCACTGCCCCGTCTAGATGACCCTTGGGTCACATGCTCATACCATTTTTTATTCTTTACGTAAAGGAATACTTTCCCACTTCAAATTACTCAGAAATTTCCGCAGAAATAATGAGAAAAAAAACTCATTACCATAACATTTTAACTTTTAAATGAGATAGCATTACAACAAAAATACTCCATTAAAGTTGCACTGTCCGATTTTAGGTCGATTTGAGCGTCAACATTTAAAAATTGCTATTTTTTTATAATAGAAAAAGTTATCAGCTTTCATTTGGTACCAAGAACGTAAAAATCCGTCAAGGATTAAAGGCACAGGCTCGTCAGCAATGCACGCCCGCCAAATTCGTGCTCGAAACACGCAGCTCCATGCCTTTGCTATGGGCGCGCATTGCTGACGAGCCTGTGCCTTTAATGTCAGTCGATTAAAAACAAGAAACAGGGTTATGACATAAATGTACATGTACATGTGCGTCTGTACATTGCACACATACTATGTACATGAGTGTACGCGCACATGTACAACATGTGAAGCCCGTTTCAAAAAAAAGACAATTTACGAACAATTTTCGTAAATTCGTTCGCTTGTGTGTATTAATTTTTTTTAAATTCTTTCACCCAAACAAGGACATTGCAACTTTAAGAAAATAAGAAACACAAGATAGAATGTCGGTGTTTGATAATTTATTATAATTTTTGTGATAACATTTCTCATTTTGTAATTCTCAATGTCAGTTTTGGTCACAGTTAAAGTTTGAAGTTAAACTTAAATCCTGTTTGTTTTCATAAAATAAAAAAATTAAAAAACATGTTTGCCATTTTTTTTAGACCCAGCTCGGGGAGATCACTAAAGGGATCACCCCAGGCGCCTCCCAGTTACGCTCCGCACTCCTGGACCCAGCCCTCAATATCTTGTTCCAACGGATGCGCAATCAGCTCGATGAAAAGAGCAAGAAATTGCAGCAAGCTACAGATGATATGGCTGCCTGGAAATTCACTCCAGATAGGTAGGTTTGACAACGTAGAGCCCTGTCGCTCTACAAAGATTGAAAAGCCGTATCATTCACATCAAAGGACCTTTTTTAAAGATTTTTCTACAAAATGGATTTCACTCTAACCTAACAATCATGTAAAGTACCTCCCCAAAATACTATCCATGGGAAGAAAACAGGAAATTTGCAATCTCCAATTTGGATGTGGAAGCAAAAAGGTTGGTGTAATTACTACACTGATGTAACCGGATAAACTAGTTTACAAAACATTGGTGCTTTTTTGACAAGATCCTTGAAAATGTATGGATTGAGTGTGCAAAACTCAATTAGAAACATGAAATTGCAACACCCTGGGGAAAAATGGGGGCGCTCAAAAATAAGATCTGGACACGCTCTTTTAAGCAACTGCTGACAAAGATAAAAAATAAGCTGCATGACACCTTTATCTTGTTACGTGTCTAAACGCTTCATCGAACAAAGGGAGCGTGCAAATTGCAGGTGTCCTTAATAAATTTTTTGTTTTGTCTTTTTCTTTTTGTAGCCAAACCGGCAAGCGTCTGATGGCCAAATGTCGCACCCTGATCCAAGAGAACCAGGAACTTGGGAAGCAAGTCTCGACTGGCCGCACTGCCCAGCTGGAGGCCGAGTTAGCATTGCAGAAAAAATACAGCGAAGAGCTTAAAGCCAGTCAGGATGGTGAGTTAGTTGGTGTTTGGGGCGGGGCAGGGGTGGAGCAGGGGCGGAGCAGGTCTTGACTGGCCGCACTGCCCAGCTGGAGACCGAGTTAGCATTGCAGAGGAAATACAGCGAAGAGCTTAAAGCCAGTCAGGATGGTGAGTTAGTTGGGGTTTGGGGTGGAGCAGGGGAGTGGCAGGGGCGGAGCAGGTCTTGACTGGCCGCACTGCCCAGCTGGAGGCCGAATTAGCGTTGCAGAAGAAATACAGCGAGGAGCTTAAAGCTAGTCAGGATGGTGAGTTAGTGGGAGATGAGGTGGGGCAGGGCAGGGGTGGGGCAGGGCAGGCACGCGGTGAATCTGACTTGCTCGACACAAAACATGAGGTTGGTGTATCACTGTTTAAGCACTCCATTTCTTCGAATTTTGCCTCACTTGAAAATTTCCCTTTCGTTACAGAGTTGAACGAGTTTGTGATTCAGCTAGACGAGGAAGTCGAGGGAATGCAGAGCACTATCTGTGCTCTTCAGCAACAAATGAAGGAGGCAAAAGAAGAACTAACAGCTGCGGTCAAAAACAAGCAGATGGAGGCTCCAAGAACTTCAGAGGATCAGGGGCATGAAGAAGTGCACCCACAGAAGGCACAATCTTGGCCTGAAGAGAGGACTTCCCCCGTCCAGCAAGTACAGGTGCCAGTGTGGCCCCAGTCGGAACCAGCTTCAGCCCAAACAAGCCGCAGTTCGTCCCCAAAGAGCCCGCTTCTTGGGTTAACGGCAGAGACAAGGACTCCCAGTCAAGACACTGCGAACGTCACGACTTTGGAAGCTCCAGAGGTCATGAATAACCACCCTAGGACAGCAGAGGAAATTGAGACCCACCCCGGGGCCGAGGAAGTCGGCCCGGGTGGGGAAAGGACGTCAGAAGGGGCTCCCGCTTCCTTCAAAGAAGAAGAGAAAAAAGGGACTACTGGAGTTACAGAGGCGGAAGGGGAAGGGGAAAGGACTACAGGGAGACCCCTTGAGGATGGTAGGACATTCAGCGAGGACGAAATGGAGACGGGAGACTCGCATCAGCCGGGAAAAGAAGACACAACAGTATCAAGTCAGGATTTCGGAGATTCCTCGCAGAGGGAATGCCAGGGACAACGGGAAGATAGGCTGTGGGATTCGGAACAGGAGCTGCAGCAGCGAAATCAACAAGAGGAGGAGGACGTCCAACGACAAAGGCCTGAAAATCAGCAACCTGAACGGGATCGACTTCAGCAAGACAGGGAGCAACCACAGCCTGAAGAGGAAATGGAAATTGACCCATACAGGTTTGAAAATGACTCGTCCTCCTCTAGTACGGTGAGCGAGGGGTTCCCCCTAGACTCCCAACCAATTCAATCCGTGGGTGAGTTGACTAACCCAGTGACTTCTTGTGAGGTGTCAAAAACAGGTGATGATTCGGACGAGGGTTTTCAAACTATGACCCCCGACCCCGGGTCAACTGAACCCACCAATTATGACCAAGTCCCTGACCAAACAAAAACTAATGATCATGATAATGTACCTCATGAATTACCGCCGGGAGTAAAACCCTCGGTGCAAACGGCAGGCAATGAAAGCGAGGGGGTCGTTGACTTGTCAAATGGTCTGGGGATCAAAACATCCTCATCAGAAACTAACGAGGTGCTGCAAAGTACCTCAGCCGATAGCCCAAACTTTGTAGTAACCTCCTCACGTGATGATGACGATCAGATTAGTAATAGTTCAGATGAGAATCAGGTAACTCTTGGCAAGGCAGTATTGCCCGCAGATCAGACGCCCAATCAAACATCTCCGTTAACTCTCACGACACAGACTACAGTGACTGCTAAAAGGCTGCCCAATAACTGCAGTCTATCCGTCGTAGATTACGACACTGGTAGTAGTAGTGATGAGGATTATTTGGGCAATGAATACGGGAATGCCGAACCATCCTGTCCCATCTCTTTCCCAAGAACAAATCATTCACCCACGAACCCAAACCTCTCTCCCGTACAATGCTCGCCAGCAAGTCCTGCCAACAACATAGACAAAATGGGAAGTGAGGCTTCCCCGGTTAAAATTTTTCCTTCGGGAAATGGTGACAGTGATGCAGATTTCTTGACTAAACAAGAGTCTCGAGACTCGAATTATGGTGAAGAGAATGGGCCAAGGTCCGTTCCAAACGATAATGAGGTTACTACCAGCACAGACCAAGAATCAAACATGATCATACATTAAAATGTCAGATAATTCTTGTTGGTGTTTATAGTTGAGAAAAGTGTGTTGTACACAGGTTTAAATACTTGTGTTGTAAAAGTACGTAGATTTTAAAATTGATTCTTTGGGTGCATTACTCGAAGAGTGTTGTGCCGAAATGCAGCTGAGTCTTTCCACAGTAAAGGGGGCATTTTGGCAACACAGACCATATTTTTCAGAAAATACCTTTGTCTGGTCTCAAAATAAAGTTGTTCTGAAGAGATAACTTGGGCCCAAATAGTGTTACAAATAATGTGACAACATGCCTTTCTAAAAACCCTGTGTACAAATTTCCAATGTATACTCATAACCGGGGACGGCCTAAAATGTCACAAGTGTCTGTCCTGGTTACGAGCGTATATTTGAAATTTGAACATGGTTTTTAGAAAGGCATGTTGTCACACTATTTGTAACCCTTTTTGGGCCTAAGTTATCTCTTCAGAACAACTTAAACTTATTTCTTTTATTTTGAGACCAGACAAAGGTATTTCCTCGAAAATATGGTCATTGTTGCCAAAATACCCCCTTTAATGTGGAAAGACCCAGCTCAAAATTCATAACCTGTGAAGATGCTATGTTTTTTCTTGTTGATGTAAAATGTACATGTACGTACTTTGCAAATAGGGCCTTGTTGCAGACCAGTGCTCGACAAATTGGTTGCCCGGGTGCCTAGGACAACCAAAAAACAAATGCTGGGCTATCTGAAATCCCCAAAAAAGTTGTTCGTGGACAACCTGAAAATCTGGCTAGATTGTAAGTTACTAGACTAATTTTAATCTGGCCTACCAAGTTGACATCACGGGCATCCATTTTGCAAGCATGCAGTTGCCTTTATGGGGGATTTGTCGAGAACTCCTGACCTTGTCGTTTTTCTAAGCTAATTTCTTTCTTTACATTTTTCTACCATTTTAGTAGAATTACACGCATGATTTTCCTGCAAGTATACTCTCCAAAAAAGAAACGCAAAATTCTTGAATATTTTAACCAACTCTTCATCAGAACAGAAATTTGTTGAATACAGCGAAATTATGGATAACAAGGCATTGATCGACCGATCACTTCGGAATTAGTTTTAAGACTTTACCAATTTTGTCTAGGTCCAAGTGGACCTTTGAACAAAGTGATTCTCACAGCAGTAAAATGTGACATTTCTTATTTCTGGGGAAATCCTGTAGTTACAGTCACCCAGAAAAACAATTTTGTGGAGTTTCATCAACCTTATTGAACCTGCGTGGGATGAGCTGACCTCTGGAGCCGTGCATCGCAAAAACAACTAGACGTGCATGTTCTCATGAAGCACCTTACTGGCTCTTACAGAGCCTGGTGCAGTCAGCCTTGTTACAAGAAGTGTTTATACACATTACTGACTGATGAAATAAGATGCACCCATCAGCCTCCTCGTATAAGATGTTGTATACTGCTAATAGATGAAGCATTTTCCTCTTGTCACTCTTCAATGTGGAAAACAAAGCCTTACAAATCATGCGTGTAAATTCTCAACCAAAACGGTAGACAAATATAAGAAAAACAGGTTAGTAAACGTAGCGGCATGACACTAATAACGACAAAATTGGTAAATTTTAGGTCTCGGGTTAGATTCCTGTTCAGTCATATTTACTTTGCCGATTGGGGAACGATTTAAATCGTTCATGAACAGTTTCATTTGAAAAAAAGAGGGTTTACATTTGAATCCTGGTAAAAGTTGCTTCAAAACTTTTCTTGATCGCAGGAGCAAAAGTTTTTAACTGATAATAATTGGTTTGTTTAATTTTGGTTCCTGTCAAGGCCGTTTACACTAGAAAAAGTTGCATAGGACAGGTACGAGCGACAACTACAGTTGGACTGGAGTCCCTCGAATCATGGTCAACATTCGTCGTTTGAGTGACTCAAGTCAAACTATACACCAATCCGCGAGCCGAGGACTCCTTTTCTTTATATCCGCCATAGCTGGGGGCTTCCACTGAACGAATTGTATGTTTTTTGCATTTGTTTACTTCGAACAAGTTGCGCGTCTTTGTAGGGTTGTGTACGCGAAGGGAGCGTGTTGCGTATACGCGAAGGAGGCGCGTCGCGTGCATGTGAAGAGGGCGCATCGCGTGCATGTAATGGATGAGCGCTTTTCGTTCTAACAGCAACATGAAACACGCAGTCCATGCACTGGAAGCCCCCAGCTATAATAATGGCGGATATACAGAGAAGGAGACCTTAGTTACAGGATTGGTCTATAGGTCGTTTTTATGAGCCCATACTGGCTCATATGGCAGGTACTCATCCCCAGTTTCTGTGGTATGGAGTGACTAGGAGCATTGCTACTCCTCCTGGATGGGATGCCAGTCCATCTCAGGTCTACCCCCAGTTGGGTTTCCCCAACCGTATTTGCTGGTACCCATTTATACACCTGGGTGGAGAGAGACAACGTGGAGTGAAGTTTCTTGTCCAAGGACACAACGTGGTGCAATGATGACCAGGCTTCGAACCATGGACTTCTTGACCGAAAGTCCGACACGCTATACACTAGACCACCACTTCTCCAGTCAAACTATGGTTAACTATAAATGCCGTATAAACTATATCTAACAATATCTAATGACTGACTTGTATTATTTCTTTTATTACCAAAGTACTCTTTGTTCATCCTGTTCCACAATCTGAGCTGTTTTGAGGCATCTAATTACATCAGCCTTTTTAAGCAACTGATCAGTTGCCCCAAGTTGCTGCTAGTTGCTAGAAACCTCAGTTGCCACTAGTTGCTGGAAACATCAGTTGTCACTATAGTTGCTTCCAGTTTTCATCTTTTGGAGCAAAGATCAAAAAGGGTGCTTGTGATTTTCAGTTAAAATTGAAAGGCTCTGCTAAAACAAAATGTTTTTTTGAAGAAAAAAAAACCAACATTTGGAAGATCATACAGTTCTGATTGCCTTCCTTAACCCAGGTGTATAAATGGGTACCAGCATCATGCTGGGAAGGTAAACAGACTCGCTGTGTGGGAGGAGAGGCGAACCCCCAACAGCAAACTCGGAAGAGGAGTCTGGCCCCCTTGCTAATGAAAGAGAGATCGGCACTCTGGCTTGTAATTACAAGCACGACCTTTACCTTTTTTTACAGTTAGATCAGGAAATCATAATTATGAATTGTTGAACCTAGTTCTTAATCTGGACTTAAACAAAATCAAGTTACGCTCCTGTGAAGATGTAGGGGCATTGATATCTGCGTTGTGAATTTGTGTCGTTGGGAATTGTACTTTTTAATTCTGAACATCATCATGAGTCAAGCGAATCGCATTTTATGGAAAAGTAAATTTTCTAAACAAAAGGTTGGCATAGTTCAATGAATTCAATTCTTGTGTCGATTTTTAAGTTGTTCGTGTTCTTATTTTTTATGTTTTTCATGTTCAGATATACCTCCGCATTTTTTTGTAAATTGGAAACGTCTCCAATGCGACTATATGATGTACAATCGGTTTACTTTTTACATTTGCAAGAATTATTTAGATGCAACATTCTTGAAAAAAATATTGGGATCCATGTTGCAGGAATATAGAATAAAAATTACTTGAGCTGAGATTTTAAATTTTTCATACTGTTACAGGCCCATGATTGTTTTTGTCCATTGTGAAATGAGAAATAAAATCAGACCTGAGAATAAACATATTTCATCCAGAGTTAATTTGCAGTGATACTTTTTGTCTTTAAAATAATCTTTATAATGATGACCTATGCCTCAAAATAATGTGAAGTGAACCAAATATTATCTACGAGCGGAAAGTTGCAAACCAAGACATTTGCTCCAAAGCCTGTATCTTCTCTGAAAACTGGACACTAACAATGTGAAAACACCTTTTAAATATCTCCATATTCATTCCTATGTGAAATTCAAGCAAATTTTATTAACTAAAATAGACCAATGTCTGAGAAAGGATCATTTGTAATTTGCTCAGAATTTGTTCCCATACCTGAATTTAAATTCAGGTAATAATTTGGCTATAAATGTTGGGGGAGAGGGGGAATTCGATTTCTCAAATTTGTTTCCCTATATGTTAGGCCAGAATTCTTGTGGATTTTTTGTATTTACTGGAAGTTGCTTTAGGTCTGTAGATAACTGGCTCTGGCCTTTGTCTTTTTAAACAAAATTTGGGACCAAAATTATGCTAGTTTATGACCAAAATGGGATAATTTTAAGGAACCAATCAGAAAAGCTACTACAGAAACTTTGGAACATTCCTATCCGCCCTATTGTTAATTATTCATGCACGTCTGAGAAATTCCTTAGATTCTTGGGACAATGAAGACACAGCGTCTTAAATGTTGCATTGTGTTTTCCCTCTTGCATCAAAAGCCATTTCTATCGTTAAGTAATGACTCACAAAGGTGGTGCATTCGAGAGGTATTTCAGGCGTTTTCTTGAAAGCAAATGCTGTACCAGGAATGTGAAGATAATTCAAAGCTTACGAAATGCCCCGAAAACAACAAAGAAAGCTTTTTTATCTAAAAGCACCAGCTAGTCACGTGGTGAACCGTTGAGGCGAATTGGTGAACCGTGGAGGCAGTTTGCAATAAATAGTTAAGTGTGAGGCGAGATTCAGGTTTTTTCTTTGGAGAAAATGCTGGAGGTACGTACGTCTGTACTGTGTCAGTCAGTCAAGCTGGCGAAATGTTTAGCAGCAATAACGGTGCACCTTTTTGCTGAAACGGTATTAAGTTAACTTGATTTAAAGCTTGTAAATTTTATGTTAAATGTTTCAGAAAAAAAGTCACATTGATTTATGTTTTGTAGTTTAGTATTTTTTTGTGACTTTCGGGTCAAAATCTTTTTGTCATGCCGCTATGCATGGATTGGGTTTCCCCTGGCTCGTAATGAAACTTCATGAACATGTAATTGCACCATGGAGGAAGGAAAGACCTCTGAACTGATTGAACAATGTACTTCCCCGAATGTGTTTGATCTTTCTTCAGAGTGCATGGCGTCATCTCCGGGTACCAAGGAAAAGGTATATAAGTTAAAATTCTCTGGGGAAAAATCAAATTGATTTATGGTTTTGTAATGTGCAATTTTTGACTTTCACTTTGGGCCTCGCAATCTGTAATTGCTAGTGCAGTTTTGGGAATTTGGTATTGCGAAATTTTGGGCTGTAACATGGATAGTTTGAAACTTTAGGCGGGAAATTTGGAAAATAGGCATTTGCAAGAATATGGGTCAAGAAATTGGTGGCATGAATATTGTTTGTCCCCTATAATTTATTTAATCTTTTCTTTTTCAGATTAGAGTCTTCTCCTGAATAACTGACACCACGGAAAAGGTAAATTAAAAATCTCGGGAAAGAATGCCATTTACTTGTCGCCACTAATTATCTTGATGTGACTCATATATCACACACGTTCGTCAGTTGAGACTCAATGTACTAAGTCTATGGAGCATGACATACAAATCTTGAGGGTTTTCAAGGAAAAATTAACTTGATATTTTTTAATTCATTGCTAAAATGTTTCCTAACCAAATTTACCCTTTCTGGGGCATTATCATGTCATATTTGGAAGAGGAAAGAATTGAGAAGTTAATCATGGGTTCAAAACTTGTGTACAAACCATATGAGACCAATTTTGTTAACTGGTCGCTGTGGAACAGGGCAGAAAAAGTGTTTTCAAGGAAATTGTTGAATTTTGTTTCACTCCTCTTCAAAATATGAACACGTTGTGGTGGTTACCGAGTCATTAGGAGAATAAGTGGTGACCAGTAAATGGAAATCTTTGCGAAAATATTAAAAACCATCAACCAGAATCCGGCTGCTGCACCTGTGCCCTTGGGCAAGGCACTCAACCACACTTGCTCCATCCTTCGGAAGGGATGTAAAGCCGTTGGTCCAGTGTGTTAGGTAATGATAACGCACTCTAAAGATCCCAGAGCATTCTTTCGTGAAGAGCAAGGGGATTCCCCGGTGTCTCTGGCCATTTCTAATTCTAATTCTTCATGGGTTTCCTCACGCTTACGAGTGACAGTGCAATGAGCACTATTGAGGAATCCTTGGTATGAATACCAGAAAGAAATAATAACTTAATAATAGTCCCCTTTGTACACAAGGTTTTAAGTTATGGTCAACTATTAAATTCTTTGCATTAATCGAATATGCTGACAATTAATGAATTCCAATAAAAGATCGACAAATTACAATGGGGTCATTTATTTTATTTATTATATTTATGCAAAATATTTACTTTCAGAAAGTGGTAAAAATCTGCATTTTCAAAATATAACGAATTATCAATTCAGCATTTTACCCAAGTTGGTCACGCCTCTAAGGAATTTAACGGAAAGAATTGGGAAGTTGATCATGGCTTCGGACCTTGTGTGCAAAACATGAAAGTGTTTCCTCACACAATCTTAAATTTTTCCCACTCGAGATTTTGGGTTTTTTTCCCATCAAAAAAAAATCAACTTCCCAACTCTTAAAAATTTAACTGCTGCAGTCGACAGCTTGGATACGTTTTCACTCACTAAAGTTGCATTTTGTCACTATTTTTAAAATGTCAGGTTTCAATGCATATACGAAAATTTATTTGTGATTTTTTAGTTGTGACCAACTTGGAAAATACCCAATTGTTACATGGACATTTGGTTATACAAAGTGTGTGCACTCACACAAAATGGTATTTCAAAATCCTTGATTTATAGCGTATGTACCGATATGTCCATCTTGGAAAATTACAGAATTTGACATTAATATTGTGATTTTCTATTCGTTTCCAGGTAATGTCGACAAAGATGTGCCAGAATCCTCCACAAAGATTGCCGATTTAAAAGTAAGCAAAATTTACCTCTTTTTAAAATCTACCGGTAATATAAGAACTGACTTCCGATCAAATTTTGTACACAACTTAATTTTTTTGGCAGATGTATTATTAAAACTGTAGCATACACCAATTTTATTCAGAACAAAAATCACTGTACAAATATTCTGCAACGTATAATGTAATAAGAAATTTCAATTCCTTCACTGAAGTGGTTAAAAAATTGAGGTAATTTCTTCTTGCGTATAATTGCTAAACCTTTTGCACAGACTCAGAAAACACGTTTGTCATTATGTTTCAAAGAAAAAATAAGCTGAAAGGTCGATAGCCGAACCGTTTTCGCAAAAAATTTGTTTGAAATTAAGGAAATAAAATCTTCCAAATTTTTGTATGAATATAGCCCTGATAAAATTGTCATTTTAAAACTTGTTTTTCATCACTTGAAGAGAAAAATCGTAAAGGCCTTATCGGGATTCGAACCAGAGACCTCTTAAAATGAAACCAACAATTTGTGCCATTTTTACGTAAATCATTCAAAATTACCTCAGATTTTAACGAATGTGCTCTTTTTGTTTAATTTTCAGAAATGGCTGCTGAAGAGAAGAATATCGGCTACATTTCATTTTGCAGTATTTCTTAAAGATTGGTAACTGTATTTCTTTGTACAGGATTTTTATTAATCTTTTCTGTAACAGGTATGAAACCTCCATTTCAATATATTAGAAAAATCGGACAGGGTAACCCCTGTTCGATTTTTTTATAATTCTGGCCGCCAGGGCAAAACCTATCTGTAAAGACAATAGGAAATTGGACCTTGCATAAATTACTTTAATGATTGTTTTGTTTGCATATATTATTATTTGGTTTATTTAATTGGAGTACAGAATAAAATGAGACTTGTTTACAAATAAAACCTTTGTTGTCAGTGACTTTTATTTTGACTTTGGAAGTTAATTTTAATATGTAACACTGTTTAAATAAGATTGTTTAAATTAAAGTACAAGTCAATGTTGAATGGAAGAGGACTGCTGGAACAAATTGTTTGTTTACAAACTGTTAGTCATTTTTATTTTTTTTTGGTTTGTTTACAAACACTTAGTCATTTTTTTGAGGTTGAGCAGAAGGTCCAGTTGACTTGATCGTTTAAATTAAAGTACAAGTCAATGTTGAATGGAACAAATTGTTTGTTTACAAACTGTTAGTCATTTTTATTTTTTTTTGGAGAAAGACTTTAGGATACAGCTTTTGGTTTGTTTACAAACACTTAGTCATTTTTTTGAGGTTGAGCAGAAGGTCCAGTTGACTTGATTCTTTCAACGTGTCTGAGGAAAAAAAAGAACAAATTTTCAAACAACATAGCTGGCACAAATTAACTACAGAGGACTTTATACTAAGTAATACTTTTTGAGACTGGAGATAGTGCGGTGGGAAGGCTGCATACTTGGACATTTTTTCGGACTTAGTTTGTGAAAAATGGTGATTGGTATATTGGGAAATGAAATGCTTGGACATTTCTGAATGTTGTGCATTTTATTAGATGATTGGCCGATATAAAATAATTTCAACTTACCCAAAATGAAAGTGATGTACTGGAGTTCCCACAGCACAAACAGATTGCGAGAGAGTTCTGCTTCTGGACAAAGTTACTTTGCAACCCTGTCGGAAATCAACAAAACAAAATTACAACATACTGCACAATTTGTACATTATGAGCAAATTCTCAATACATTTTCATAAGGTCAACCTGGCATTAAGAAGATTGTTTTTTGCGTGTTATTCGATACACAATGCCATATACTGTTTATATTCTGAGGGTAATCGGTCTCCGAAGACCCGTGTTTATGAAACTCCGGAATTGAACATTGTCAGTATAATGAACATCATGAGATCCATGAAAATTGTTTGGTCATTTTATGAGACAAACGGTTAAATTATAATTTAACACTACAGTTGGGGGCCATGAGTGATGCTAGCTTTAAGGGGAATATTCATTTAGTGGTCTTCGGTGTAGCAACTTGCCATTTTATCGAAACAAGTAAGACTGCATAATCTGGCTACTTAAAATCGTCTCGTTAGTGGTTTGTACAATCAAACTTTACAGCAAGAGCGTGCCTAATTCTATGGTCGTAGGTTCGATTCCAGCCACGACCATGGTGTGCTTGTGCCCTTGGGCAAAGAACTTTGCCATAAGTTGCCTCTCTCCACCCAGGAGTAAATGGGCTTTCTCTGCAAGGGTTGCAGCCTTTGAGCGCTTGTGTCAGGCTGCCGGGGCTGCATACTCCCCAGGGAGTTGTGCCTAATGACCAGGGTAATGATATTGTAAAGCGCCATGAGTATCCTGCAGGATAGATATGTGCGCTATATAAGATGTCATTATTATTATTAAAGATGAATAAAACAATGGATCATGACTTACCGTAGTTGAAAACTGGCCAGACGTCTTCTTGACAGTGAATTCGAAGATGGAGGGTGGGTGGCCGGTCAGCATTATCAGTAGCAACAGACTGTGAATGCAAGAAAGAAAGTTATTAATTGTTTCAACCAGTTGCAGTGGATCTATAATTACAGTAGTATACGATTCAAAAAATAAAATTATAATTATAATCTGACCGAAAGATCGAGGAAGCTGAGAGATGTAACATTTTATCGGTCAGTAACGTGTATGACCACCTCTTGTGGCAAGGCTGACTGCTCAAGCCTCCGTATGAGGCAGGGTGCGCCACTCTGCCTGAAGTGCCTCCCTGAGCTCCTGCACTTCTAGGGCTGTTTTTGCGATCCACGGTTCCAGAGGTCAGCTCATCCCACGTAGGCTCAATCAGGTTGAAAAACCAAAATTTTATTTCTAAGAGCCCTTAACTACAGGATTCTCCCAGAAACATGAAATGCCACATTTCATTGCTGTGGGAATCACTTTGTTCAAACAGGTCCTCTTGGACCAAGAGAAAATCACTGAAGCAGAACAGTCTTGAAAGCGATTCCAAAGTGATTGGTCGATCAGTGCCTTGTTATCCACAAGTTCACTGTATTTGACAAACGTCAGTTAAAAAAACTGCATTTCTTTTTTGGAAAAGTATATTTTAAATTCATCTTCAAAACACAAACCATATCCATCATGTTGCATGTCACAAACCAAACTGGTCTTGAACTGCAGGGGAAGCCTGCTCATTAATATTCATAAACCACTGCACATGTGCAGTTCGTCAATCCATTTTACTGTGTTTGAACACAGCACCATGAAACCATATCCATCATGTTGCATGTAACAAACAAAATGGGTACAGAGGTGTAAGGAAACCCTGCTCATGAATATTCAAAATCACTGCACATGTGCAATTGGTCAAATCAATTTTACTGTGTTTGGACACTGAACACAGCACCATGAAACCATATCCATCATGTTGTATGTAACAAACAAAACAGGTACAGAGGTGTAAGGAAACCCTGCTCATGAATATTCAAAATCACTGCACATGTGCAATGGTCAAATCAATTTTACTGTGTTTGGACACTGAACACAGCACCATGAAACCATATCCATCATGTTGCATGTAACAAACAAAACAGGTACAGAGGTGTAAGGAAACCCTGCTCATGAATATTCAAAATCACTGCACATGTGCAGTTGGTCAAATCAATTTTACCTTGTTTGGACACTGAACACAGCACCATGAAACCATATCCATCATGTTGCATGTAACAAACAAAACAGGTACAGAGGTGTAAGGAAACCCTGCTCATGAATATTCAAAATCACTGCACATGTGCAATGGTCAAATCAATTTTACTGTGTTTGGGCACTGAACACAGCACCATGAAACCATATCCATCATGTTGTAGGTAAAATACAAAACTGGTACCAAGGTGCGACAAATCCCTGCTCATGAATATTCATAAATCCTGCCAAAAAGTTTGATCTGATATTTTTGTTTTAAATTTTGCTGAGTGGTCAAATGGTTAAAACAACTGTTTTAGGGGGTTGAGGGTTCGAGTCCCACCCAAGCACAGGTTTTAAACAGTTCTTAGCTAAACAGTTAGCATAGAGTGCCTTTAAATATTACATTGGAAAAGAGTTAACAAGCCGATCATTACAATACCTGAAAGCTGCTCATGATGAACAAATTAATTCCAACAGGAGAGAGACATGTATGTGGAGTCCAATAGTCCAGGTGAGGCCAAGCATGGGCAGCAACACAAGGGAGCTTCACAAACTGGTTCTGTTGATAGGAAACGAAAGATATTTTCACACAGCACATAAACTGTTTCCTCCACCCCTCCCTCAGGCTTCCCCACCCAAGATATGGGGATTGTCACTTGTTAAGTGCCAAAAGACCCTTTACTTGATTTAAATACATGACCAGGGCTCAGTGGTTAGTTGACAATTTGTACTAACTGGCGAGACCTGTTACTTGATTTAAATGCATGACCAGGTCTCAGTGGTTAGTTGACAATTTGTACTAACTGGCGAGACCTGTTACTTGATTTAAATGCATGACCAGGTCTCAGTGGTTAGTTGACAATTTGTACTAACTGGCGAGACATGTTACTTGATTTGAATACATGACCAGGTCTCAGTGGTTAGTTGATAATTTGTACTAACTGGCGAGACCTGTTACTTGATTTAAATGCATGACCAGGTCTCAGTGGTTAGTTGACAATTTGTACTAACTGGTGAGACCTGTTACTTGATTTAAACACATGACCAGGTCTCAGTGGTTAGTTGACAATTTGTACCAACTGGCGAGACCTGTTACTTGATTTAAATACATGACCAGGTCTCAGTGGTTAGTTGACAATTTGTACTAACTGGCGAGACCTGTCACTTGATTTAAATACATGACCAGGTCTCCGTGGTTAGTTGACAATTGGTACCAACTGGCGAGACCTGTTACTTGATTTAAATACATGACCAGGTCTCAGTGGTTAGTTGACAATTTGTACTGACTGGCGAGACCTGTTACTTGATTTAAATGCCAGGTCTCCGTGGTTAGTTGACAATTTGTACTAACTGACGAGACCTGTTACTTGATTTAAATGCCAGGTCTCCGTGGTTAGTTGACAATTTGTACCAACTGGCGAGACCTGTTACTTGATTTAAATACATGACCAGGTCTCAGTGGTTAGTTGACAATTTGTACTAACTGGCGAGACCTGTCACTTGATTTAAATACATGACCAGGTCTCCGTGGTTAGTTGACAATTGGTACCAACTGGCGAGACCTGTTACTTGATTTAAATACATGACCAGGTCTCAGTGGTTAGTTGACAATTTGTACTGACTGGCGAGACCTGTTACTTGATTTAAATGCCAGGTCTCAGTGGTTAGTTGACAATTTGTACTGACTGGCGAGACCTGTCACTTGATTTAAATACATGACCAGGTCTCCGTGGTTAGTTGACAATTGGTACCAACTGGCGAGACCTGTTACTTGATTTAAATACATGACCAGGTCTCCGTGGTTAGTTGACAATTTGTACAAACTGGCACCGTACTACAACTGAAAAAGACTAAACAAAATAATTTTACAAAATTAAAAAGAATTGAGAAGTTGACCTTTAGACCTTGTGTACAAAACATGAGACAGTCTGATAAATTTCTACACAAATATTTAATTTTTCCCCACTCCTAATTTTGGGTTTTTCCATCAAATCTTCACTTACCGATGCTTGATGAGTCATTTTAAAGAGAAAAAAATCCGATCAACTTCTCAACTCTTAACATCAGCTGATTATTACAATACCTGGAAACTGCTCATGATGAACAAATGACAGAGACATGTACGTGGAGTCCAATAGTCCAGGTGAGGCCAAGCATAGGCAGCAACACAATGGAGCTTCACAAACTGGTCCTGTTGAAAGGATACGAACAAAAACAGCTAAGGAAGTTGAACACTTAGCTAAACAGTTAGCATAGAGCGCCGTTATGTTACATTGGGAAATAGTTAACAAGCTGATCATTACAATACCTGGAAGCTGATCATTACAATACCTAGAAACTGCTCATGACGAACAATTGAATTCTAACAGGACAGAGACATGTACGTGGAGTCCAATAGTCAAGATGAGGCCAAGCATGGGCAGCAACACAATGGAGCTTCACAAATTGGTCCTGTTAATAGGAAACGAAAGAAATGTTCACACAGCACAAAGTGTTTAATTTTAGGGTTTTGTAAAATTTATAAAGAGTAACTCTTATTCTATTTGATTCCAAATTGTTAGCATCATCCAACAATTAAAAACATCATTTTCAGACAAATTTTGACGATAGCTTTCTTCGTAACTCGTAAGAAATTTTGTTTGAAGTTTTGTAAGATTTGTTTGAACACTACCACTTCTCCAAGCTGTGCATCCTCTTGCAACAGTGCCCCTTTAAAGCACTCCCTAACTCCTGCGTACAGTGGCCCTGTTGAAAAAGGCCCCATTTGGCGGTGGGACTAGCGACAGAAATCTTGTCGCCTCTGCTGGACCAATCAGGACGCTTGCAGTGCATTATGCAGCACGATTGCAGGCATTCAAATGTAACGCGCGCATATTGTAAACACCGTGCATGCATGTGATACAATACTCGGTAATGCTGGCCGTTGTCCGCGTCGGCGATTGGCTGCTATTTAAAGAATACTGGGGAATCCGTTCCATTACATTCGTCAGCATGCATCCCTGTTATTAATTTGAAAAACTGCGGAATAAATAAAGTTCGTCGTTTGAAAATTTGGTAGGAATGGGACAGTCATAAGGAACGGAACCCAATACAATTTCTGGAAAGTATAGAAAATGTTTCTTTTCGGCATAACATGACCGAATTGATTAAATTACATCAAAATGACTCGGGCGTGAGTTGGCTCAAGACAACAGCCGGCTCGCTCCACAGATTTGCGTGTATTTCCTCAGGGTATTGTCACGTCGCTTTGCAGAGTGGAAATTCCCTGAGATCTCAGGATGCAAGCTGTGTTGCGTTGGAGGAATAGTTTTACCTTATGTGTTATATACCATTGGAAAGCTCTTTTTCTGCTGAATTTAAAAGTACAAATATTAAATTTTCGAAAATTCTGACTTTACGCTCATTTTGTCGTGACAGGTCACATATAGCATGTTGACGTAGAAGTAGAAAAATCTACAGTGCAAATCACTTACCTGTTTCAAACACGAAGATTTCTCCCAGCAGCTTTCTAAGACCTCAGGATATTAAGAAACAGAAATAAAGTTAATGGTTTTCATCAGGATGACTTTCAAAATTGTGACAAACATTTATCTTACTTTGAGACCGAATTCGGGCTGTCTGTTCTTGACATGGGTTAACTCGTTCTCGCGCCCGAACCACGGCAACAAGACCCGAGAAAACTGCACTCGGAACAGGATCACACACCACTTACGAATCAAGAACAAGTTACCCATGTCAAGAACAGATTGCCCGAACTCGACCAGAGATACAAGTGCGACAAATAAAGCTCTTTTGGTAATTTTAGAGGTATTCGCAGTAGGAGTTGAGAGGTTGATCAGTGGTTTTTTCTTTAAAATGACTTATCCAAGCATTTGAATATGTAGATTTGATGGAAAAACCCAACATTTTAAGTGGGAAAAATTTAAGATTTTGTGAGGAAACATTTGAATTTTTCAGCCTGTCTCTTACGTTTTGCACACACGGTCTGAAGTGAAGCCATGATCAACTTCTCAATTCTTTCCGTATTCTCATCTTGATCACCAGGACTAAAATAAACCCTTTTAGAATGTGCATGTACATGTAATTTCAAACCAAAATAAATTAAGTTACCAGATAGTTCATTAAACGTTCAAGATTTCAGTGTTTATTACAGAGCGTGATCCACGCATGAGGGACAGAATTCAAGAGACAAATGCCTTTCCTTAGTCAACAACAAATGAAAACTAAAGTGAACCCGTTTGTTTACCTGCTACTGATGTTAATACACACACCCAGTTTATCACATATTGAAATTGACTTTACAATTTTATGCGGAGATTGTTTTTATGCATGAGGGACAGATAATCAATAAAATTGACAAAATTCAATTTTTACATGCATTTTCAACTATTTCTTGAAAATGTGATGGCAGTGTGCCCAGTCAAATTTATTAATTTTTGTAATATGATTGTAAAATATGGACATTTCTTTACAGATCGAGGTATTATTTCTTCATCCAGTGTTTACCAGTTTTGGATCACGCTCTACGTTGCCGTTCACTTCAGGATAAGATTACATCAGAATAAGATTACCTACTTACCAGCAGTGGGAACTGTGAAGTCAAAAATACATGGCAGCTGCTACACCCAAAAATCTTTCGTAGGGCACAATCACGAGGTTTCACTCCATTTTCCTTCAGTCGGCAAGAGCACATTGGAGCAGGAACTGTTCCTTGGAGACGCCTCGATCGAGGGATATTGTTGTTGGTCACAACTTCAATTTAAGAAACTGAACCGTTGCAGTTGCCTTATCCGGATTTGAACCGAGACCTCCGACTCACCGGTCAGATGCTCTACCAGCTGAGCTATAAGGCATAGTTGTAGCCTCCCTCAGGTTTTCCCTATGGACCCAATTCTTCCTTCGTGTTGCATGGTAGCGCAACTGGGCAAAGTTGTGTACGAACCTAACAGTGCACACAGTTCCAAATTGTGGGGAAAATACCTTTTATCAAATTGGTCAGCATTTCCCCAAAAATGTTTTCCCTAATAATGCAAAATTCCCTAACTACAAGAGTGGGGGAAATATTGGGGTGAATTATTTGTTTTGCTTAATGGTAATGTCTTCATTAACGAGCAAGAAAAAATAACGGCTAGGTACTCATGACACAGAAAAACG
Source organism: Henricia sp. BOLD:AAB3569 (assembly GCA_037783545.1). Classification (NCBI taxonomy): domain Eukaryota; kingdom Metazoa; phylum Echinodermata; class Asteroidea; order Spinulosida; family Echinasteridae; genus Henricia; species Henricia sp. BOLD:AAB3569. The sequence goes on along the minus strand of JBBELK010000011.1, from coordinate 1,553,359 downwards.
AGACGGTAATTTTCGTCGTTAACATTCACATCAAGAGCTGAATTTATTTTTGTCTACTATTCACAAAGTATCATTTGCATAATTTTCAGGATATTTATACAAAACATCTGTTAACGATATTTGAGAAGTGAATTCATGAATTTCAAGAATGATCTGCGCTACGAATAACCTGAAAAATAAAATGACAAACCAAGTTAAAGGGGATGGGGGTACATAAGGGTACAAACAGAACATCAAGAACGAAGTTTTACAATAGATTTAAAGGCCCATTGTATCATTTGCAATGACCCAAAATTTTACTTCACGACTTGACAAGAAAAAAATTAAATAAAATGTTTATAGCTATGGTAGAAAATAACCTCAGCAATTTATGCTTCTGAAAATGGCACCCTTTTTAGCAGAAATTTTTGCTTCATAAAAAATGTGTTTGCTTCATAAAAATGTGTCAATAGTTAAAATTGCATGTCAATTTGTGTTTTTCACAAGAATATCTGCTATTCTTGCTAAGAACACAAGTTGACATAAAATTTTGAATATTAACCCTTTTTTATAAAGCAAACAAATTTTTGATTTAGCACATTTTTATGCTAAACAGCTTTATGAAATTGGCCCCTGGTGGTCTCGAATCACGGTATTGCAGTTGTTCCCCACTGATTGGGAATCGGCTATCAAGTGAGCTTAGCTACAGACATTTGTATAAATGTTTTTTTTTCTGCAAATAATACAACGGGCCAAGATGCATACAACTTACCAAGATGCATACATTACCCATAAAATAAACTTGGACAAGACTGGTGCGAGTTATATTGCCAAGCATCAAATTTTGATGGCCGACTTTAAACATCCCCTTAACAAATCAAATTATGTCTGGTTTAACAACCATCCCTAAGATTGCCTGTTACTTACTTACCAGAATTGTAGTCGAGTCAATCACAAGCCTTCACAAGTCCACCACAAGTCCCTGGGTCTTAATTCACGTCACAAGCTATTCAAATGAACTCCAACACAGGCATTCTTTTGCGCGTGTTTATCGTTTGCTTCTTGTTACTGGACTTGTGACGGACTTGTGCGGGACTTGTCACAGACTTGTGATTTTATCGGCTCTGGACTTGCGATAGACTTGTAATGGACTCGACCACAACCACATTACTTACCAAATATATGAAGTGTACTTACTGTGACGTTGTGCTAGCGTTGAACATTTACAACCAACGGATGAACTTTATAGACTCATTACTGTCAGTGCCGAAGCTAATTTATTTATTCAATCGGTACATCACTTATTTACACACACAACCATTACTTAACTTCTACACAAACTTTGACAAAAGCTTGCAATTAAAAACTTAAAGTCGGACAAATGCTTAGAGCAGTTTTATTTTACAAAAATTTAAGATTCCTATTGGGAAAAGTAATTGACGAATGTGAAAAGAAAATCTGTCAGTTTGAAAATTGCTATCTACAAAGGATAAGAAGACATTTAAAGAACTTAAAAGCGTACCTAATTGTTGTTTACGTGGACGTGACACGAGGCGCAAACGTTCAATTACGACTCTTCCTGCTTCTCTTGCTCCTGTTCCTGTTCCATTCCATTTGGCTTCTCTAAATCGCCGTAACCGACATCAAGTTTTTCTTTCTTGATTCGGACTCCATATTCTGCATCTTCATCCTCGTCGGCGGGGTACGACACGAGTCCCACTTCGGCGTTTAACTCCTCAACCTTGACTTTAATGTCGGGTTCTTCGCCGTCGCCATAGTCGCCGCGATCACGCTCTCGTTTCCTGTCGCGACCGCGATCCTTGTCCCTGTCGCGATCTCGGTCACGTCTGTCCCGGTCTCTGTCACGGTCGCGTCTTCGTCTGTCTCGGTCACGGTCTCTGTCTCGGTCACGATCGCGGTCACGGTCTCGTCCACGTTCCCTGTCGCGATCACGGTCCTTCTCCAACACTTCTTGAAGATTCTTATCTTGTTCTTTGTCGTCCGCGATTTCATTGCCCTCAGCGTCCACCTTGACCACGTCGCGTTCTCCTTCACGTTCTCGTTCGCGCTCGCGGCGTCGTCGTTCCCTTTCCTTGTCCCTTTCCTTGTCACGTTCTTGGTCGCGATCTTGGTCGCGATCTTGGTCGCGAACCCGGTCGCGAACCCGGTCACGATCTTGGTCGCGAACCCGGTCACGATCCCGGATGCGGTCACGGTCACGGTCTCTGTCGCGATCACGATCTCTCCTGTCGCGGTCGCGATCCCGGTCCCTGTCACGACCACGATCTCTCCTGTCGCGGTCGCGGTCTCGGTCAACACTGCGGTCAACACTGCGATCAGGTCTTCGATCACGCCTTTCTCTTTCTCGATCCTCTTCATCTCTAAAAAATAGGGAAAAAAAGACAAAAAAATAAATTACACTTCATGACACTTTACAACATAGACCTATACACCAATCCGAGAGCGGAGAACTCCTTTTCTTTATATCCGCCATAGCTGGGGTCTTCCATTGAATGAATGTTTTTTTGTCGTTGCTAAGGTGTTGCATTTTGTCACTTCGAACAAGTTGCCCGTCTTTGTAGGATTGTGTACGCGAAGGGGGCGCGTCGCGTGCATGTAATGGATGAACGCAACACAAAACGCACAGTCCTTGCACTGGAAGCGCCCTAGCTATGGTAGATATACAGGGAAGGAGACCTTAGTTACCTGATTGGTCTCTTGGACAAAAAAGAGAACTGCATTGTGGAAAGGATAGCGATCAAACAACCTTCCCATAATTCAGTTCTGTTTTGGTTAAAATAAGGGCACAATCAGTTAAAATCAGTATGTACAAAAATGTATATTACCACCCCTGGTCGTTGGGCACAACTTTCTAGGAAGTATGCAGCCTTGGCAGCCTGACACAAACACTCAGGGGGTACATTATAGTGCTGGGCGACTAGTGGATTTTAATACTCACGAGTAGTTGCAGCAATTACTCGCGACTAGTCGATTAATCGTGAGTAGTTGGCAACGTATCAAAAGGCAAAAAACACCACGTGCATGTACGTAATTGTAGGCCTATGTGTTGAAATTGTCAGCATAGGCCTACACAATAAAAATTCAGTTCCACACAGGCCGTCTTTTAAGACTGTCACAGTGTAACAGTATAGCGTAATCGTGCGCGATTAATCGCAAGTATGTAACGGTACCTGCGGCGCCACGATTAATCGAGTAGTTTAAAAATGCTAATCGCGAGTACGAGTACCGTTTACTACTTGCGATTAATCGAGCTAGTACATTAATTCTTTATGGAGAGAGGCAAAGTGCCTTGCCAAAGGGCACACACTATGGATATTTCCTTACAATGTACCGTTTTCATTGTCTAAAAACTTTTTTTTGCACCCCCAGTTTGCCCCCCCCCCCCCGTTTTTTCCCCGATGGCGGAAATTGAGTTTAATCCCAAACCATTGCACCCAATTTGTTACAATGTTGTTTGCGCTGTAAATAATAAACTCAATTTCATCCATCATAATTAGCTGGCACCATTAAAAAAAGCCCAATACACTTTACAAAATTACATTATAGATTTTTGTTTGCCCCCCTAAATTTAAGTTTTCCCCCTCTGGCCCCCCAGATTAACAGGTCTGAAGCGGATTTCACGAAAGAGTGCGCAGCTTGCGCAACTTTTGCAAAATTTTCACAGGAATGTTGCGCAGCCTACGCAATAAAATGTTACGCAAGGGGACTTACGCAGTGCGTAAGGATTCGTGAAATCGGCTGCAGGTGCCGCCGCTGCTTCTTGATCTATAAAATGTTGACGTAGTGGCGATTTTATTTTCAAAACAAATATTGACAAATAAGTACCTTGCTGCAGCGGCTTGTGAAGGCTCCTCACGGCCGGAGTGACGGACATTCTGCTCTGGTCCACCACGTCGTGTGCCTCCCAGACCACCACCTGTTGTGACAAAATATCAAACGTGTTAGATATTAAAAGGCCAATGTATCATTTGAAAGATAAAACTTTTTACGGATTCCTGGAATCTGAATTTTAACATTTGAAGTGACTTTAAATAACCACATCTCTACAGATTTTAAACCAATTTACACCAAATCTTTGAGAAGTTGCAATGTTTTAAGTATTTTTCATCAGGGTCATCATTTTTTCAGATAATAGATATCAAAGTGACAAATTAGCAAAATTGGTGTTATGCATGGGACATTCTCTGGTTGACGCGAAAATGTTACGCATCATGGGACACATGTACATTTATTTCCAAAACGAAATTTCCAGAATGAAATTTGTGGGTGAACATAAGCTTGAAAAAAACCAACACACGAGATATTTAGAAAAAACTGGTGAAGTAACTGACAGTTATTGCTAAACAGTCTGTTAAAGGGCATGAACTTGAAATTTCACTTCATTTTGAAACACCCCAAATGAAAAGCTTACCGAGTCTGCGAGGCAGCCACCCCTTGACCGTGCCCTCTCTCATGACATCCACCAGAACCCTTCTGCTGTCGATTTTCTTCCCGTCGGCATACTTGTAGGCACCTAGTGTAAGCAAAGAATCAGACTAGTGAAAGCACAACGCACGTAACTGATCATTAGGAACAAGAGCACGCAACATGCAGCACTGTCACAGAAAATATCACCTTGCAATCGTAGGTCAACGGACGAGTCGACTGTTGGTATCGCTTCGTTGGTAGCGAACACATCCAAGCTAGAAGCATGTGTCGTCTCTATACTTACATTTTACAAGGTTAATGCTGTTGTAGTATTCTTGATTAGTTAACAATTAAACACTAGATCTGAAAAGATCTTCTACGTAAATCCTGTTACCAACCATATTTTGTCTGTAACTGAAATTTTAGACATTAACGGCCGTTCAAGGTCGTCAACATTTTCACAGTGCTACAGAGCGTAGTACTTTTCAAGGACTCTGCCCACCCCCCCTCCCCCAGAAATACTACTTATCAATACTATTTTGTCACTGCCATGAAGTGTCAACATTTTACAGTGCACGTAAAGTCGTACGCAGCCCTCAACTCCCCTCCCCCTTCCCCTTCCTTCGCTCTGTAGAACCTTGAAAATATTGACAGCTTTGGACAGTCCCTGAGTAACTTTGATGTTGCTGGCTTTCTCGGGAGCTTGAAGGGAATTCGAATGATTCAAAATCTAGGTGCTACCAGAGTTGATGTAAAAAGGCAACGTTCCTTGTGCGCCATGGGGAAAGTCGACACGAACATTGCTAGATGACTGACAAACCTCTCGTTGGATGCTATATTTCTTGTCACCGATTTCACGAAAAAGTTTGTAGCTTGCACAACTTTTGAACGGCATAGCTTGCATGTAATTATCACAAGATCATTGCACAACGTAGGACAGAAGAAAAAAAATTGTGCAAATGGGCTTACGCAGTTGCATGTTTCGTGAAATCGGACACTGTGCTTGGAAAATAAACAAGTTTAGTTCAGCGACAAGACAGTTCATCTGAGCTCGTTCTGTGTGGAAATATAAATTGTTGGAGGTGATTTAAGATTGAATTTAGCACATCAGCATAGCTGCCAACACTGCCGAGTAAAAAAATCGGACTGAAGTAAAACTTGCAACAGTCGAGTTGGTACAACGGTCAAGTTGACCTAGTACTACACCAGTTTTCATGTACACAACATAACACATGCGGCGCGCTCGAGGAGTCAGGTCAAGTCGACCGTTTCGATTGTTCCGATTTTCAACACTTTTAACACTTAAAAATCGGGAAAAATATGATAAAATCGGACTAGTTGGCAGATATGCATCAGCAAATAAGGGTGGGGGAATGTGAAGAATAGGGCTGGGTTGTTCATGACGTCCCTCCAAGTACCTGCAAGTTTCCGGATTGTCAGTTAAAAACTCTTACTATCTACTCTTACAGTCAAATGTTGTTAAAGAAAGGGACAACACTTGCAAAGGGTCGCCCAACTCTGTACGCCAACCTTTCGGACTTGAGAGGGCATGAGTCGGGACAGATTTTTACATACTTCACGGCGTATGGGAGTCGGGAAACAAGGCATCAATCTTGACGTCATCCATGCAATCGTTGCATGGTTGATGTCATCATCCCTTTCAAAATTTCAAATATGGTGCAGCACATAGTTGCAGAGTCTATCAACAAAATTAATTGTGTTGCCGACGTTGAAAACAAGATTCGCTGATTCTGATGAAGGTTTATGCACCGGGCAATACATCGGTAATATTTTTGATTAAATTTGTTGATATCGTCAAACAAGTATTGTCCCTTCCTTTAATAAAAGGTCCATGGGACTTTACAGATTCCAATATTGTAACAGGAACTGTATATTATCATAAACGAACACAGAGAAGTAACAAGGAATTGTGACTTTCAAATAAATTTGCAAAATATTGCAGTGCATTTATTATCGAGGTTCTACTGTACATACATTTTGTCTTCAAACATCCGTGTACTTGAAAATATTAAAATGAGATTTTATGCCAACCTACCAATTTCTGCAGCTAGGTATATCAAGATCGTTTTGACTTAACTAACAAGAAAGTCTTCAGCTCCAGTCTTGTTGTTTGTACTCTACCACCAACGGGTTTACCAAACCCAGCAGAAATCTACCACAAGACAAACACTACAATACTATACAACCTTCAATCCAAATCCGAAATGAACGTGCAACCATGGAACTAACTTACACCACCAAATACATTGAGTTCTCTCATCTGAAGGGATGCCCGACTGTTATACTCACACGGCGCTAGCCAATGAACACATAATGGGCTTACCGACCCACCGATTTAAGGTTCCAGAACAATGAACCTTGGGCTTACCGACCCACAGATTTATGGAACCAGAAGAATTAATGTTTTTATGGGCTTACCGACCCAGAACTAGAACTATTGATTATTATGTCTATATGGGCTTAACGACCCACAGACTTAAGGAATCAGAAATATTCACATTTTTATGGGCTTACCGACCCATAGAATTTAGGAACCAGAATTAGGGAACAAGAACAATTAATGTTTTTTAATTAATGCTTACCGACCCATTTTGGTAAAAATAAAAACGTACGTCTTTCCCTAACTAGCTTAACGTCCAGTCTGGAAAACCAACATCCCTTATTTTTCAAAACCACCCATTTTGTAAAAATTTTTAAATATATTTCGCTTCTTTAAAAACTTTTAAAAGAAAAATTGTTAATTTGTTTTAATGAAGTTTTTCTTTTTAATTATAAGGTAAAACATGATCAAACATTTGTTTAATGTTACGATGAAAAGCACCCCCTCCTTCAAAATATGGATAATTCTTGCACATCGTTTTTTTCCCACATGGTTTCAGAATCACTGGGATATTCTGGTGCTAATTTTTGCTATTCACTTTGACTCGAACCTGAACAAGTTTACCTGCAACCTTACCAAGCCTTACCAAAACACTGCGCACACCAAGCCTTCTGGACGGTACCAAAGATGGGGCCATACTCCACAAATGAAGTGCTGACACAAGGGTAACTTACCCGAAACATGACACATACCAGGGCTCCAACCAGTTATAACAAGAAATTTTGGAGTATTTTTGGGAAAAAAAAGACTGGGAAAAGCAAGAGAGAATGAAACATGAAAATTTATTTAATATTAACCAGCTATCCAGTTATATGTACATGTAGGTGTTCACGTAAACACCCATTTTTCGTTGAAGTTTTTTTCTTCTTTACCAAAAGACTTCAATTTCCTCCTTGTGTTTTTGTGACGTAACTACGTCAAATTCACCAGCACGCACCCCATCTCCCCAACCCCCTCGACCCCTCTTCCCCAACACAAACAATTATTATTTTTCACAAATTGTGTGGGTTGGACACCTGGTATGGCCTGCATTTTCAGTTTTCTGACTTTAGGTTTTAATAAATTATTGTGTGCCCAATTTTTAAATTCATAAATCTTTAAAATATGTACATGTACGTGTATCGTATATTGGAACTTTATAGCCCGAGATTTTTTAAAGGCTATTTTTGCTAAAGTGTGAGCCGCTCCACCAAAAGGAGGCGCTTGTCGCACAGACCAGAATTGAGATAATGGCTAATTTATGCATGTATGTCAAGTAGGGCAATTTTTATCGATACCAGGATCCATCTATCACCTTAAGTATCAGTTAAGTGAATAAATACTACCAGAAAACATTTTTTTCCGTGGTTTTTCTAAAGCATACCTTCATGAAACTAGGCTAATTTGGCTAAAACAATGGGAAAATCACCGATATTCCATGCTTATTTTCATTGCCTTCGGCAGATTGGCACTATATCCCATACACCAGAAGAACACATGTTTTCCTATAGGTATAGGGGTTTTGGAGTCAGAATTTGCATTTTTGCCAAGGACTTTATAAATGCCGTCTGCCATTTTTCTCTAAAGCGCTTCTTAAAAAATTGTGCTCTTGGTCATCACGGGAATGGTCATAACTTGGTAAATTTTTGACGGATTGACACAATGTTTGTAGTTTTGTGAAGCTTATAATATACTCTATCTGATTAAGTCATTAGCTCCATTTTTATTGTTTTATGCAAGAGCCTACTTTTGGTGGAGTGGCTCACAAGTGTTGTTTAACTAGTTTTTAGTGTGTATGATGCAGTATTGTAGTACTCGAGTCCAGGACTCAGACTCGATTCAAAATTTTGTGACTCGGACTCGAGTCACATTGAAAAATGAATAGGACTCTACCATGATGACTTGTGACTCACGAGACACATTTCCCAAAAAAAAAAAGGTATATAGTCGTGCACTAAATGCAGGATTCTTGGGAAAAAAACACTACGATGCGCGATTATGGACACCAGGCTGGCAATGAGTGCCCGAGCACGTCATCAATTCACAGTGTGAACGAAACTATAATAGCAGATTTAGTTTCATTAATTTGGCGACAAGTGACTCGTGATTCGGACTCGAGGAAAGTGACTCGTGACTCGGACTCGAGACTAATGACTCGTGACTCGGACTCGAGGCTAATGACTCGAGACTCAAACTCGGACCCGATATTGGTGACTCGACTACAACACTGGTATGATGTATGCAACATTAGTTTTTCTTGTAATAACTATATTCTTGGTTTTTCCAATTGGGTTTATTAATTTTAGTTTGTTTGCAGGCACGCTTGTCTAACTGTCGCAAGAGTTGTGTATGTGCTCACAATTTTTTCCCGTTTGTTGAATTCGTAAAATACTATTCCAATAATGTTTATCATTTGCATGGAACCCCCTTTCCCCGCTTCCTCCCACATGTCACTTGACACTTTCTGTTGAAATTTAAACACTAGAGGGCGCTGTGTGTGGGTACCGCTTACCATCACATACAAACCCATCCATGACAAACAGAAATGAATAGGAAGGCGAAGGCTTTAGGATCATGCCAGGCTGACTTGGGGGTCAGCGCACTTATGCGTGGCTGCATTGAAAGGTGATAAAAAGTAAACAAATGTTAAGCAGTTATTGGTCGGTTTAACTGGGGAAAAAACTAGTACTAAAGTATACTCTATGACTTACAGTCGCAGCACATTAGTGCATTGTCAACTTAGAATTCCACTCGAATGTTTAAACTATCCTACGCCAAAATGGCCCATACTTACATGTACGTACACTAGAAATATAAAAGGCTGATGCATTCAGCAGGTTAACACTGCCTATCAAACCAAATTATGCATATGGGTAATTTCCCAAATTAGGGGTCCAAAATGTTTGGTGTCCCAGTTACGTACGACACTCTCTGCTTCAAAAAATCACCACTTATGACCACAAATTCTCAGTAATGGACTGTGGCCTGTGATTATAGGGGGCAGCATCATTTTCTTTAATATTTTGTTTTCTGATTCCTGAAAAATATTCAAAACAAAATACAATAAAGGCTTATAATTTGTTCTATGGTATTGAATAGGAGTTTGGTGTCCCGGGTTACCTACGCCAATGAAAATTGGCGGTAGAATGAGTTTGCATTAACCTTGGTGCCATATCTACACACAAACATTAAATTTAAAAATTTAAGTGGCATTTGTTGAAATAAAAATAATTATATTTTTACTGGGAAACCACGTTCAATCACTAAAAACACTTGGAAATCTTAAAAAGCATGTCACACTTTTGGAACCCTAATTTTGGGAATTAGGTGTAAGGTTCTGCGTGCACTATGCCGTTTCGATTGAATACCGGTACGTACATGTATAATACCGCTACAAGGTTACATGATTTGCCACGCGATCCCACTTTGACTTTTTAATACAAATAACAAAATATGTTTATACTGTAAATTCACTCCTCGTCGCATGTTTTGCAAGTATTTTACAGCGTGTTCGGTCACACAGTATGAGGCTGCTTCCATTTTAAATGTAGCTGTTACTACTGCGACTGCTTGGGATACTTTCCACTAATTTAGGCCCATTAAAGGCACAGGCTCGTCAGCAATGCGCGCCCGCCAAATTCGTGCTTGAAACACGCAGCTCCATGCCTTTGCTATGGAGCTGCGTATTGCGTGGCACACATTTGGCGGGCGCGCATTGCTGACGAGCCTGTGCCTTTAACTTACTGATGGGACTTATATAAATTGACAGTGAGGTTCATTCTCTGGGTGTCCCCACTAAACTTAATTTTGCTACCCGTATTTTCCCAAAGCGACGGTATTTTTTAGTGAAAGTCCAATGGGAACAAGGGTTCAGGTACACGACACCACACGCCTGTATCGTTTGACACAAAATTAATGTTTCTTGTACATTTATATATACCTCCAGGTATTCGTTGCTCTTTACCATACAAACCTGTCCGGGCATCCACAGTTAAATATACGTACTGTGATTACCATTACTTTGCTAGTACTTGCTTTAAATAATCAGTCCGTTTCTTTTTTTAAACACCATCACAATATCACATTTCTAAAATGTGACCCGTACAGTTTGATTGTGGTCGCAAAAACGTGACCTAGCCTGCGTAACATACCAATTTCTCCAAAACGAGTATTCACAAATGATTAAGATTATTTTGGTCATAATCGTTCTCGTTATGACCAAAATTATTCGGGAGGCGATACATTTTTTTTTCGGGGTGGGAGAAATTTCCATTTTTTCCCAATGAGATTATAATAAATGGAATGGGAGTTAAATTTTTACAGAATCAGAAACAATATTGAATTCTATATCTCACATGTGTCCATGCACTTTTTTCCAATTTTTGCTTCTGAAATTTTGCACTCTCAATCCGTATATTTTCAAGGATATCGTAAAAAAAACACTGATGTTTTGTAAACTAATTTATTCGGTTCCATAAAGCAGTGCAGAAATCGCACCAACCTTTTTGCTTCCACATCCAAATTGGAGATTGCGAATTTCCTGTTTTCTTCCCATGGATAGCATTTTAGGGAGGTATTTTATGATGATTGTTAGGTTAAAACGAAATCCTTTTTCTGGAAAAATTTAAACACGCTTCTTTCAAGTTTGGACATGTCGCACTGCTCAACAGCACTGAATCTTTGTTTCGGTACAAAGTCACTTATTTTAACCAGCATCGAGCCACGGCAAAACAGTATGCTGCTTTTAAACATGCCTCAAATGTTCACGCACGTTTCCAAATGTTTCAGAATTCTATAAGACAAATTGTCTCCGACGATAACTGTCTTTAGTACTTGATAAATCGCACTATTGTACTTACTGTGCATGTCTCTCTCGTGTTCGTACTCGATGAATGCATACCCTCGCGGTTTACCGCTCTTCTTATCGTGTACCAAGTGGATCTTAATAAAAGAAAAACAAAATACAAAATTTACAATTTTATTTTACTATTAATGTAACATTTTGCTTATAATTAGGAAAATTTGAGGTTTCAATCGTTTGTTCTTCATTGTTTTCATTCCTGGTAATATAAGGTTTTTGTTTCAATTAGGTAATAATAAAATACTAATGAGGGATTCTTATATAGCGCACATGTCTACCCTGCAGGGTACTCCTGGCGCTGTTGCCATTATTACCGCTGCCATCAGGGAATCACCACGACCATTTTGCTTCAACTAGGTAGCTACCTGGCCAAGGCCCACAACCATATCAGCAGTTAGATTGTGGCATTCCCCCTACAGGGTACTCCTGGTGCTGTTGCCATTATTACCGCTGACATCAGGGAATCACCAGAGCCATTTTGCTTCAACTAGTTGGCTACCTGGCCAAGGCGCACAAACATATCAGCACTTAGATTGTGGCATTCCCCCTACAGGGTACTCCTTGCACTGTTGCCATTATTACCGCTGCCATCAGGGAATCACCAGAACCATTTCACTTCAACTAGGTGGCTACCTGGCCAAGGCCCACAACCATATCAGCACTTAGATTGTGGCATTCCCCCTACAGGGTACTCCTGGCACTGTTGCCATTATTACCGCTGCCATCAGGGAATCACCAGAACCATTTTACTTCAACTAGGTGGCTGCCTGGCCAAGGCACACAACCCTATCAGTACTTAGATTGTGGCATTCCCCCTACAGGGTACTCCTTGCACTGTTGCCATTATTACCGCTGCCATCAGGGAATCACCAGAACCATTTTGCTTCAACTAGGTAGCTACCTGGCCAAGGCCCACAACCATATCAGCAGTTAGATTGTGGCATTCCCCCTAAAGGGTACTCCTGGCACTGTTGCAATTATTACCGCTGCCATCAGGGAATCACCAGAACCATTTTGCTTGAACTAGGTGGCTACCTGGCCAAGGCGCACAACCCTATCAGCAGTTAGATTGTGGCATTCCCCCTACAGGGTACTCCTGGCACTGTTGCCATTATTATCGCTGCCATCAGCGAATCACCAGAATCATCTCACTTCAACTAGGTGGCTACATGTACCTGGCCAAGGCACACAACCCTATCAGCACTTAGATTGTGGCATTCCCCCTGCAGGGTACTCTTGCCATTATTATCGCTGCCATCAGGGAATCACCAGAACCATCTCACTTCAACTACACATGTACCTGGCCAATGCGCACAACCTTATTAGCACTTAGATGAAAATTGGAGCTTCAAAAAATATGATAAAATTGCTGGCCATAAGGGATGAGGCAAGGTTGCCGGGGAACTGAAAATCATGAAAGTTTGTCCTTGACGAAACTTCTTGTGAACTACACTTTGTCTGCAAATCACAGTACAAGCGTGTCAAGGTGTTACTGTACCTGGCGTTTACTGCAGGGCATGGTATGAGCCACACAAACCCTGCGAAATAGCCAGGATTCTACCCTATTTTTTTCCAGATTGATAGCCCATACATTGCTGGTTCAAAGGACCTGGGGGATCTTCTCTAGAGTCTATTAGAATTGATTCAATGTCGGAAAACGGACTCATATTCCGTACTTTTGAGGAATTGATTCCCACTGTCTTAGCTATTCCAAGAAGTGCCAAGCAATTTCCGAATGTTCTTTTATGTAAAAAATTACACAACTCACAATAATATTAGTATGTTGTCAATTTTGGATTTTTAATTTTTTCAAATGACTGTGTGTCGTCATGCATATACTGTGACGTATCATTATGTTTCAGGTCCATTGTCTAATCATATACAAAATCATTCAAGTGGAATGCATACTCTTAATAAAATATCTGCGTACACCCCACAATATCCCTAACCTATTGTGAGTAGTGTAGAAGTCCAATGGATTTGGTAGTGTTTGCGAGATATTTTAAATTTTAGGGCCAAATTTGTTTTAAAAGCGGAATTGAAATCAAATGGAATCATGATTCTTAAGCTGAATAAGTGTAGGAATTGTCTAAAAATATATTACAGTTGTTCAAGCCTGATTTAGGCAAATCAAACTGAAGAGTATTAGGTCTTATATTATATAACGCCTAAGTAGATCCTTGTTATCTGATTGGACGATAGCAAGGCACGTGTCGTTCAATATTTAATCCATTTAATGCTACTTCACTAACCGCACAGTTTTGTTCCATTTGCCGTGCAATTTTGTTCCATGTTTTTTTCTCCATTGCACGACACTAAAATTTTGTTTTACAAATCACAAGAAACTTGAAGGGTAAGCCTGAATAATTTGTAAAAAATGTAGAATGACAAGGATCTACTTGGGCGTTATATAAAACAAAAAAAATATTCCTCCCATTGCACTCATAAACATTCATTATTTGTATACAGGCTAATGCAGTTCTCAATGCAAACTGTAATACAACACATTTTAAAAGAATATTTCAGAGAAAATAGCTATACATACCATCCTGATCGGACCGTAAGATTCAAACTCGCGTCTCAGCTTTGCCTCAGAAGAGTCATAGTTCTAAACGAGAAACCAAAATTTGTTAGACATGTGTTACAAGGTGCAATAGAAAGGTATGCATTATACTTGCATATAGTGGCAAGTTTTTTAAAACTCTAAAGACCAAACTCCACTATCGAATCGAACTCCGCAATTTCCAAAAAGGCGAGTTGAAGCCGGGTAGGCAAACGCAAAAGGTGAATTGAAAAAGGTGAATTGAAAAAGGCGGATCAGAAAGTGTGTGGGAAGGTGAAGCAAGGCATGAATTCTGTTCACTAGTCGCCACTGAGATGCCGTGTGCAAAGTCGTTGGAACTGGGCAGAGAAAGTTTAAGTATTTTAAAGAAAATTGTTAGTTTTTGTGACTCCTAAATTGCCTCCCTTTAAAATATCATCACTTTTTTTAGTGTTTATTGAAAGATATAAAGAAATTTGTGGCGACCAGTAAACGGAATTCTTTTCTGAAGCAATGAGGGAAATTATTAGTTCAATTTGGTCCGATAACAATTTTGGTGAATTTGCCTAACACAACCATCTTCAACTTTTGATAATACTTACAACTCTTGCCACAAAGAGTGTCTTGAAAGGATCACCCACACTTCCAGCTCTTGGTTCCCCTGAAAGAAAAATAGGGCGCTATTCAGTTACATTCAAATTACGCAAATCTTGATAAGGAAGGAAAGAGGCATGCGCAGTATCCGTGCTTTGCTGCGGGCGGTCAACTCCCGACTCCTTGGCTTTTGAGCCTGCGTTTAACCCGGCGATAGAGCCGACTACTGCTCGGGTCTGCAGCTTCCTTTCCCAGTGCAAGCACCAGGTACCCATTAACGACTAGGTGGCAGGGGCCCGCTACACCAGCTGACGCTGGTGGCGATGTACAGCCAAGTTTTCAGGACCAATGGAAAAACCTGCGATCGCTTCGAGGTTCGCCTACGACCCTCCAATTGCAAGCCAGACACTCTACTTACAATTTGTTATTTCATCTTCTAGTTTAATCTTGTGGGATTCCTCTTTCTCCTTTTGTTTCCTTATCTTCTTTTCTTCTTTTGTTTCTACTCGAGTTGGGGGCGGGGTATCTTTGGGATCCTGAGGGCAAAATAATAAAAAGAACCAAACGTTACGTTACTGAAAGACTACTACATACTTCTCCCTCTATCAATAGATTATTTGTATGATTTTTTTAAAAGATGAGATTTTCTTGATGAATGTCCATCACAAATGCAGTTGTTACTGTTGGCTCATGAATGCGAAAGCGACGCAAATGTGAATTTGGCGTCGCAGTTTTCACACTGCAAATTTTCAAAAAGTTAAACTGACGTTGTTCGTTTCAACTTGCACGAATAGCCTACTTGCCATGAAATGTTCAACGTCAATTCTTTTGACATCAGTTTTTCGTCAGATTCACGTTCACTTTCTACTTCTAGTAACTTGAGCCAGTATTTACTCATCACAAAATAAATCGGAAACAATTTACAAGTTGGACGTCACATAAGCCCTCATGCACTAAGCCTATGGGAAAACTCAAAAGTTTTTTCATGTAAATTCTTCATATTTTTTCCCCTCCAAATTTTGGTTTCTTCATTAAAATTTGCATTTATTGATGTAGGCCCTATAATAAATCATTTTAAGGCAAAATTAGTGACGTCCGAGTACTAAATTCTTACCAATAAATCTTATTTAGCACACCCCTTTTATTTTACCTCAAAAAGACGAACATAATCGGCCATTCCCAAGTAGCCATCATCTCTCTTCTCATGTCGTTGTTTGTCGGTGGGCGGAAGGTGCCGAAGCGGGTCTCGTGGGGCGAACAACGCCAGCAGATTTGGGGGCAAATACTGCGTCATTATGCCACAAGATTAACGGGCCAAATTCACACAAATATACAGCTACGCGGTGCTCGGAGTTCTTATTTACAAAAGCATGTTATGCCCAATGCAAACAGACGGCATTATACAGGTAAAAAGGCGAGTTTTTCGTGAAAATACGACACGCCATTTGCGACTCGTGAGCTTTCAAGAACAGCTTCAACCTCGACTGCACTTCAAAATGAACGAACAGCAACTGCCACTTTTCTTATTGGATTGCATTCTGGGCAAAAGGTTGTGATGAACAATACGCATGCGCTAATTAACATTAGACTAGATGCCAGTCCGCTGTAAACTGGTTTCCAGTCCACATATTCCAAGTTTTTTCCAACGTCTGTCTATTGAGGTTTCTCCATGGTCTGTCGAAGCATGGAGGAAGAAATCCATGGTCGAAGTCTTTGCCAATTTTTGAGATGTCTCGCCAGCTTCCTCAAAATTCCTCGTGATATAGAATAATCCATATAACTCTCAAACAATTATTTTTTAAATGCCTAATACAAAACGCATGGTCCTCGAATAGTTTTTGACAAATTTCTATAGAAATTATAGCACTGCAGATCGACAGCCTCGTTTCAGATGCTGAGCTATTGTATAACATCACACGTCTTTTCATTTGCAAATTTTAACACAAAAGAAATTACTGAGAAATTTGAAATTCCTTCATAGTTTTTTTTTTACTCAAATCAATTTAAAGGATTTGTGAAGTAAACATTAACAACAAGCTGGTTTTATACACAAATCAAAGGATCAAGCTGCTGCAGACAAAGGGGCAAACTCAAATTTGTTTTTATTTCAGAAAAAAAGTGACTTTTTCTTTACTTTAACATTTTCATGACAGGTGAGGGCGCTGTTTAAAGCTAGTCATGGAGGGAACCCACAGTTGGAAAACAAAGAAAAAACATTACTAACATTTCAAACAGTAACAGTACCCCACTGATCCATTTTTGGCTCAAACAAACTTGTCAGGATTGTTGCAAATGACATACTAAACAAACTCAGTAAACTGATACAGTTCATGATATCAAGAAGCCACTGAAAATGACACCAGCATTTGTACACAAGTCTATGGAGAATTCCTCTGTTGTCCTGAGATGACATCACTGCTTTGCTTATGAATATGGAAATTAATTAGCATAAAAATATAAAACTTGCAATTACACCAAAACGCAACTATCAAATTCTCTGAAATTGATTGAAATGTGTAAAACACATCCTGTACTATAGTTTTATGTATTAATAAAAATCCTATTTCATACGTCCTTTAAGCAGCTGATAGTGCTTTTAGTGCACAAAACAAACAGAACATCACAAAGTCCACAGAATTATGATAGTTTTTATTGAGCAAATAAAACGACATCACATTTTAACTCAAGAATACTGATTACACCATGATTACACTGATCACATGCAACTCGATTCGGCAGGCAATTAAAAAACAAACGTGACAATTTGACTGCCATTAGAAGGCACTATAAGCCTCTGCATTGAGCCTGTAATGCATAATTTAAACCTCTTGAAGTGAATGAGCAAATAAAACAAAATCTATCCAAAAAGTGAACCACAGAAAAAAACTCGAGTATGAACTCTTTTTAGTGTAAAATATGATACACGTAGGTGCTTTGAAATAGTCGAAAATAGACTACTAAAGTGTGACGTCAGTTGCCATGGTAATTGGTCTAAACAATCGCTGGTAATCTGAAACGTCCATTGGTATAGCGCAGGGAAACAGTTCAGTGGTTTTAGTGTAGACCCAAAACCATAGCAACACACAAAGGGTGACGTTTTCACTTTAGTAGTCTATTGAAATACAGCAATATCTTTTGGTGGAGAGACCAAATTAAGGATCAATGCAATGAAGTGTCTGCTTGTGCTTATTACAAGCTTTCAGGTCCAAAAAAAGGGCGATTTTAAAGTGAATATTTTATCTATTTTTAGCTAACGTCTTTGAATCAAGCCTTAATATGAAGCTTTTATTAACAATAAAAAAAACTGTTAAGAAATATAAAAGGCCATGATTAAAAGTATGTAAAGGCCTGTCCCAGTGGACTTTTTTGGGAAAACGTACTGAGACAATGGGTACTTTTCCCATTTTAAGTCCAATGCGGACAGCCTAGGACGTTTCCCTGTCAGTAACTTTTCCCCGAGTTTACTTTTCCTGGCCAACTGCTGCCCAGGAAAAATTGACCAGGTAACTTTTCCCGCGACGCTAAGTCCAATGCGGACACATCGAGTCGGTAAAAGCGCTCTGGAAGCGTACGTATGCCATGAAGGTCATACTGTGGAGGGACACTACGCACGCTCTCCTACGGTCTTGGTAAAATTTAGCCATTTTTTATTTTACCGCCGTCTAGGTAAAAAGTCCAATGCGGACAAGTCCAAATTGGAAATTCTGAGTGATACAGCACACCTCTAAGTGAATACAGTTACGGTCAACTCTCATTATAACGCTCTTCAAGAGGCAAAACTAACACAAGCCTTCTATCGAGAAAGTACACCAATGCACACACAACGAATCGAGTGAACAACTTGGACTTTCGAAAGGAACTTTGTATTGGAAACAGCTTTACATCGGGGGAGCGTTATGATAGTCTACTATAATTTAAATAAACCTTGAAATTACATACATTTAATTAAGAATGTGAAGCTGCATAACATAAAGGCATGTGTTAAAATTACATCAACAAAATACACTTTAAATAAAATTTGCAAGATTTTCTTGGTAGTAAAGCTGTCAAGGTCACCACAGTATGAAATTATGTTTCAGCACACTAAAATTATGGTACATTTATGGAAACAACATGTTTTCTTACTGTACATTGTGTTACCAAAAATAATGTAAGCATATGCTCAAACTCAAACAACTGTTAGAGGGCTCAAACAACTGTTAGAGGGCTCAAACACAGTAACTGGGCCCTTTCGACAGTAAAGGGGGCATTTTGGAAACACAGACCATATTTTCGAGGAACTACCTTTGTCTGGTCTCAAAATAAAAGAGATAAGTTTAAGTTGTTCTGAAGAGATAATTTAGGCCCCAAAAGGGTTACAAATAGTGTGACAACATGCCTTTCTAAAAAACCCGTGTACAAATTTTCAATATACGCTCGTAACCGGGAAGGACACTGTTACATTTTAGGCCGTCCCGGTTACGAGCATATATTGGAAATTTGTACACGGGGTTTTTAGAAAGGGATGTTGTCACACTATTTGTAACCCTTTTTGGGTACTAAGTTATCTCTTCAGAACAACTTAAACTGATTTATTTTATTTTGAGACCAGACAAAGGTATTTTCTAAAAAATATGGTCCGTGTTGCCAAAATGCCCCCTTTACCGTGGAAAGACTCACCTACCTTTTCCACTTATTTTGTTCAAAAGGCTCAACTTTACCTGATTACTGGTTTGCATTAAATGTATTACGGGTATTAGCTGCTAACCAGAGATGGCACTTATTATATACATCACTTTAACATTTTTTAAAGCCTCCAAACGAAGCCAGAGGCAAAGTCAATCATTTCGCAAATGCTCATCTATTATCTTATAAATCTAGGAGCAACTTCGGGTGCTGACCATCAGTCAATTTGCGATTTTATTTTTCCGCGCATGCGTAGTTTGTTTTTCAACCGAACGTGTCGTCAGGCAAATCTAGTCAAACATGGCCAAAATTGTCCGCACTGGCCGCCGTCAACAGTTTACAAAAAATACAAGCAATTATTGGCAACCTATTCCCCCATGTTTGCCCTCGTATGTTCTACTAAAGACATTTTAACTCGTTCATCAAAAGCAACCATAGAATTGGTAACTCATCTTTAATTCTGATATAAATTAACACTTTTTTAGCGAAACCCTTTTTCCCAATTGCGTTTACCTTTCCGCCATCTTGAAGAGTGACGTGATTACAATTGACTAGAGATGAACCTACCCCCGGGGCTTGGTTCCTCTAGTCAGACTAGCTAGTCAAACCATGCAGCATTCGGGTGACATCTAGAGCGACTATGGTTAGTCTAGCTAACTATAGACGCCCACCCTAACTTGCTCTAGGAATGCCTCTGTATGTTTACACAGTACTGAATTGATGGATTTCATTTTCAGAACACAATCCTTATTCCTCACGATGTTGATTCTTGCAAGGCACAGAGTTTGCTCCCAATTCTTGGTAAAAACTCTTAACAGCTTCTTCAGAGGCCAATTAGCCTTTATCACATTGCGTCCATCTTTGTCTTGTTCCCCATAGTACGTGTCAAGCATGATAAGTGCGTCTGCGCGACCACGCGATAGCGCACATAATGTACTGTTGTTTTGAGAGAATCACTGTCTGTGCTGCGCGTTTTCTTATCGCGCTACACGTGTGTCATTGTGATGCACACAATGAACAATTTCAACACGGGACAAACTATTTTTTCCTACAAGCCTCGCTTTAGTTACGTTCATTTGAACTGTAGTGAAAAAAGAGAATATGGCCGCACCGTGGTAAAGTTCTATAGTTCATCAGAAGCGGTAGCCATACCAGTCAGTAAACCTGTAGATTTTGGCCGTTTCTAAAGCCTCAGAGAGCCTCTTGGATTTCCTAGATTGCACGGCCAAGTTCCTGCTGTAGGCTGCAGTGGATCGTTTCAGCAAGCGCTCTTTTTGAAGCTTTTCCCTCTTTGATTTCAGCCACCTGGAATGTGCAAAAACATGAACTTTGTCACTTGCAAATTTTCAAAAATACTAAAGTTCTCGTTCACATTAAGGAAATTGTTCAGAATAGTGAGGTTTCGGTGTGCACGGTTAGTGATTATGACTACGATTAGCCAAACCTCAAAATCGTTACCTTTCGCTGTCCGTTTTTCACTAAGGTGTACAGGCGTTGCTATCAGTGTAAACAACAAAACAACACTTGGGATATTTGTGTAAACGCCACAAGTACGCACAAATCGGTGATGTAAAATTCACTAATAGTCGTCGTTTTGCCTAACCGTATGCGACCGAAACCTCACTAATATGTGACATGTCACGACGAAATGCTATTTCCTATAACGATGGTTCTCAAAGTCAACAATTTAAGGGAGGTCAGTTGTAGTATTTTGTAATATTTGGAATTAAAGAACACTTTAGCTTAAAACTTATTTGTCACTTCGTGAAAACGCAAAATGCAGATCATGCGTGATTCGCCACAGAATTTTCCCCCTGTCTGTATTTCACTGCGCGTGTAATATTTACAACGTCGCCCTGCGCGTGGCATTTTTACGAAATGGCATATCGCGATACACCACTTCGTGAAAAAATACTTCTTGCACATACCATCTTTTTCAATGAGTGGCATATCGCGATATATAGTATTTGGGTGGCCACATGGTCTTCTAATAATGGCAGACTTAAATTTAAAAAAGAAAACAAAATGAAAACAAAAGAATCGAATAAAACACTCACTGCCTAAATGCCTTGTCGCATTCCTTGCGTTCTCGCACGATATAGCCATTGGCTTTCTCTTCCTCTTCGTGTTTATGAAGTTTGCGCTCCTGCTTCGCCTGGTCGTGTTTCATCTTTACCCACGCATTGAAGCTGTCTTCTGTGGTGTTAGAATCCTACAAAGAAACGGTGTCAGAAAACAGTACTGTGCAATTGAAAACTCTCACAGACGCCATCTTTGTAGGAAAAATGCTACTGCGTATTAAACGCCATCAAGTACGCGTACGCTCAAGATCCTGATGCAAGTCTAAAAGAGCAAGTCCCAATTCAATAAGCTGGCAAATCTGTAGCATACTGCATACATTAACAAACGCAAAACTTGGTAAAGTACCTTATTTCCTATGAAATTAGGGTCCATAGAGAAAACTTGAGGGAGTATATAACTGTGCCTCTTTGCTCAGCTTGTAGAGCATCTGTCTGGAATGTCAGAGGTCTCGGGTTTGAATCCTGATGAGGACCATATGATTCTCCTCTCATCACATGCTTGGCTGTTTCATTTCCATGTTTATTAGGCATCATACCAAACATTGAATTCAGGGCCGTCAACGTTTTTCACAGTTCTACAGAGAGTAGTATTTTTCAAGAATCCCCGAAATAATACTAACATTTTTTTGTCACTACATGAAATGTCAACATTTTACAGTGCATGTAAAGTCCTACGCAGCCCTCAACCCCCCTCCCCCTTTCTACGCTTTGTAGAACTGTGAAAACGTTGACAACTTTTGACCATCGTTTATAAACCCTATTGCAATTACCGCTTGGGTGAGTTTGCGCAAAAGCAGAACTGTATTGTGGGAAGGTTCTCGAGGCAGACTTTGCCCCATTTTCCTTCCCACAATACAGTTCTACTTTTGCGCAAACTCCTCCAATCAGTAATTGTGATTAGGTCTATGAATTTGCGATACCTTTTTGTCTTTGTCAGTTTTTGTTTGTTCTTTTTCTTTCTGCCTCGTTTCTTTCCCAGCCTCATTTTTGAGTTGTAGCCACGCTTGGAATGCGCTCTCCGCCTCTTCCTGTTTTTTCCTTCGTTCCTCTTCTTCGGCTTGTTTCTGTTCATGTAACTGCTGCATCCGCAGTCGATGCTGTTCTCTCTTGTGTTGTTTTTCTTCAGGCGTCATTCCGTAGCTGCTTTGTCCCGAAT
The DNA here is from genome assembly GCA_037783545.1 of Henricia sp. BOLD:AAB3569. Lineage (NCBI taxonomy): Eukaryota > Metazoa > Echinodermata > Asteroidea > Spinulosida > Echinasteridae > Henricia > Henricia sp. BOLD:AAB3569. Next base: position 1,530,673 of record JBBELK010000011.1, on the reverse strand, counting down.
AGGATGCGGACCGTTGGTGGAGCTTTGCAGAATCCCTCTGCGTACGTGCAGACTGAATCCTCCTGGGGGGCAGCTGGGAGCGTCGCAGACCTGTACTGTCACTGGCGGTGGCAGGACGGGGCTTTGCAGACGGGTGAGGTTTCGTAGGTGGGCGAGGCTGACGGGGAGGCTCCGCCTTTTGAACAGGAGGGCTCGTAGCGGTGGCATCCCCATGTTCATTTGGAGTGACCGGGTCACATTTAGACATGTCCGTTTCATCTTGGTCTGGTGAGACTTCTAGTCCCATGAAACGCCTCTCAATCGGACTCAAGTCTTTGACGTTAATGAGTTCAAATTTGCCGTCTCTTTCAATAAGAACCTTTTCATCGTGTACTAGTGGACTTTTCTTTTTGACTGTTAGCTTTTTATTCGAAGGCAACTTATAATCTTTGGATTGTATTTCAGTATCGCCACCGTTCTCCTCTAGAGTCAACTTTGTGACTTCGAGTTCGCTCGGATCTGTAGCCTCCGCTAAACGTCTTTGATCATCGTCTCGCAAGTCATCACTGTTTAGTTCCGTATCGTCCCCAGTGGGTGTCTTCGAATTGTCCTCATACAACTCCTCTGGAAATTCAACAGCAATGACCTTCTCACTAAACTTGACTTTTCGATCCGTTCTCTCGGGAGTTTCTCCTTCGGCCTTCAGCTGTTCGTTAAGTTCCCGGACACGATCAGCAATGTCATACTCAGGTGGGTCATCCATCGGCAAGAATCCTTCTTCTTTTAGTTTTTTAATCTCAATTTCAAGTTGCCGTTGTTCTTCCATTTCCGGGTCATCTTGTGATAGTTCTTGATTTTCTTCAGGGTTGGTGTATACTGCTGTTTCATGTTGCTTTTCCTCACCCTCGGGACTGTGCGAATATGACTTTTGTGGTTCTTCCCGAAAAGGTCGTGAACCCTCGTAAAGTTCACGGTTCTGATTGGGATGATCAGATTTATTAATCTGTGGAGATCATGAATCAAAAATGACCATTGTTGCTCTATGAAATAAAATCATATGGTGTTTGGTACCAATGTTATTAAAGGCCCTGTAGATGATCTGTTTTTGAGCGATTCTGCGAATAAAACCATTATAAATCAAAAGAAAGACATCAACAAACTCATCCGAAGAAATTTCAGCTTTGTCAAATGTACCACGTTTAAAAAACACATGAAAACCCATATGCATTTTCCTGTTCTTGGCGGGGTGTTTCAAATATTCGTTCTCAGTTGATCGAGTACTATGTGGCTTGCGTCATGCACTCTGTGGCGCACATACTGCGTGTGCGCGCGATCCATAAAAATGCATCGCGTTTGAACACGCACACGGAGTACACAGCGCAAATGCATTTTGGACCGCGTAGATGCGAATCAAAAATAAGTAAATCGTTTGCAAACGATCTAAATAATTTCATCTTTACGGATTATTTTCTGGTAAATTATATCATTTTGAGTGAAAACCTTTCATTGGATAGTTGCTATTAATTCAATCTTTACTTTCAGAACTTTTCCCCTGTAAACTCGTCGATTACTTTTTGGGGTCATTGCAAATGATCCACTGGGCCTTTAACACTTCTAGTGAGGTTTTTCTTGTCAACTTGTGAAAAAAAATTGGGGTCACTGCAAATGATGTGTTCTGGCTTTAAGGTCCATTGAATATTTGCTCATGATATACATTTTTTGAGGCCAACTTGGCCAGCATGCCGTATCCTCTTAAATTCAATCATTTCGTTTTTTCCAAGTACTTTTGTCATCAACTGAAAACCATTGTTTTTAACAAAAATGGCAGTATAATTGGCATAATAGAATGCAATTTTTAGAAACTTAAAAAAAGTCTCAATCGAAAATGTCTCAACTAAAAAATGTATCAAATACGTTTGCTGCACACTAACCAGTGGGCGTTCCTCTTGGCTCCCATCATGTGACCCATTCAACCAATCAGGTTCTCCGTTGGTGGTACCGCCGTGGCTATCCTTGCGATAGTCCGAATGGTCCGGATTGCTTGGTCGTTCAAGCTCCATCATGGTGCTTGGTTAGTGTCTATGCTGCTAATTCTACGTCACTTGCTGAAACTCCCATCACAGGGGCTCTGGGTGCATCTACAGAAAAAAAGCAACAGTAATTGGTACTTGATCACGACTACAGACCTTGCGTACAAAACACATGATGAGACTGGATGATTTTTTAAAAAAGTGTTTTCTAACTTCCAAGTCTAAGAAAATTTTCCCAATCCTATTTTTTTCCTTTCAAAGTTTCACTTATGGCTGCGGTCAGTAAATGGAGGATTTACGTCAAATTACCACTAGGGGCCTAAACGGCTTTTTGTCAAAGCGACCCGCGTAGCAACTTTACGAGTGAAAAGTCATTTGACTTAATCCTCCATTTACTGACCGCACAGTACGGCGCGCTAAAATAAATCCCCCCTCGTCCAAAAATGGTACGTGCTGGATCTGGTCTGGTGCTACCCCTAGAACTATGGGGGATACAGTATCCCCCATAGGTTATGTTGTTTTTTTTCCAATATGGCGGCGCCTGAACTTTAAGATCGGACCGATACGGTTTAAGCTAGCGCAATAATCCGCTCCCCAATCGCCACCAAACTCCGTCTGATAGTTCTTGAGACACTCACCTTGCGTGTGTCTACGGAATTTCGGTACCATTTGTCCACTAAATTCTCCGAAAATAATGTTGGGAAATGAACGGGAACATGTGCGATCGATGCATCCACATGCATGATTGAGGCATTCGGTAAAACGCATGTGGATGCATCACACATGTTCCCGTTCATTTCCCAACATTATTTTTGGAGAATTTAGTGGACAAATGGTACCGAAATTCCGTAGACACACGCAAGGTGAGTGTCTCAAGAACTATCAGACGGAGTTTGGTGGCGATTGGGGAGCGGATTATTGCGCTAGCTTAAACCGTATCGGTCCGATCTTAAAGTTCAGGCGCCGCCATATTGGAAAAAAACAACATAACCTATGGGGGATACTGTATCCCCCATAGTTCTAGGGGTAGTCTGGTGCTTGACACTGTTATACGCGAGCGCCGCATAGCACAGGCAGGACTTCAGGTTTCAACCACCGAAAGTGGTAATGTCAAGAAGTAAAACGTGCATTAAACGTGCATTAGTAGAAGTTCTACTTATGAATGTAAATTTGATGGTGAAATTGATAAAAACGAAGGTGTGTACGTACGTCAGTTTTGAGACCAAAAATTGCAATTTCTTGTAAAATTACTTGGCTTGCCTAAAGATTCCATTTTTTACTTGCCTAAAGATTCCATTTATCAATAATCTTGCTAAAAAAAGGAAAAGCCATGAAAGCCTACCAGATATGCCTGACGAAACATGAGCTGAGGTTCGCCAGCGCGTCGCCAGCGCCATGCGCGCCCGCACTGCCGGCTGCTGGCTGCCAGCAACTTGAAGATCAAGCCTTGGCTTGACCTTGTCACAACATGCTTGTCAAAAAAACTGAATTTCTGATCGTTTGCGTTTGGCTAATAAAAGAACAATCTTCTTTTAAGTAAACTAAGTCCTTAATTCTCACACGACCAATTCGAGAAAAATGTAACAATTTTAGAGGCAAACATTTGGTCTTTTTACATTTTTACGTCAGCTCGCTTCAGTCACGTCTATATTTTGTTCGTCGCATTGGCAACGCACGTACGTAATTGAGTGGAAGCCAGGCTCCCTAATTCAACACAGTTATAAGTCATCAAGATACGTCTGGGTACACGTACAGATGGCCGCGGTCAAGCCGGCTAGGTGGCTATCATTGACTCGTGTGTGAATTGAAGCCGTAGCCACGCAAGACGAGCCAAGCCATTTAAAGGTGATTTTTTCTTTTTGCATGGGACCGATTTTAACAGCTGCAGCTATAGGCTAATGCATTAGGCTTCACTGCCAAAATGACATGCGGAGAACTTAACCTACCCAAGGGGTGTTTTCGATTAGTTTTTCCGGGGTCGATCGACTCGATCACTACACCTGGATTCTCTGACTGGATTCTCTGAGATTATTAAACACACCTGTTTGTTACATAGGCCTAACACTTTTCTGTAACTTAAAGGTGTTTTAAGTTTCAGTAAATGCTTGCTAATTGTTCGTACCATTTACCAGCAGAATGCAAATAATCATGAACTTTTGTTATCTACGAGATAATTAACAAAAAAAAGTTCAATTTCGGAACTAACAGGCTCCGATAAGAATTACAAAATCTATTTGGTCTTTGAACCCAATACAATGACCTTTGACAACATATCCACCCCTTAATTGGGACTAATATATCGGCCTGGGAATCGGCGAAGCACACAACTTGACGCAAAGTGTCTCTGGTTATCCTCAGCATGAAGTTCGACGATGTTTTAACGATTCTTGGCGGCTTTGGGCGGTACCAGCTCTACGCTTTCTTCTTCTTAAATTTAGTCAATTATTTGGGTGCCTTCACTACGCTGCAACATGTCTTCTACGCCGGCCAGTCCGACCATTGGTGTAAGACTTTCGATCCGCTGAAGAACTGCAGCGCCTTCGGCTTGAACACGCCCCAGGAATGCACGGCAGCCATTAAAGCGGTTAGCATCCCTCGGGCCGAGAAGTACCCGAAGGAAGACAAGTACTATTACGATAACTGCCAGCAATGGGACCTACCGAAGGGTTTGCAGTTTAGTCCGGACATCAACTACACTGATTACAATGCCACCAAAGTGCCGTGCAAAAACGGATGGAATTTTAACAATTCTCAGTACACCACGACACTCATTGAAGACGTAGGTATTTCGACAACAGAACATAAACAGACGAAGACATGTCAACATATCTAGTATATAGTTTTGTTCTATTTTAGTTGCCACTACAGATTACTAATTTCGAATATTCCATAAGCACCACGAAACAACCAATTGACGTGGTATGACAGAAAAATCACAATGGGCCTTATCGGGATTCGAACCGGAGACCTTTGAATTACCGCGGGCAGATGCTCTACCAACTGAGCTATATGGGGCACAGTGATAATGCTCCCTCAGGTTTTCTCCAAGACCTCTGACACACCGGCCAGATATGCTTTATACCAACTGAGCTATAAGGCGCATGACATACCCTCTCAGGTTTTCCCCCTCCCCAAAGACCTCTGACACATCGGGAAGATGCTCTACCAGCTGAGCTATGAGGCATAGTGATATTCTCCCTCAGGTTTTCTCCAAGACCTCTGACACACCAGGCAGATGCTCTACCAGCTGAGCTATGAAGCACAGTGGTATACGTCCTCGGGTTTTTCTTTAAAGTAAACTGTTATCCAAAGGATTGATGCTTATGTTTCAGTGGAACCTCATTTGCGATAATAAAGGAGTGTCCAACTGGATGACTTCTGTGTTCTTCTTCGGCTTTATGGCTGGCTCATTTATCTTTGGCATGCTCTCAGATTGGTGAGTTTCTTCATTTCTTCTCCCAAATGTAATTCGCCATCTGCTAATAGTAATAGACCAGTTGCGTGATATATAGATTTGCATAAATCCTAGAGTCCCGCCTTCGCGCTATGGCGCTAGCGTACGAGTGAAAGCTAGCACCAGACTACCTGACAAATCAAGCCGTTTCCAGATGGTGCAAGCCGGTCCATAGTAACCGGCGCCAAAGTCTGTGCGGTACATGGAATACCTCGCACATGCATTTTTAAGCTCGACCATCCGAAATTACATGTTGAAACATGTACTCATTGTGAATTTTCGTCAAAATAACGAAATAGAACCTTTTTTTTTTAAAACTTGAAATCAATGTCAACGTTGAAAGCTGGAACGTTAACAAATCAAACAGGTTGGTGTGATCACTCTACTGCTTTATTGAAAGGATAAATTAGTTTACAAAACATTGGTGGTTTTTTGACGATATTATACGGACTGAGAGCGCCAAATTCCAGAATGGTAATGAGAAAAATTAGAACAATTATATGGTATCAAAATCCCAAGGGGAAAAACGGGGGTTCAAAATGTGATCTGCATACTGGAAGCTGATCAACCCTGGGGCCAGTTATTTTTGGGGGCTGTAATCTGATCACGCCGTTTTTATACGACCTCTGCTCTGCTCGATCTTAACAAAATAGTAATTACGTGGTGCTGGGCTCACAATTCTTTCAGATAAAACATTTATCATTTGTGAAAAATAAACATTAAAAGGTTGACCTTGATTGCATCTGATGGGAGTTTTTAGTGTCGTCACACCATAGCTTGCGATACCAGAGGTTGCACTGTCCCGTGATCAATTAGTATCTCGATCGGGATGGTATAAACAATGTATCCATGTATGGTATTCCCATAATAAAAACAACCACAAGTCTGGCCCGGATAGTTTCAAGTCGGCACAAAAATACTTCTCACACCGAAATATATCACATCGAATTTTCTTAAAACAAACACTACGACTTTCCATTTTAAAGGAACAGGCTCGTCAGCAATGCGCGCGCGCCAAAATCGTGCCACGAAATACGCAGCTCCATAGCAAAGGCATGGAGCTGCGTATTTCGTGGCACGAATTTGGCGCGCGCGCAATGCTGAGGAGCCTGTTTCTTTAAAGGTAGACCACATGATTAGTAAACTGTTAAAAAGGGCGTTATTTCCATTCGTGATTAGACCGCCCATGTTGATAAAATTGGCCTGTAGAAATTTCAGGGACATATACATGTAGGTGCGGTAATACTTCTGAAAACTTGAAAAATCCATGCATAGGATTGTTAATTTCTCACACAAAATAAAACATACCATTTTGGACTGAAATAAAATCATGTTTGGTACCATTGCTATTAACATTATTAGTAACTTAAAAGTTTTTCTTGTCAACTCATGAACAAAAAATGTATGTAGGCTGATGTAGGCCTACTCTACCTTTAAAGGCACAGGGCTCGTCAGCAATGCGCGCGCTAAATTCGTGCCACGAAATACGCAGCTCCATAGCAAAGGCATGGAGCTGCGTTTTTCGTGGCACGAATTTGGTGCGCGCGCATTGCTGACGAGCCCCTGCCTTTAAGATGTTTAAAGGCAAATGTGTATGTTGGTTTGACATTTGTACTGAAGGTATGGGCGTAAGAAGGCTTTAATGGGAGCTATGGTACTGTGGTTCCTTGGGGTGCTAGCAACGCCATTTACCAGTGAAACATGGCAGTACTTCATCGTGCGATTTGTAACTGGCACGGGTCAACTAGGACGATGGTTACCAGCCTATGTCTTAGGTATGTAACCCTTGCGCAAATTTGACCAACAATATAGTGCGCAAGCCGCGGTCGGGCCGTCAGCGGCCCGCTAGCGGCACCGCTAGCGGGCCGCTGGTGGCAGTCACCCGCGGACCGCGGACCGCTAGTGGTCCGTTGGCGATTTAGGAGCGGCAGACCACTGGTGGTTTGCCACTGGATACCGCTAGTGGTTCGCTAGTAGCTCGGGAGCTGTAAAACGCTGTTCGCGTGCCACTTGCAAGCCACCGGCGAACCGCCGGTGGTTTTTGGTCGGTGTGCCGATGCCGACCGGCCGCTTCCCAGCCGACGGCAGCCGACGGCGGTCCGTCGGTGGCTTGTAGCTATAGCTTCGCCATTTTGACCCGAACGATCGACGGCGTCTGGTGAACAATGGTATAGTCGGGCTTAAAGTCCATGGTCGCGCTATAAAGTTACTGATATCCGTTGGGTCACGATGGTCGAACTATGGTTAAATAAACGGAGTTCAATTCAATTTAATCTGGTTTATTATAAAAACAATTTCGTATAGCAGCCCGAATGCTGAATTAAAAAAGCTTACAAGGTAAATATTTTAAAGGGCCTGAAATGGTGTTTTTATCAATGAAATCTGTGCTATGGAACTAGTCCAATAATTTACAATCATAAAAACCCTACTTAATTGGAAGTTGTTTGGGGATTAAAATCAAGGTTTTTGATTTTTATGCTAATGAAATTTAGGTACCCAATAACTTTTGTTTTAGAGTGTGTCTACATGTTTGGTAAATACCCTCTAGAAAATGTCAGAATTATTATCTTTAATCTTACTTGTTATCAAGATGGTAATGATAGTAATCATCCTGTGAAATTATTTCGTCTGAAGTGCCCAATTCGTGAGAAAAATGACAAAACTGTTTAAATCTCCAAAGATCGCCTGTAGGCGATTGCAATTCATTTATGCACAAAAACCATGCTTGGATTTTTCAGTATGGAGTATTACGTAGGCCTACTGCATCTATGTGGCTTACATTTCTACAAGGTAGTTTTCTCGACGTAGGCTTTAACTTACCAACCATGTATATTTAACCGGACATATTCTACATCGCGGAAAATTCGACATACATGTACTATAAAACTGTTGATCATTTTGTGGTATTAACAAAGTAACAGCTGTAACAAAGTTACAATACACGATAGAATAATGCGTGCAATTGTGTAAAGACCCAGAACAAAGATAACATTAAATTTAGGTTTTGCTTTTGGTTGTAGTGAATGAGTTTGTGGCAGCGAAGTGGCGCGTGGTGGCGGGCGTGCTGATCGGTATGACTTACTCATTCGGGTTCATGACTGTGGCTCTCGTTGCGATGGCGATCCGAAGATGGCGGGTTCTAGCCTTCGTCCCGATAATACCTGTTTTTCTTTCGATTGTTGTCGTGCTGTAAGTATCCATAGGCCCCTAACGCTTACATAAGCTCCTAAAATGTTTAGAAATGTGTGTTTGGTCAATAATATCTAATAAGCATAATTATGTTACATCTCGGGAATACTGCAATTTGTCGCTAACACTTGCTCGTCTCCCTCGTGCCTTTTCCCCCGGTTTCCATTCAGGCCATTGACCGAGTCCGCGCGCTGGCTCCTCTCCAAAGGAAGAACGTCAGAGGCAGAGGACGTCATCAGAAAGGTCGGGAGGTGGAACAAGAAAAAACTCCCGGATGTCATCTTTGAAGAGAATGAAATCAAGGGGTTTAAAGTATGGTCGTGACGATAGGCCTATAGGCTATACACTTATAACGGCTAAATACTATCGAACCTTTTTAACAACATCATCAACTGCGAGTTTTATTATTAATGCGTTTTGTTGTATACCAAAGGAGGCGGCCAAGGGTCCACCCCCGTCGTTCATCGATCTCTACCGATATCCGAGCATGTGCATGCGGACACTTATCTTGCAATACAATTGGTAAGAATTGACGTAATTGACGTAATTGATTTTAACTGTTGTAATTGTTATATGTTTTGTTAATTGTAAGGCACATTTGAATATTTGTTAAAATAGAATTTGCGCCAAATAAATGCATTATTATTATAATTATTATTATTATAAGAATTGAAAACAATTGTGCCAATTTCTGTTATCACGAAGGCATATGATGTATTCCATCCACCAGAAAATGCGAAAGAAATCCTTCAATTTCACAAAATTGTTGTAACTTTGTTCCGAAAAACTATTAAAATTTACTCGGGCCAAACAAAATAAATGGTGTGTTTACGGTATCCCGACCTATACCTGGAATTTTTAAGGCCAAATTGCCGACCTCAAACATTTTATTGCCAATTTTCAGGTTGATAATTTTAAATGAGCACTATTTGCAACAATTTCCAACAAACATAACATTTTCTACACTTGTACATGAACATGTTTAATATTGTTAATAGTGAGTTTCAAAGATTGCAAAAAGTGTAAAAAAAAAGACAAAATTAAATTATTTTCCTACCTACCTATACCTGGATTTTTTTCAGGTCGTTACCGTAAACGCACCATTGATTTTGTTTGGCCTCATAACCTGTGATCGTCCGACTTCTGGAGTTCTATAGGGGTGCACACAAGTAAATCGGGGCCCCATAGGAACCAATGCTAAATGCCCCATTTACAAAAATCATTTAAAAAATACTCACAACTCTCTCAGCTTCTCAGGACAACCAAAATACTGATTGAAGTCTCATCTTTTCAATTCTGTTTAATTTTATGAGGGTAATCCGTCACTTTTATTCCCTAATTTCCACTTGAAACAAAAGTACTCCTGGACCTGCAAGAGTGAAAATTGCCAAACAGACCAGAATCCATTTTGGAAAAATGTCACATACGCTATTGGGCAAAACAGGGCCACTTTTAGGAGCTACATGTACATGTTCATTGTCCAAAATATATACAGTTGGAACAAAAAATACCCTATATTACGACGATGGCCATATTCTACACCAGACCACACTCGTTCAGCTCGCAAACTCTCTCTAATAAAAAAGAATTTGAGGGCATAAAAAATAATCATGAGCTCGGTGCACGGATCTCTGCCTACTTTGGTGGCCTCGTTATGTGCCTCCGCCATTTTTCAAAATGGCCTCCAAACATTGACTGAGGCGCGCGCAACGGGGCTCATGATTGGTCTAGGCCTACATGTGCTGAAGTAGTGCTTAATTTGCATGCAGAAGATTGCATATTTTACCAGCGCCCCGTTTTTGGATAACAAATCTGCCTTTAATATGTGTGTGGCACAAAGCGAAATGGAATTGTTTGGTATATAGCGTACCTGAAACATGGACTGGAATGCAGATCTTCCACGGTACCCCACCATGCATACTTTCATGATTTTGTGTTTTTTTAGGATGACAAACAGCATGGTGTACTACGGCCTGGCCTTCAGCACCGGTGACCTTGGCTCCGACAAGTACTGGACTTTCTTCATCTCCGGAGCCGTTGAGATCCCGGCCTTAATTTACGCTACAATTGGTACTCGATTTATCGGCAGAAAGGTCAACATGATCGCCTTGGAATGGATCGGTGGTATCGCGTGCTTGACGACCATTTTCATAGGTGAGAGATTCCGTCTACATTGGGCTAGAGCGCCACCAAGAGTTTGAACTGACAAACAGTGTAGGCAATCCCTTACGCCATTATACGTCTATTCCAACTTGAGGCGTTTACAACAATGCCAAGACGCACTCTTAAAGGCCATTGTATAATTTGCAATGACCCAATTTTGTTTTTCATGAGTTTACAAGAATAACCTTACTCAAAGTGTTGATAGCAATGGTAACAAACACCACATGAATTTATTTCCGTCCAAAATGGAGTCATGCTGGAAATTGACAACCAAAGGTGGTTTTCTTTTACCATTCAATTGTACAGAAAATCCATATATAGATTTTCAAGGTTTTCTGAAGCATTGATGCATCTAAGTAGCTAAAATTTCTTCAGGCTAGTTTACCAACATTCCTCCTTAGATATGTTACACTCTTATATTCCACGAATCTGTAAAAAGTTTTATCTTGCAAATGATACATAGGCCTTTAATTCCCACCCTCACCAATAAATTGAGCCAGTGGGCACGTCACCTTTAAAAGTGGACATATTACATGAAGTACAGTATTACCTTAAAGTGAGCGTAGAAATGTTAACCTAAATTTTTTTTTTGTGCGGTCAACAAATATAAATGAACAAAAGTTTAAATGAATATAAAATGCTTCCTGTTTTGCATGTGTTAATTGGGTTTAACAACAAATTGTACTTTTTATCTCACAGACGACCCAACAATTAAAACCGTGGTTGCAATGATTGGGAAATTTTGCATAACTGCTACTTTTAACATCGTGTATCTTTGGACGAGCGAACTGTACCCGACTCCGGTGAGGTATTAAAGTCTGCCATTACCTTTTATTTTATCTTGTGAAAAGCAAAAATTTTCCAACTCGCAAACGATGGGCTGTATGACTTTAAACAGTGGGATATGCGCCCAGAAGCAAAGGAATGCTTGGGCCGCGCTGACAAAGTTTCGTTACAGATACAAAATATTATCTTGCCATTTTGTATATAACGCAGTTTTCCCGCCAAAAGCATGTGGCATCATAAGACGACTTCTGTGATTGGCCGATTTTGTTTTGGTGTATTTTTCAAAGGACCGTCACGATTGGTATTTGCTCTGTGACTGCACGCATTGGCAGCATTGTGGCGCCACAAATAATAAATATAGCAGTCGACTTGAAGATCCCCAACCTTCATCTAATCGTGTTTGGAGTGGCTACCATCTTGGCGGGAACGCTCCTTCTTCCTCTGCCGAAAACCAAAGATATGAAACTGCCAGAAACCATGCGAGAAGGGGAGATGTTTGGAAAGTAAGTCCTTATAGAGCCTTTGCACGGCGGCCATGACAGGGGGCAGTAACAATGTTACCATGTGTCATGCATGAGTAGGTGCTTTGTGGTTCTATTGTTACACATTTAAATAAGAAAACCTGCCCCCCGTCATGGCCGCTGGTGCAGAAGCTCTATTGATCTTCGCGTCTATAGTAAATCCTTGCGCAAACGAAAATGAACATCTCGTATTGGTCAATCAAAATCGTGTTGTACCCGACCCCAGTGGCCAATGAATGAGAAGCATGTGTTTGATTCCACCGTGTGATGACACAATTTGTTTCGCAAATTAACAACTTTTATCAGGTACAACTAGTTGACAGCGTTTACCGCTAAGGCATTGCAAAAATTATGTTAGACATAAAAAATATAATTATTCTCCAAATTCGCAAGTAAAATTACTCTTTTTGGCTTAAGTTGGTATTTGTGTTTTAAACAGGTTAAACTGCATGAAATCGTGGTCGTGGCGCGGACCCGAAGACACCGAGGACACAGAGGACTTGGACATGAATATGAACCGGACGGATGTCCAAAACCCTGCCTATATAGCAGATGACGAAGGCTACGCGTACGGTGCCCGACCGCCGCTATACGAAAGCGTCAACGAAAAAGGGTGTCAGTTCCCGGAAAAACCCCGCCATAAGACACCGAAGAAGAAAAAGGATGTCTCCCCGCTGGAAGGGATTGACAATAGCGCATTCGATGCTTCGCAGGAGAAACTACCGAAGGAATCGTTGGTGAAAGCGGAAGCGGGGGTCCCGTGCTTGGGTGGGGAGACTCCGAAGGATGGTGGGGAGACTCCGAAGGATGGTGGGGAGACTCCGAAGGATGGTGGGGAATCTCCGGGAGGGTCTGGTGGGGAGGGGAGCGGTGGTGATGTAGCTGAAGATACGGCGAGTCACAGTGGGGATGCGATAAAAGATGACGGTACAATCAGTGGCAATAAGTCACGTAGTAGTAGTGTGGGCGGGGCTAGCGATAAGGGCGGGGCTAGCGATAAGGGCGGGGCTAGTGATACGGAGGAGGAGCAAAACAGTGATTTCGAAGCTAGTGATACGAGTTATTCATTCGGGGTACCCGATGACAACGGAGTTGATCTGTAATACCATTTCAACAAATCTGATTTTATTTGACCTAAAAAAAAATCAAGATGGGCAGAAGCTATACTCTGTAAATAGACTACTAAAGTGAAAACGTCACCCTTTGTGTGTTGCCATGGTTTTTGGGGTCTACACTAAAACCAGTGACCCTTTTCCCTGCGCTATACCAATGGACGTTTCAGATTACCAACGAATGTTTAGACCCAATTACCACGGCAACTGACGTCACACTTTAGTTGTCTATTTACGATTGTGTTAGCATTATAAAGTAACAATCCAAAATGTTTCTTTGGTATATATAGCCTTTTGTAATTTGCTGCATTATTGGACCTTGTTTAGGTCTTGCATTAAACACTCTTTTACAGTTGAAACTGCAGCAGAGTTTAAGATTTAGCGTTCAAATTCTGAAATGTGTCTTTTAAATTGAGGGAAGGCGTTCATAATACAGGGGAAAATGTCAAAGAATCACCTTCTAGCGAATCAAGCAAAAACATTTCAGCATAATTTCACTCCAAGTTCTGTTTTGTATAAATTTGTTCAGATGGTTTTACACGGGGAGTGAATTTTAAAATGGGGATGATTCCCCTTTTCACATTATACAGCACGATATGTGGCAGAGGGTGGCAGAGGGTGGCAGAGGGTGGCAGAGGGTGGCAGAGGGTGGCAGAGGGTGGCAGAGGGTACCCCCCACCCCCCAGTATTCAATGAGACTGTATACAAATGTCCAAAATTTGAATAAACCAATATCTCATATGAATATGCATTTATATGTTAATTAACTGGAGGCATAAACTGGCCAATGGCATGCCACATTGCTTTCGTAAGTTTTTCTGCTTCCGGGTCATCACTGTAGTCCAGGCAGTCTGCGTTCCACATTGATACACCACGGAGATCAGTATCTCTGGCGTACAGGTACCGTACAAGGAGCGTTTCCGGGTCATCGTACCAAACTTGACGGTAATTTCCGGTGGCGGCACTCTGTGATTCACACGGAATATGGTCGTGTTTTAAAACTATATACACAGTGTCTGTCATAAATTGTATCAATTTCGTACTAATTTCGTACTAAATTTTGCCAAAAATGTACTTACGACATTTTACAACAGAAATAAAGTTTACCTACCTTATAATCGAAGAACTTTGACTGGTATTTTGCATTTAATGTTCCGTTCTTTGGGAATTTCCGCATGAGTTGGGTAACATTATCGTAGCACAGTTTGGAACGACGTTGAATATGCGCCTGCTTCCCAGTTTTGTAACAAATTTCCTGAAATTTAAATAATATAACGTTTTTTTTGTTAAATGTCTTCAAACCAAATTACCAAAGGCTTGACAATCCCATGTGTAGATGTTGCTATACATTTTACATGCAATAACCTCAACGCTGAACCCAATATACGAATCCCAAATTAACCAATTCGAGACCGTTGCTTAACACGAGCCTCTTTATCAAACCCGCAAGTGAACTAATGTACGTACGTCACACGTGAATGAACAATCAGTCCTACATGCCACGCAGAACAGCACACGTATGTACACACTTATAGTCACTGTACATTACTGCACCTGTAGCGCATGCGTACTGACTGCCGACTTGGCACGAAGAGCCTCGGTTTTAATGCGGAAGTGCTTAGAACGTTTTGTGAAATTCGTCTAATGCTCGGCTGACCGCACCCTACCTTTGAGATAGACGCGCAGTCGTAGTCGTATCCATACCACGGGAAGGCAGTTACCAACTTATTGGCTGGGACGCCTACATGCAGAAAAGACTGCACCCCTGTTAAAACAGAGCGACGAAATTTTGGTTTATAGTGGCCTTTGACCGTCTTCAAAATCAAGTCAAAAAGGTCAAGCCATTTCAGACAAGTCCAACTCAAGTCCCAAAATATTATACCCCAAGTGGGATTCCAGTCACCAAATCTACGCTAGTTCCTTACCTCTTTTGAAGTCCTGAATCGGATCGTTTGGGATTGCAATTTTGGGGTCCGATATATCGTAATTCATCAACACAAGAAAGTCACACAACTCGGCCAGAGCTTTGAAGTTATAGCGGCGCGACCACGGCGCATAGGGGGTGTCGAAAGATATCTGCAAGTTTGAAAACACATCACCAAGTATTACAAAATGTTTCTGGCTCGGCACTTTTTCCAGAAGAATATTTGGTGTACGTGTTGACGAAATAACCTTAAAGGAAGGGACGACACTTGTTTGAAGTTATCGATGAATTTAATCAAAACATTACCGATGTATTGCCCGGTGCATAAACCTTCATGAGATTCAGAGAATCTTGTTTTCAACGTCGGCAACACAATTACTTTTGACTGACAAACTATGCAACTAATGCAACTATGTGCTGCGCCATATTTAAATGTTTGAAAGGGATGATTACGTCAACAATGCAACGATTGCATGGATGATGTCAAAATTGATGCCTTGTTTCCCCGACTCCCACACGTCCGAGCGCCGAACTGCAAAAGATGGCGACTTACACGAAGCGTATACGTACCAAGTAAGGCAACCCTTTGCAAGTGTTGTCCCTTCCTTAAACGTTCGTTTAAAAAAAAAAAAAACGTCTAACCTGGGCGTAGGGGTTGGCTTCTCGAAAAGCTCTTGATGTCTCGTTCACCAAAGCTATCAGATAAGGAGCCTCGCTCTGGCTCAATATAGCCTCGAAGTCAAAGTTGATTCCGTCCATGTGCCGCAAGAGGGCGGTATTTACCTGAAGCTTAACCCAGGCTGATCGAGCCGTTGCATTGGACAACGCCGATGCTGGGTAATCGGCTATGTGCAAATCATAATTTTGGTTACGAATCGATGGAACGTCTTGAAAGGTACTCTAGTGTCTTTCCAGTATCAAAGATTGATTAAGTTTACGTATTAATATAGGTTTTCCCGTCCGATTGCGCACTTTTGCCTCGCAAGTTTAGTTTCACGCTTTTAACTGTTTTCCTGAAACGAGTATTCACTTTCGTTATGAGGTCAAATGTATTTGTTGGTGCAAGCAAATATTCCAAAGAATCTTTCGTTTTCGTTTTAGGTCGTTCAATTTGCGAGTTTCATGCATAGAATGTTAACAGAGAGCAACCGATTTCGCCCGGATTTGCGCGTTAATAGCGACACACAACAGTTGCACCATTCGATTCCAATTCCAAACTAAAAGGCCTCAATTTCATAGACCTAATTAAGAATAGGGCAATAAATTATGTTTTTGTTGCATTTATTTCTCTATTTCTCCTTTTTCTTATTCTAATACTCCCTTCAATAGGTATAGGCGTGTGCAAGAATGAGCACGTGCTGCTCTTTCTCAGTTACTGGGTTTTCAAATTGATCAAGTCCTATTGTTTAACATGTGCTTCAAACGACGTTATAGCCAAACTTTCAAACATTTTTCAATGACACGTGCTGAAAATCATGTTTCCATGAGTTGTCCCTTTCCTTATGTTTTCCTTATCCCTCTATAACTGCCACAGCTTACACTGTCCGGATTTTTAAAAATATAAAAAGGCATACCAAATGAGCGTATGTTATCGCTCATCAGATATGCCGTTTTGTCGCTTATGCAAAGAATAAGAGCCACAAAAACGTTTAAAAATTGGGAATTTATTTTGAAGTCTTATTTTATGTGTGCAGTGTATTTTACCTGTTTCTAATGAACGCCCAAATTCTGCATTTGCTTGCCTGAAAACGAATATGAATGCCCGAATACACGGCTGACACGTTCCTATGCGAAATCCAATGAGCATTGACGGAATTTGCTGGCGCTTTTACGAATTAGTGTGCTTCTTTTTCCAAATTAAACGAGTGTTGATGCAAATTGAATAGGTGTTCCTTCAAATAGAATGCAACCTATTTAAAACTGAAACTCGCTTGTGGTGGTGCGCTCAATTTCGTGCGAAATTGAATATTTGCAATATCTAAAGGAATGTAAATAGTCGGGAATCGGCCGGGAAAACCTATACTTAATACTTCTTTCAGTTTCCAATGGTCTAATAAACATAATACTTTTTATGATAAGTGTAAACATCTACTGTAATTTCTGCATTAATATAATTAAAGTCTTGTGGACTAAAAGCAATTTAATCCAAAGCACAATTTTTGACTGACCGGTTAATATAAATCTAACTCCTCTCGAGTGTGCGTAGCACATGAGTTCCGGGTTGTACTGACCAAACGCGGCCACCGTAGTAATGTTCGACCAATCATAACGCTTCCAGTCGTCCGTAAATCCAGCTCGAAATACAAATAACTGAAAAAGAGGAAAAATATTCACGTAAAGATGTCATCTTGCGCTATGCAAGACATACCTTGCCTACACGGGTTATAGAACTTTCACGCCTGTTTAGAAAATGTGTGGGGCACCTTTTGTTACTTAAACCGTTCAACAATGGAAGCACAATATGTGCAATCACGCATGTCCTCGAGGAACATGTGCAACCATGTAAAGAATATGTGCAACCATGCATGTTCTCAAGGAACAAAGAAACAGCCCCACGAAATGGCGGCTATTCGATACGGTCTATAAAAAAAATAGACAAGGCAATTGACTTGTCTTAACCACTTGACGCCGGAGGGCGTTTAAACACGCCAAGATTTCCGCGTCGGTGTAGCGGAAGACTTGTTAACACGTTTAGGAGAAATTCACTTGTATACTGCTTTTGGAATACAATGGATCATTCCATTTTATTCTTGTATTTTAATGAGGCTGGATCCGCCTCTGACGTCTACACTCGCAGTAATAGACTACTAAAGTATGACGTCAGTTGCCATGGTAATTGGGTCTAAACATTAGCTGGTAATCTGAAACGCCCATTGGTATAGCGCAGGGAAACAGTTCACTGGTTTTAGTGTAGACCCAAAAACCATGGCAACACACAAAGGGTGACGTTTTCACTTTAGTAGTCTATTGACGAGGGAAATGGGCAAAACAGTTCTTAACAAAGCGGCATTGGGGTGTACAATGACGGTGTATCGACGTAACAACAATACTTTTAATACCGCGCATGGTTAATGAGTTCAGTTGTTTTCCTTCCTCCATGCTTCAACTAAAAATAAACCCGCGACTACGGACAGCAATGTTTTAAATAATCCCAGCGTTAACTGGCCTCGGTGCATGCGTGTATTTTGTGCATCGCAAGAGTTTCGGCATATTTTTCCGACCAATAATTATAAACTTATACCAAGTATAGACCTACTAAGTATTATTGTATTGCATGCACTTGAAATTATAAACACATAATAGTTGGTCGCGTCATGCAAGATCAGCGCCTATACTTTGCACGAAAGGCCAGGTTAGGTAAACAAAAATCAAACTCGTGACTGCGCATTCACCCGTGAAGGGCACGAGAAAACCCTGTAAAGCAGGCCACAAATAGACAGCTAAAGTGTATACGTTTTGCCATGATAATTGGCTCTAAATATCATGGCCGTTGGGAAAAGTACCATTGCAAAAGCATAGGGACACGGTTCAGTGATTTTTAGTGTAGAGCCATTGCCTAGGCAACTAACAAAAGATGACATAGTCCCTTCGGCAGTCTATAATTTTATGTGCGACTGTGTTTATACCTGTCCGCCATATTTTATAATTTGTCAAAAGGTATATTTGTGGAAAGGATTCAACATCTGGCCACTGTTTTAAATGTGACATTTTCCCTCCTAATTACATGTTTTTATCATCAAAATGCATTTTTTTATGCCGCAAAACATTAACACGATAAATCTTTAGCAGTCGGATATGTAGAAGAAACATGAAGAAAATGCAAATTGTCCTAAAAACACAGTTTAAAGAAAATCATACCTCTTTCTGTGGAGATGTTTTGACGAGTTCACAGTGCGTAGGCTCCGCACACGGGCATTCACTGTCAACACAAGGCAACGCAATAGCTGGGAAAACTATGAAGAAGTACACCAGTCGTTTTGGAAGCAACATTTCGTAGTTTTATCGATTGAGTATTTGTTGTCTTGCGGCAATAAATACAGCTAAAACGATCACCATTTCTCAATTTACGAAAAGATAATTTGGACGGTTCAAACACGCGCGTATATTCTGGCAACGTACTGTGTTATGTGCAATACAAATGGTCCTATCAAACTCTTGGTGGCGCTCTAGGGGTGTATATATAGATCAGTGGGTTCTGATAGGTTGGAACGATCCACTTTCGATTTGACTGAATAAAATTGCGAATTGTGTTGCTTTGTTAAAGGAATATTTTGCACTAAATGCCACCAGCACTGGAAACTCAAAAGGTATCATTTTATTCACAATTTGATAAATCTTTGAAGCAGTAAACAAGACCGTGTCGAACTTAATTGGCTGCGGCTGAATTTTATACGTAATCTAGGCTTAAGTACTGTATGTAGCCGCCTTGCCCAGGCCCATACCCTATTGACCCTTTTTTTTTATTTAGCGAGACAGGGCGGTCGGGTTGGCGTAGTGGTTCTTTCCTCGCCTTTCACCTCTGGCGTCCCGGGTTCGAATACGGGGCGTGTATGTGGATTGGGTTTGCAGTCCCTACTTGACAGGGTTTCCCCTCCCACTTCTAAAACTGCAACTCCTTCGTCGTCATCTCAAGTTGATAATAAAGTATAGGTAAAGCTAAAACCGTATAGTTAATGGCATAAAGGGCCTTAGTTGCCGAAGATGCCATAAATTAACAACAACAACATTTTATTTAGCGAGGCCTCGGCCTCGGTAAATATTTAAGTGTTGTTTAAATGTTAACTGAAATGTTAAACAACATTTCAGTGTGCAATTTTTTTAGCAGCGATTTCAAAAGTTAAAAAGAAAAAAAGGAATGTATATGAGCTAGTGACGGCTAAAAACTAATCGCGTTTTCACAATTTCTGGGGAAACTTCCTCGCACTTTGAAGCCGAAGATCGAAGTACATTTTCCCAAAAAATATTCTTCTGCGACCATCAGGACCTTCGGATCACATGAATGCATGGCTTTTGTCATAATAAGGATGGAGGCGCATCATTTTGGCGCCCCACACATCTTCGTAAATGTCTGCAAGTCCTTCAAAAGCCCGCCAAAACCCAACGACGCTCTTCTGGTGATTAAAATTGTTCCCGTGATTGGTTCCCGTGTCGAGTGGTTGCGAGGTTTCTACGGTATCGTCGGTGGAGTCTTCAACGCCCCCTCCGCACCACTTCGGCCTTAAAGAAAGATAAATAAAAGATCATACTTAAGTTGTGCTTTGGGTCTATTTGGCCAAAATAAAAATAACATATAAAAGAATTTCCAACTTTTGCCGATGTAATAGTTTCGAGAAGATATCGGTAAAAAAACACCCACCGATATATGAAATCAAACTTTAGCACTATACACAATACATCAATAAATCAATAGCAGATCGATTCTAGCAAAACTGAGTACATGTATATATTAACAGGACGATCCAATAATTGATCAAGCAATTTCGTTATTGCTTCGGAATAGATATTAAAGCAATTGATTGCAATGTCATATCACAATCGCCAATACAAACAACTCGTGTTGCTCCCAGGCCTTAACAAAGCCACAACAAAGACCTACAAGTTCTTACAAGTCCGTGGTTCTTAGTAAGATCAAAGGCCAGTTCATCCTTTAACACTCGTCGCCTGTGATGGACTGAAGTTTTGACCGTTACGTGCTTTTGAAATTAAGACAGAGTCTTGTAAAGATATCGACTATAACTCTGAAACCACATAAACTAATTCGTGATAATAATTTACTCACTTCCCAAACGCTTCCCCTTCCTCCAGCGTCTCAGGGAGCGTTTTCTTCATTGTCTCCGGGAGGAGTAACGCCAGAAGCCCCGATGCGATAGACAGCCCTCCGAACAGGACGAACGGGAGCGGACTCCACACCGATTTGAGCTCTAACACGAAGGGGGAGATGATGCCCGAAATACGGGCAGACATGGAGGACAGACCTAACCCCGCACTCCTGTGGGTGAAAAGTGTACAAGTTAGCTGGATCATTAAAAGGAGCATGTTCAGAAAAATGGATTTCGTTCTAACCTAATAATCATATAAAATACCTTCCCAAAATACTACCCATGGGAAGAAAACAGGAAATTTTCAACCCCAAATTTGGATGTGGAAGCGAAAAGGTTGATGTAATTACTGCACTTTATGTAACCGGATTATGGATACATTATAGTTTACTAAACTTCGGTGAATTTTTGACGATATCCCTGAAAATATACGTTTTGAGAGCGCAAAATAAAATTTACCAATCGGGCGATATTTAACCTATCGGGCGATATTTACCTATCGGGCGATATTTACCAATCGGGCGATATTTACCAATCGGGCGATATTTACCAATCGGGCGATATTTACCAATCGTGCGATATTTAAACTAACGGGCGATATTTACTAATCAGGCAATATTTACCAGCCGGGCAACATTTACCTCACTGGTGTTGGAAAGAGCTCTCCCGAAACAACGTAAATTATCGCGAAGGAAGCAGATATGAAGAACTTCCCAACCATGGCTATTACCGTCCTCGCCATGCCCAATTCTATATGGACATGTAAATTAAGAAGAAATTACGTCATTATTTCTCATGAATAATGAACCAGTCAAATCAAACATAGTTGACTTTTTTAGCGTCACTATAAGCGTCGTTGACGTACCTAAGAAAGCCGTGATTAGGCAAGCAACGCCCCCGATGATCATAGTCCCGCTTAAGTTGATGATCCGGCCAGTGTACTTGAGAGCTACCACACAACATACGAGGCTTGGGAACTCGACCAAAGCCGCAAGGGCGGAGGCTATATAATCATCGGCACCTAGATCAGACGTGCTCATACCCAGCCCGAAGTACACCATGTTGTTTACAAACCTATCAGATGCCCAAACAGAAAAACAGAATAAAAAACATTGCAAACGTTTCGTCTCTTGAGCAATTTTTTAAATGTTAGGCCCGCCTGAGTGAGTGAACATTTTACAAGTTTTGAAGGTGTGATAAATTGAATCTTTACTCGTTACACTCTTCCCGAGACTGTTTTAAGGATATATTTGCAAGTTTTTGTTAAAGTGACTTCCACATTAATGAGAAAGACCCCCAGTGGTCACCTACAAGAGTCTGTGGATTACAGTGTAGCGTCATGAGGTTGAGGTCTAAAAAACTGAAGTTGAGAGGCTTACCAATTAAACATTAGGTTCACAGTTTTGGCGCACATGTTAGGAGTACGGAAAAGTGCAATGGCCGTTTCTTGTTTGCCATTTTGTTCCTGAGAAACGAGAAAAAAAAGTAATTTACCAACGGTTGGTGCAAATTTAAGTACAATGTATATTGCTAATAATTTATTAAACAAGACCGAAAAAGAACCACAATGTTTTCGTCATCATAACGAAGAAATCCTATAGCATTAACATGTCCAAAAAATTGACTGCTTATGAAATATACGATGTAATAATGATACACATCAAGAACAAATACAGGCAAGTGAGTGACACTTTTAGGATGTTGACGCACCTTTGCATATCCTTGGATGTGCAATGAGAACATCTCCTCGGGGAACTCTCTCTTGTTGCCCCGAGCAACTCGTCTCAATGTCATCTCGGCTTGCTTGTGTCTTCCTTTCGACATCTGCCACCGGGCTGACTCTGGCGTGTAACTTGAAACATCAAGAATTTAGTCAAAATAAAACGACTTGGATTTAGATATATTGCGAGTGTGAATCTTTAGAGAACAGAATTAATTAAGAATGTTTTCATGTTGCATTATAAATGCATACAGGGAAACGGGCAAGTAGAAAGGTTTAATAAAACTCTCTGCAGTGTGCTGAGGTCAACATAGCTTAATATGAGGCTTTAAATGAAAACTTGTTATAATAAGTTTAATGTGGAACTATTGAACCATATTTTTCCTTATTTAGTCGGCTAAAAAAAGACTATCGAATACTCACAAGTACAGAAGGAAGTACAAAGGAGTTGGAAGGGCTATAACCAGTTGAAGAAATCTCCAAGTGCGAATGAAGTATGCGAGCAGCGGTAATATTGTTATACCGATGGCGAAGAAAACTTGCAATGAAACGCCGACCAGGGCTCGTTGAGTAGGTCCAACAAATTCAGTAACTGCGGAGAGAAAAATCAATCACTTCTGTAAGAGAGAAGGGCTTTGGAGAAATGTTCTGTATCTCAATTAGGTCAACGTCTTTGTGCTCCCTGGCAAGACACTTAATCTCAATTACCTCGCCGACCCAAGCGATATTTGGGAAGCTGTCCCAATCTAAGCGCGAATAGGTTTTATACTATGACCAAGCAACCTAGGCGAGATGATTCTGGTGATTCCCTGATGGCAGCGACTTGGCAACAATTAATGCTTTGATAGCTCGGTTAAAAGGACAGTAAAGACAAAACAGACTTACCGAGGACATAGGCAACTAAAAATGCCCCCATTACACCTGCAGCTATGAAGAATCGAAATACCATGTACACTAGAACGTTTGGCGAGAACACGTTGCCAATGGACGCAACCAGAAGTATGGAGGAGCAGATGTAAATTGTTGGCTTTCGTCCAAGACTGCGAAGAATAAAAACCGAAAACAAACAATAGGCGTGCTAAGACAATAGCTCAATTTGGTATGTAAAAGCTTAGGCATAATGTAAAACACAGAGGTCTTTGAATTTAGCTAAGTGAACTTACTAATCTGCAAGCGATCCGAACACAATGGAGCCGACTAGAAACCCGGCAAAGTACACAGACTGTAAGAAGCTCACTGCTCCCTTATTGTCGCATACGAGATCAAACTGGGGGGGAAAATGAAAACTTGTTAAGGACTTCTCACTAACAGCTAATTGGAATACACGCTATCAAATTGATAGAAAAAGTGGATGTGGGCCAACATTGTGTACTCTAGTATGTGTACACATCCGGGAACTCTTTTAACTATCTGTCTTGTTCCCAGCGTCATTCGATATAAGGGTCTTTCCCAAAATAAGGGGGCCAAAAGTGTGACATGCTTTTTAAGATTTCCAAGTGTTTTTAGTGATTGAAAGTGGTTTCCCAGTAGATAATAATTATTTTTATTTCAACAAATGCCACTTAAATTTAATGTTTGTGTGTAGATATGGCACCAAGGTTAATGCAAACTCATTCTACATCCAATGTTCATTGGCGTTGGTAACCCGGGACACCAAACTCCTATTCAATACCATGGAACAAATTATAAGCTTTTATGGTCTTTTGTTTTAAATATTTTTCAGGAATCAGAAAACAAAATATTGAAGAAAATGATGCTGCCCCCTATGACCACAGTCCATTACTGAGAATTTGTGATCAGGAGGGGTGATTTTTGAAGCAGAGAGAGTCGTACGTAACTGGGACACCAACAATTATGGACCCCTAATTTTGGGAATGACCCATAAAGTAAATATAAGCCAGCACGAGTCTGGCCATCAATGGCTACTTTGTCTATTTTGTTTGTTTGATTAAATCTTACCTCTGTAATTATAGTGGTTTTATATCGACGCGTGTCATACACCCAGCCGTCAGAGCAACCGATTGTCCCATTCGTAACATCAGTGGCGTTGAGCCCATCCATGAAATCCACGTGTCTCACATCATATATGTTACAGCTGTCAAATAATTTAGTGGTGGTATTGTACGGGATAGAGGCATCGCGTTTGATCATCAAACAATCCCAATCGTCCGGCCGGTCACTACCGGTGCAGTTGACCCCATCCCAGGCGGCTACTCGGCACCAATGGTCAGTTTCTCTGGCCATGAAGACTTGGGCTAAAGCATTTAAGCCGTCTAAGATCCCCACCAGGGGAACTAGCACGAATAATATCACCTGCCATCGGCCGAATTCGCCAATGGCGCACAAGATGTCATCGAACGTGTGTGGCGGTTGTTTTTCTTTGACACATGCATCTGCCGTGTCCGCCATTTTGTGAGGAAAGCTACATTCGCAAAAGCTAGGCTTTTATAACAGTCAAAGCAATTATTCGCCCAACTTTGGAGGATTTTAAATTTCCACAAATTCGGGGCGACTTCCCAGCTAAGCAATGCAACAATTCGCTGCAGAAACAACTTGGCCTATCTGGTGTGCACAAGTCACTATATTGTTCATATTTGGCGGACTTTGGTTACGCCCAGGTTATCCTATAGTAATTTATTGGACTTCGACATTTATGTTTAATCGGACACTAACTATTATCTGATGGACAAATAAAACGTCTGAAAGTCAAAACAACTGTCGCAACGGTTGCACGAGCGAGGGCGTGCTACAAAAATCTAACTCCCGGTGCACGCACACAAACTAAGTGAAATGGATTGTTAAACCACTAGATGTTATATAAATACTGTTTAATATAACAACATACATACAAACTATTGGCAATTCAATTATGTTTACAAGTATTTTCCAAAAATAATAATGTATATTTTAGGGTTGTAGTCGAGTCCATCACAAGTCCATCACGAGCATCGATATAAATCACTGGATGAAGCTACGACGTCTAAAATTGAAGCCACCGTCCGCCATTGTACCCCACCAAATACAAATGCCTTGCCTATAGACTGGTCATACTGTCCTCACTAGTCTACATGTATTAAGTGGAACCCAAGTGATCGCATGGACCGGGAAGCAGTCAGTAGGCCAAGCATTGTTCGTGGGGTACAATGGCGGCTGGCGCACTGCTATTGCATACTCCATCTAGTGATTATATATCGATGATCACGAGTCCTCACCAGCCTTCACAGGTCCACCACAAGTCCCTGGTCTTAATTCAAGTCACAAGCTATTCAAATGAACTAACAAAGGCAATATTTTGTGCGTGTTCATGCTTTGCTTTTTGTTACGGACTTGTGCGGGGCTTTGGACTTTTCATAGACTTATGATGGACTCGACTACAACCCTGGTACACCTTATAGTTCGCAAGATATTGCAGTTGTAAAATATATACGGAGCCTTTTAAGAGACATAAACAAACTGGCGAAGTTAATTGCAAGTGTACAATGTTTTGCGATATTATAAATATCACATTTAACCGCAAGTACTTCAGAAGATAGATACACGTAGCACATATTGGCATGCACTACAGTTCGAGTCCGTTCCACCCGAGAACATTCTTAAAATCATCATGCAAAGTGTCTTTGGTAGTGTTTTTGTCGTTCCATAACGTGAAAAATAATGTGATATTTAAAAAGTATTGTCAGCCAAACTGTCTTTCTAATACAAACTATATAATATGTAGGCCTAACCTATACAATATAATACTGTAAGTTAACGTATAAGACGTAAGAAATACCGCAACGTAGTTTGATATTTCGATTAACCAGTTAACGCCGGGTTTATTTTTAGTTAAAACACGGAGGGCGGAAAACAGTTAACCATGTGCGGTAAAGTATTGCTGCTATGTCGATGCACCGTCATTGTACACCACAATGTCGCTTTGTTATAAACCTTTTTTTTTGGCAATTTCTCTCGGAAATTACTGCGAGTTTAGACGTCAAACGCTATACCCAGCACGATATGTGGCAGAGGGACTCTATCCCTAACGCCCCTATACCTCAACACACTCCCTTTTGTTAACGCACCAATCCCCCCTAAAAACTGAAAGGAATTCCTTGGATGTTTGAGACACAACAGGGGAACAATGGTAGGGGAGGGGGGCGGGGGGTGGGGGGAGGGGGGTGGGGGGAGGGGGGGAGGGGGGGGGAGGGGGGTGGGGGGGGGGGGGGGGGGGGGGGGCGTGGGGGAGTCCGTTTGCCACATATCGTGCTGCATATGTCAAACGCAGTAACAAACGAGTTTCTCCTAAACGTGTTTACTAGTCCTCCGCTACATCGATGGGGAAATCTTGGTGTGTTTACACGTCCTCCAGCGTCAAGTGGTTAATACAAATCATATTCATATATATCAGAGTATGTAAATTGCAATAAACAGTGATATCATTATTTTTTTGTTTCATATGCGCTGATGCAGAAAAACGAGGTATTTAACATAAAATTTAAATTGTATATAATTTCGTATTACAAAATGCATTTGCTAAAATAGCACGATTAATACCACTTTACAACTTGGCACCTTTTGATTTGGGCAATTTGTGTGTAGACAATTAGGACATTTTTAAGTGAGTTTGGATTTATCAATGTCTTGTCAAAAACATCCAAATCAAAATGGTTAAATTGTCCAATCTGAATCGTGCCATTGCATTATAATGGTGGAAGCAAAATACTGAACTGTAACTCCCCTTGCTTGAGTGCAATAAAGTTGACATCGTTGTTTTTTGGCGTTTTTTATTCTGACCCCACACTCCTTTGTTGCATTCCTGTTCAGTGAAGCTTGCCATCATGGACTCCGTTGAGCTCTATTCCTTTGAGTGATATGTTCAGCTAAAATTTGATATATTATTTTCCTACATTAAATCCAATTTCATAATAAATATCTACAAATGTCTTACTGGTGACAGAACTTTTTTGGTCGAGTGTATATAAACTTGACCGAATTAAATGCCGACTTCCAATTCTCCGTTTGTGTCATTTTTCGAATCGAAGCCGGGGTTATCGAATGCCTCGTTTTCAGGAATTTCCTTTATACTGATGGTGACAATAGGAATCTCATCCACGGCCTCGGTTTGGCCTTTTAAGCATCTTGGCCTTGAAAAGAGAAAACAAAAGAGAATTGTTTAACAATGGTAGTTGCTAAGGGCTACCTAACTTAAAGATGACTGTCCGATTTTAGGCCGATTTGAGCGTCAATTTTTATTTTTAAAGTTAAATTTCTATTTTTCTAGAATAGAAAAAGTTATCAGCTTTCATTTGGTACCACGAACGTAAAAATCCGTCAAGGATTAATGCCAGTCGATTAAAAACAAGAAATAATAAAAGACATTCCCCGTCTTTTATTCGACAGGGTTATGACGTAAATGGGTGATTATTTATATTCGGGTACCAACATGTGACATGCACATGAAAGGCCCCAAATCCAAAAATCATCACCCTTCGTCCTTTATTTTGTAAACCCATTTGCATTAATAAGTTTCTTGAAAGTGATGGTGTGCAAGTTCTTTTCAGGGGTTCAAGATTCATCTACACCCTCTAAGTATCTCCATTTATCGAAAAATTATGGGTTTCACGCGGGAAACCAAAATGCTTTTATTTACATATAGGACCACACTAAAATCCGATTCATATAAACTCCTCAAAAAAAGGTCGGAAAATCAAGTTTGACTTACGATTTCTCTCTTGTTACAGAGACACGTAAGCTTTCTAAATTCGTTCGCTTGTGTAAATTAATTGTTTAATCCTTTCACCTAAACACAGACAGTGCAACTTTAAGACGTTAGCTTGAACAAACCAACTTAGCATAACCAAACATTGTTATAACTTACGCCAATAGGTACGTACCCTTTATGGTCATTTTTGGTTAGTCTGTTCTTGACACAGATAATTACAATAATTTGTTCCACAATAATTTCAAACCGATACTTACTTTCCGAAGGCCTCTCCTTCCTCCATCGTCTCCGGTAATTTCCTGCCTTTAGTCTCGGGTAGAAAGGCCGACAGCAGCCCGGCAATAATCGCCATTCCACCGAACACGACGAAAGGGAACGGCGCCCAAATGTCTTTCAAATCGCGTATGTATGGCGAGAGAATACCGGAGATACGCGCTGCCGTAGAAGATATGCCCACACCGGCACTTCTGTAGGAGTTAACAAAATGATGAATGTACCATCAATTTAATCATCATCATCTAAACATCTTGCACGCGTCAATACGCGTTCACAAGGCGCATCTGGTTGGTGCAACCACGCGCGTCGCGCGTATCAGGAACGCGCACAACGCATACGCAAACAATTCTACACTCCCCAGTTTAAGGGGCGTTCACGCTATCGCGGAAAAATGGCTTTGGGCGCGGCTAGGCTGTGCCATTGGTTTGTACAGAAACTGGTTTGCCGCTTGTGCACGGCCTATCGCGATGCGCGAATCGTTTTGAGCTGGGTCAAAGTTCAAATTTGTTGAACTTTGACCGAGTTGCGCTGACCTTTCCAACGCGCAGCCAATATGAGGTATCAGAGAAGCCCGAAGTTACTGGGATTGAATTTTCTATTTTGGAAATATCGCCGATTGGGAGCTCATGCAATGCGGCAAGCGCGCGTAACGTACAAGCTTTGTTTTTTTCGCGATAGTGTGAACGCCCCTTTACTGATGAAATCGAATGTCTAAGGTGAAAACGTCACCCATTGTGTACTGCCAATGTTGCTAGCCGGGTCTACATAAAAGAAATAGTAAACTGTTCCTCTGCGCTTTAGCAATGGACATTTCAGATTACCAGCAGAAATTTAGATCCAGTTACGCCACACGTAACTAGTACATGTAGTATTGTATAGAACACCCTATTAAATCTTTCAACCAGTCCGTCACATTAAGTTGAAATATAACGTAGGTCAGCGCAAAATTTAACCATTATCGCTAATGAGTTAATCGAATTTCTTCAAGTGTGTCAGTTATCACGGCACTTATCAGATAACTTCAGAAAGTTTACGATTCAGATTAAAATTAACTGATTAAAATGATTAAATGTACCTGACTGGAGTGGGATAAATCTCGGTAGAAACAACGTAGGCGATGGCAAATGAACTTGAAATACAGAATTTCCCGATCATAGCTATGACTGTGCGTACGACACCGGGTTCTGCAAATAGTGGAAAGTAGTGTGCATTACTTGGTCGTTGGTTAACATGCCTAAACTGTCTGCATTGAAAAACCGATTGAAATAATTATGTTTGTAATACCGAGGAAAGCACTGATGACACAGGCCACACCACCGATCGCCATCGAGCCGCTGATGTTAACACGCCTGCCAAACTTTTCCACTGCGTATATGCAGTAAATATAGCTGGGAAACTCCACTGCACCAGCGATAGCAGCGGCCACGTAGTCATTGACGCCCAGGTCCGATGTGCTCAGGCCTAGACCGTAGTACACCAAGTTAACCACGAACCTGCAAGTAAAGAAAAACAGCTAATGCTTGATTCAAACCTTGTACAATATTTCTATGCATACTTCATGTGACCCTCACTCGTAAGCCCAATGTGGGGTGTTATGGCTGAGCGGTGCGTCGAACTCAGGTTCCTGTGCCAGTACTAGAATGTGGGTTCACTTCCGGACCGTGACGGATTGTGGCACTTGTGCTCTTGAGCAAGGCACTTAATCACACTTGTTCCGCCCTTCGGAAGGGATGTAAAGCCGTTGGTCCAGTGTGTTAGGTTTCGGTAACGCACTTTAAATCTCTCCCAGAGCATTCTTTCGTGAAGAGCAAGGGGATGGATTACCCGGCGTCTCTGGCCGTTTCTTCTTCAACTTAGAAGTTGATAGTTTGTCGCAAAGCTGACATAGTGCAATGGCTTTAACACTATGTCAGCTTTGCGACGAGTTGTTCGAATATCTATGTTAATTGATCCCAATTCCTGTAATTGGCGGTCCTTCCGCTGTTGGATGTGGTGAATAAATTAATAAATAAAAATAAATAAATTTAAACCCAAAACGATGCGTGTGCACACTCTTTTTTGTCACGTACTGGCCAATCCCAATCAGTGAGGAACAATTACATACACTACCGTGATTCTAGACCAACAGTTGGCTTTATAGCTCGTCTGTTAAGATGGTCCGCGGTTCGAATGCCAATGTTGTTGCTGCATCCACATTCCCAAACTCATGGACATTTTTCCAAATGTCTATGTTATTTTTAGTCAGTAAACCTACCAGTAAAGCAACAAAATCAGGGTTTTGAGGCACATGTTGGGAGTGCGGAAAAGAGAGAAGACTGTTTCTTGTCCAGCGGAAGTTTTCTCCTATTGAATAAAAAAGATGATTGCGACATTCCAAGTAATATCTTTCAATCAATTACTATTGTAATATAATTTTGCGAGGACACATTTACCTATGCCTGTCAGTGTTGTAGTCAAGTCCATCACAAGTCCGCACAAGCCTCCACCACAAGTTCCTGCGTCTTAATTCAAGTCATAAGCTATTCAAATGTACTCCAACAAAGGCATTCTCTTGTGCGTGTTCATCATTTGCTTCTTGTTACTGGACTTGGGGAGGACTTTTGCGGGACTTGTCAAAGACTTGTGATTTTGTCGGATCTGAACTTGTGATATACTTGTGATGGACTCGACTAGAACTCTGATGCCTATCACAAATTTCTCAGATGTTAAATATATCCACACATCGCAAAGGCTGACCACGTACACAAGATTTTAATCGATGTTGCAGCTGTTTAAATACCTCTGACTTTTAGAAACAACTGAATGCTAAGCCACTTACTATCGCGGCACGAATGCTTTCTGGAGAAAACATCTCCTCCGGAAATTCTTTCTTGTTAGCCCGAGCAAGTCGCCTCAATATCTTCTCAGCTTTGTCGTATTTCTTCTTAGAAATCAACCATCGAGCAGATTCTGGAACGTAACTGAGACCAGATGATTTTTATTGGTTGAATGTCCGATTTAAGATACCGTACATGCCGTGTTAGGCCTGTTTGACTATGCTCCCTCGAACGACGGGTTATTTCCGTTGTTCGAGGGATTATTTCCGTTGTTCGAGGGATTCTAGTCGAACTAAGTCGTCCCTTGAACGTGTCTATACTGAATCAAAGTTCGTGAAGAGTCAAGTGTGTCAATGCGGCCACAGTCGAGCGTATGTCTTAAGTTAGTCATTGTCCAATATTCCCGTTGTTTATATGTATTTAACAAAACCGAGAAAAAACGCGTTTATGGAAAGACACCTTTAGCCGGACCATCTTTAAAGGTAGAACACATGATTGGTATCTCAAAAATCAAAAATGTTCATAGTCTCATGAGACGGTCACTTCGCCCCAAAACCACTTAGTGCGCAGGCCGAGGTTCAGAGCGAATTGGTTTTTGGGCGAAGTGACTGTAAACACAGTTTTTGACTGTTTTCTTAAAATTTAGACGAAGTACGGAGCTGACGTTTACTCAAGTTCAAGGCGCGGATCCAGAGGGGGGATTTTGGGGGTCAAAACCCCTCCCTGCTCCGACACCAAAAATATAATGTAATGCATTTTGTGTGTGTCCGCCTGTCCGAAACAAGCTGACATAAAAATCTGACGGGCAAAACCCCTCCCTGAAAAAATTCCTGGATCCGCCCCCGAGTTGGTTTTATTCATGCATATCTTCAATCATATGAAACTATATTTGTAACGGTTTACCAATCATAGACTAACTTTAAATCAAAATGTAGGTTGGGGAAAAAAATATTCAGCAAACGAAAACTTACAAAAAGACCAAAAAGTACAGGACGGCTGGTACCGCTATAGACAACTGCAAACCTCTCCATACTCGGATGAAATAGGCGAGTAACGGTAAAATGAGCAGACCCACAGCGAAGAAACCTTGGACCGAGATACCGGTGAGGACTCGCTTCGTCGGTCCAATATACTCGGCAACTACGGACGAAGCAAAGATATAAAAGGAATTGTGCCGTTAGAAATTTTTCAGCTTCCCAACTTTTTTGGTTTGGCTTTGAAATGAGATAATCTCGACGGGTGAACTTTTCGGGAAAAGTTGAATATGTTAAACCTGGTGGATCTTTTCAGCAAGGTATCATATAATATATAGACTCCTCAAAGTATAACAGAACAAAAGGAGAGGACGCATTTTTATTTGGGTATACATTTTTTCTCTCTCTAAAATGTGACGGGCTCTAGGAAAATGAGTCACAAGTCGCGCTGGCTAGTATTCTTTTTGCGACCATAAAAAGAAATCCGCGGCAAATCCACGCTCAATAAAATACCAAAACACAATGGAAATTCCTGGCGGTGCCCAGATACCGCCTGGAATGTCTGTGTTCCCCTGGAATGTCTGTGTTACGCCTGGAATTTCTTTTGTGTTTAGGTATTTTAATGAGCGTAGAAATGCCACAGATTTCTTTTTATGGTCGCAAAAAGAATACTGGCCAGCGCGACTTGTGGCTCATTTTCGTAGAGCCCGTCACAAATATACTTGATGTAGCATTGCTAAGTACAAGGCAGACCTATGAATGAAAAAGGGTGCAAATTAAGCGTAAAATGAAGTTATACATGTATTTTATGCGACATGTTTAATGACGTGTCCGCCATAGAGTAGATCGTATCTATGAGCCAACGTTGGCTCGTAAACGCCAGCACTCATCCCCGGTTTCGTGGCATAGAGTGACTAGGAGCTATTTGTACTCCTCTATAGAAATAAGTATCTCCAAACGTATTTTGAAAGACAACATGGAGTGTCTTGTCTGCAGGGATACAACGCGATGCAATGGTCGGGTTTCGAACCATGGACCTCTCGACCGAAAGCCCACGTCTCAACGTATCCGCTATAGCCTACTTCAAAGGATAACTGGTATTTGTACAATGTACATCAATATACATTTTCGCATCAACATAGGCATATACGGTGTCGGTGTGGTGTTTTATGAGGGTTGTTTTTTTGCATTGTGACAGATAGTAAGATAAACATCTAGAAGTATTGGGATACAGTTATATATTTAAAAGTTTACATACAACTGTTTTAAAACTGCATGGTGTGCTTAAACTTGCGTTGTCACCATTTTTGTAACAGTCTTTACAAAAGTCGTGATTTTGTGGAATTCCTCACGTGCTTGCAGTACTTAAAACATAGCTTGTACACCTTGCAATGGTTTGGTAGTCCTGTTTACCATTTTGGGTGATGATGGTAGTGGTGTAGGCCTACATGTATGTAAACTTCTGACTTCAACTGTATGTTTACAAAACAAAGAATAAATAAACAACGCCCGCGATCAAATTCCGCCCACTTAAAGATAAAATATGTCATTTGCTGGGGTTAAAAAGTTAGGCCTAAGTCATTAAACTAAAAGGTTAGATTTGAAATGGCTGGGTTTACTTAAATAAAAACCAATAATTAACACAAAATTAAAACACAAGACAGTGGTTTTTTTTTTAGGGGGGGGGGGGGGGGGGGGGGTTGGTTGCCTAAAAATGTCAGGTGCACGGGTTCATTCCATTATCTTACGAAATTCTACAAATATGTGGTTTGGTGCATTGAAATCACGAGCGTGTCTAATTCCACCATATGCAGCACGATATGTGGCAGAGGGCATCCCCCCTACCATTGTTCCCCCATTGTGTCTCAAACATCCAAGGAAATTCGAAGGAATCCCTTTCAGTTTTTAGGGGGAGTTGGTGCGTTAACAAAAGGGAAGAGTGTGTTGAGGTATAGGGGGGGGGGTCCCTTTGCCACATATCGTGCTGGGTATAAATTCCACGGTCATGGGTTCGACTCCTGGCCGCGACCACGGTGCGTGTGCCCTCGGGCAAGGCACTTTGCCATAAGTTGTCTCTCTCCATGCACCCAGGAGTAAATGGGTACCTGCAAGGGTTGCAGCATTTGAGTGCTTGTGTCAAGCTGCTGGAGCTGCATAGGAGTATGATACTCCTCAGGGAGTTGTTCCCAATGACCAGGGTGATGATATTATACAGCCCCACGAGTATCCCGCCGCAGGGTATGTGCGTTATATAAGATTTCACCATTGCCATTGCGTTTGATCTTCTATATACCAAGTATGTGGTATACCACCAATTTGCCACATATCGAGTTAGGTATAATGTGACAAGAGATTATTTTTCTATACTTCTAAGTTTGGTCTATTGGCGTGAGAGGACCCCCAAATACTTACCGAGGACATATGCGGCAATAAAGGCGCCAATGCCACCAGCAGCTACGAAAAACCGCAGGATTATGTACACTACTATGCTCGGCGAGAACACGTTGGCAATACCAGGCGCCATCATGAGGATCGTCCCGATGATCAGCGTGGGTTTGCGGCCGATCCTATAAGCGAAAAAGAACATATTTTCGGAGTTGTAGAATGGTTGGCCATTTTGGGGTAAGGTTTACCATTCTACCTGCTAGAATTGGAGGCCATTACCGAGGTGACATTACGCGCGCGTGTTGGTAGTACGCGCGCGTGTTGGTAGTACGCGCGCGTGTTGGTAGTACGCGCGCGTGTTGGTAGTACGCGCGCGTGCTGGTAGTACGCGCGCGTGTTGGTAGTACGCGCGCGTGTTGGTAGTACGCGCGCGTGTTGGTAGTACGCGCGCGTGTTGGTAGTACGCGCGCGTTGAATACCTCATTGTCCAATATAATGCTGTGGCTATAGCGAGTACGCGCGCGTTTTTAAGAACGAACGCGCGTTTGACAGCAAATGGCGGCTGAATGGTTGAATGGACATTTTGGTTGAATGGTTTATTTATCTCTGTGACCCAAGAGTCCCAAGAGGGGTATGAGAGCCAGTAAACTTACATAACAATAAAGTACGTTAAATAATAGAGAGAAGAGAAAAAAATCAAAAGTCCATATTCTATGGATTTTTTTTTGGCACAAAGACTAAACGACGTGACTTACCAGTCGGCGACTGATCCAAAGACGAGCGAGCCAACAAGGAGACCAGCGAAATACACCGACTGGGACAAGCTAACCAGTCCCTTCAGATCGCACGTCAGACCGTACTAAATTTGGGTTAGAAAATACGATACCTTTTCAGACACCACTTTTATTAAGATTTTTGAAACTGGTGCGTAATCTTAATCGGGAATTGTTTGACTGTCAAAGCTGTTGCCCGGGCACGGTTGTGTATTGGTATTTTATTTATTAACCCTCGGAGAGACTCCGGAGGGCACACTGTATAACGCGCAATTACACTGTTTGGCAGACAATCTTTCTCTAATGACCTAAATAAACTCCTCAAAAAAAGTTCGGAAAGTCAAGTTTGACTGACGATTTCTCTCTTGTTACTAAATCATTTCCCTTAAATTTGGTATCATTGGAAAGCCCTGTTATTCTTCTTTACAGTGATGTGTCATTTGTTATGATTAATCAATTGGGGGATGTGCAGCACAGTTAAATACGGGGGCGGGTGTAAAGTGAAATGTCACAAAATGCATTGCTATTGTCAAAAAGTGCATTGACACATTCCCATCCTCCAAGCAAAAGGGAATGCACTGCATGACAATAGCAGTGAATTTTGTGACATTTCACTTTCCACCCACCCCTGTATTCCGCTATACTGCACATCCCCCAATTGATTAATCATAACAAATGACACATCACTGTAAAGAGGAATAACAGGGCTTTCCAATGATACCAAATTCAAGGGAAATGATTTAGTAACAAGAGAGAAATCGTCAGTCAAACGTGACTTTCCGAACTTTTTTTGAGGAGTTTAGATGAATGGAGGTCCCTCAAGACACAGCTGTTTACTGTGCCCGCAGTGTAGTACTATACATGTACTAGATTGACAGCTGCTTTTACGCACAACGGCAAAAGGGCCTTACTTAAAGAACACATGTTTGTACACAAATCAATGCGCCTGCAGTTGCCTGCAGTTGAGGCCAAGATTTCCCAGGGTGGACCTGACGGTGACTACAGGGGCACAGACTAGGGTAATCGATTAAGGATTAGCCTCCATGAAGTTTGAGCGGAATTGGCCCGATGGTTTTTTAGTAATAACAAAAATACAAAAATGTGCCTTCCGGGAGTCCCCCTTTGCAGCTCCGAGGATTAAATGTGACTAGGGAAAACACACATATTTTATAGAATGACAGAAAAATGCATACAAAGATGGCGGCTAACCTCCGTTATGATGGTTGTCTCATACTGCCGCGTGTCATATACCCAACCATCGGTGCTGGAACATGGAATGATGTCGTTTGTCTGGTAATCAGAGACGTTTAACCCAGACGTGAAGTTTTCACCGTTCACATTGTACATGTTACAGCTATCGTAGACTAGTTCCCCTTCGTTGTTGAGAACGAGCGGAATAGAGACATTTCGCTTGGCTGTCAGACACTGCCAGTCGTTCGGCCGCGCAGTACCGGTGCAGTTGTCGTTATCCCAGGCGGCTACCCGACACCAGTGCTCGGTTTCTGCGGCTACAAACACCGGGGCTAAAGCGTTCATACCTGCGTATATGCCGATCAGCGAAGCAAAGAAAAACAATTTTTTCTGCCAAATTCCAAATTCGTCCACTTCCGCGAGAATGTCGTCAAATTCCGTGGGGATGACTTTCGCGGCGTCCTCCTCTGCCGCTTTATTGTTTTCTTCCATGATTGATTATCAATAAGCTATTATTATTACAACCATAACACTTCTTAACAGTCGCTGGTTGTGCTAAAATTCGCCACAACTCTAACTTTATAAACATAAAACCATCCCAGACTTTGGTCGCGCAGGGCTAATGAAGGCGCATACTCTGTAGGTCGCACATCCTGGCACTTTTGTGACCCGGTGTCATATGACTTTGTATACGGGCATAACACCATGATCGAAAACAAGTTCGTTCATTTTTAGATACCGTACGTGTACCGTACATGTACACGTAGACAACGGCTTTGTTTCTTCGCTTGTCACCATGGGTACAACGTTGTTTTCACTCCAGTAACGTTGAGGCGACAGACAGAATACTACGGAACCGTGCAGTGGACACGTATTCGCAGTCCAGTCAACAATAACCAGTCGGGCCGATATGTGGCAAAGGTACTCCCCCTAACGCCCCTATACACTAATCCGGTAACTAAGGTCTCCTTCCCTGTACATCCGCCATAGCTGGAGGGCTTCCACTGAATGAACTGTATGTTTTTGCTGTTGCTGAAGCTGCATTTGTTTACTTCGAACAAGTTGCGCGTCCTTGTAGGGTTGTGTGTACGCGAAGGCGGGCGCGTCGCGTGTACGCGAAGGCGGCGCGTTCGTGCATGTAATGATGAGCGCTGTTAGCAACACAAAACGCACAGCCCATGCACTGGACGCCCCCAGCTATGGCGGATATACAGGGAAGGAGACCTTAGTTACCGGATTGGTCTATACCTCAACACACTCTTCCCTTTTGTTAACACACCAACTCCCCTAAAAATTAAAAGGAATTCCTTGGAAATTCCTTGGACGTTTTAGACACAATGGGGGAACAATGGTAGGGGGATACCTGCTACCACATATCGTGCTGCATATGTCGGACTTCATGCAAGTCCAAACGTCTGTTAATATGTTGAGGAGAAAGACGAAAAAGTGGATATTCTTTGATTGGAATGGCGAGGACCCGAAGTTCATTCAAATCAAAGAATGTACATCTTTTGAGTGTTTCTCCAACTCAAACTACGCCTTTTCATACGGTTCAGATTGCAAGGTAACAATAATTGTGAATTCTTTCATTCATGAGGTGAATGAAATTAATCAAGTCCATTGTTCAGTGGTGAGCTAGCTACGTGAAAACTTTGAGAATTGCACCATCTGGTGCGGCCTTTTGGGGCAGTCTTGGGATTCCACGGTTCATGCCTGGGTGTGTTTTGTGTGTGACTGAAGCATTGGAATTCCAAGCTGTCCATGCTTAAAGTTTCTCTTTTTTTGAATTCATTCATGCACGGAACTGACTGGCATGCGGTTGGGTCACTACATAGTGGGTAGGAGTGGTTGTTTTCTTTGTGTAGCCTTTGGTGCATGTACTTAATTTGTGGATGTTCCTTGCGGGTGAAACTGAACGGACACCGATTACATTATCCTCTGTCATGTCGCCCAAGCGTGTCGTACGTGTGCGCAGGCGCCATCGACACTGGATGAAGCAACGACGTATAAAATTGAAGCCACCGTCCGCCATTGTACCCCACCAAATACAATGCCTTGCCTAGACTGGTCATACTGTCCTCACTAGGGGAGCAGTCAAGGCCAAGCATTGTTCGTGGGGCACAATGGCGGCCGGCGCGCGTATTTTTTATTTACACCGCAGCGAGAGGTACACCCCAATTTTTCAACCCGAATAGAGTCTAAGTTTCCAATGACTGACACTTCTCGAGTGACAATCTTGGAAATAGTGACAACTCTTACTCTCACTATTAGAGAAAAAGAAGAAACCGAGAAATTTCGGAAAATCCCAAACATGATAGATTCGAACCAGGGACCTGATGATTACAAGTCGAGCTCTCTTCTAACCAGACCACGAAGCTGGTTGCAAACCGACCTCATTCAAAACCCTAAATTCCTTTAAAATAACCAACCCTAAACCCTAACCCTGAACCCTAACCTATTATATAGTCTCCTCTCAAGACGCTAAAAAGGTACAAACCCCATTGTTCTCCCCTCGCAGTGGTGTAAAAAAAAATTACGCGGCCGGCGCGTGGCTTTAATTCTTGTATAGCCAACTGCTATTGCATACTTTATCCAGTGTATATATATCGATGCACGGACACCCACTTGGACCCCACGCACTCTGAGACAACTCTGAAAAATTTTCAGTTTCTCCTTAATAGTAAAATCATGCATCATTTTCCCTCTTCATTTTGTGTTTTTGAGTCATCAAACTAACATTTTTACATGCATGGTTCATATATCACAAGAAGGCACATCCTGGGTGTCCGTGCATGGTAATGAACCCATTAAAAAATGTTAACTGTACATTCTTAGAAATAATATACACTTTACTAAATAGAGTGACGTCACAAGAGTAGTTTAAAACAATCTTAATGCACAAATTGGGTCTCAACTGACCGCTCATTTTAGAGGCTAATTAAAAGTAATCTCAGAATACATGTAATGCAAATGATATTTATCTAGTATCAGAGTGTAAATACTAAGCAGTTATATTTTGTCATGATGCTGATGTTGAAAACGAAGTAGTTCGCATATAAACAAAAATTGTATATAATTTCACATTACATAATGTAGATAATGCATAGTTCCGAGATTGCCCAGTTAACCCCGCCCCTTAGATACTGTTGCTATGTGCTCACAAGCCATCGCAAAAAATGGCGACACGACGTACAAAGCAACGGGACTCGGCATGGAAAGCACAGATTCTTGGAGAAAACTCAAAGGTATTTATGTTTTAGGGTCGACAGTTACCGTAGCACGCACTGAGCGAAGGGCTAGTAATGCAGTGATGACATATATTCATAAAAATGCGCTTTCTTACCTTTGAACAGCGAATCTCCCGACATTGAAACCAAAATCACTGCATACAACATGTACAAACTGCATGGGCAGAAAATCGCGTGATTGTTGTGATGCAATGCACTTTGACCTATGTGGGTGCTGTCCGCTAGCTCTGTTGTGATTGGTCGGCGGGTTCGACTTGATTGACAGGTCGGAACTATGCTGTTGTTGTATATTTTATGGCATATTCGGCAACTAAGGCCCTTTATGCCATCAACTATACGGTTTTAGCTTTAACTATACTATATTATCAACTTGAGATGACGAAGAAGGAGTTGGATTAAGAGGTGGGAGGAAAACCCCCAGAGGAAAACCCACGCGGTCAAGTAGGGACTGCAAACCCAATCCACATACACGCCCCGGATTCGAACCCGGGACCCCAGAGGTGAAAGGCGAGGAAAGAACCCGTACGCCAACCCGACCGCCCTGGAACTATGCATTATGTTACAATCAGGCCAATCGCGTGGCACAACAAACTATCCACAGGTGCGATCGCTGCTCCGCGGTGTCATCATTTTTTACAGGGCTTAAAATTACCTGTTGTTGAAGTATTCCGAATACAAAAGCAACGGTTGCAGAGTTTATTATTACATCATCATCCGAATTTAATAACTACAGAAAAATACTCTTCAAATATGCGCCGTGATTTTGTCCATTGCTCTCTGCAGTAACCTTATCAATTAATTATCCCGGAAATGCAACATTTCCGACAGAAATGCAACATTTCTGACAGAAATGCAACATTTCCGACAGAAGTGCAAGTGGGAAGTATATCCTAGAATTGAATTATCTGTCGATTACAGGAGGTAATTTTCTTACAATCTTTGGTAAATCTGAACGACAAAAATACCCGATTAATAATTGAAATGATCTATAAATTGAAATAATCTATATAAACACGACCTAACTAAGGTAAACATTCTCCATTTGTGTCATTTTTCAAATCGAAGCCAGGGTTTTCGAATGCCTTGTTTTCAGGTAATTCCTTCATAGTGATGGTAACTATGGCAACCTCATCCACGGTCTCTGTTTCGCGTTTTAAGCATCTTGGCCTTGTAAAAGAAAGAATAAGAAAAAAATCAACTTTTAACAATGGTAGTTTGTTATGAGCACGTCAGTGACGTCAGCCTGAATAAACCATCTAAAAATGGACGGTGTGCCCTCTGACGTCACAACAAACCAAAATATTCCTGGCGTTATGCGCACGCAACATGTTTTACATTAATTTCAGGGCTGCGTTCCAAACACGCGAACGTTGCCAACGTTCGCCACTGGTTACAGTACTTTTGTGCACTCGTCTATGAAAAGCCGGGTACCAGTTGTTGGCGAACAATAAAAACGTTTGCAATGTTCGCGTGTTTGGAACGCAGCCCCGAACTGGGGTCTCGCCGTTCGCGTAATGTAACCCGAGTGCAATGCGCACGCATCACTCCCGAGTAACGAGAACTGCACGCCCGAACGCAGCCCTTTAGTTTACTTTGATAGAGTCGCGACAACTTGAAGTCATGGGGGACGCCATCTTGTTTTCTTAGCAAGGCAAAACTTGGAATTGGGACCCAGATATAAAGTCATTTACATATAATGGCCATCGCCTTGGAAACAACATGGCGTCTGTGAACATCTTATGTCGCCACTTTCTCAGTCAAGAGAACTCTAGAGTGGCAAAAACAGAAGGCCATATTTGGTCCTTGATATCCCCTTAATGAACTGTCCGATACTTACTTTCCGAAGGCCTCTCCTTCCTCCATCGTCTCCGGTAAATTTCTGCCTTTGGTCTCGGGTAGAAACGCCGACAGCAGCCCGGCAATAATCGCCATTCCACCGAACACAACGTAAGGGAACGGCGCCCAAATGTCTTTCAAATCGAGTATGAGTGGCGAGAGAATACCAGAGATACGCGCTGCCGTAGATGATACGCCTACACCGGCACTTCTGTAGGAGTTAAAGTCATTGAATTGTACATCATCATGCATTGCAAGTGAAAACACCAGTCTTGTAGTGTGTCGCATGGGTCTACACCATCCTGAAAGCTCGGGGTATTTCCACTCTGATAAGCGCGTTAAAATCGGACGTGCGTGTATATAGGACAAGGTTGTTGTCGAGTCCATCACAAGTTCATCAAATAACTTCAGAAGGATTGCAATTTAGATTAAAATAAACTGATTAATAATAATTAAAAATGGAAAAATCTACCTGACTGGAGTAGGATAAATTTCGCCAGAAATCACATAGGCGATGGCAAATGCAGCCGAAATGAAGAATTTTCCAATCATAGCAATGACTGTGCGTACGACGCCGGGTTCTGCAAAGTGGAAAATAGTGTGCAATGTTTGGTCATTGGGTGGGTTATAAACTGCCCAAATTGCCTGGAAACTAATAACTGAAAATGGTTGTATTACCGAGGAAAGCAGTGACGACACATGCCACACCACCGATCGCCATCGTGCCGCTGAGGTTAACACGCCTGCCAAACTTTTCCACTCCGTATATGCAGTAAGCGTAGCTGGGAAACTCCACTGCACCAGCGATAGCAGCGGCCAAATAGACATCCACGCCTAGGTCCGATGTGCTCAGGCCTAGACCGTAGTACACCATGTTAACTACGAACCTGCAAGTCCACAGAAAAGGCTCTTGTCACTCACGACGGATTCAAATTGCACAGGCACCATACGAGATAGTATGTGCTACCATGCAACACCGAGAAATATACCCGAGGGAGTGTACCAACTGTGCCTTAGAGCATCTGCCTAGTAAGTCAGAGGTCTCGGGTTCGAATCCCAAAAAGGCCCTTGCGATTTTTCTCTCATCCCCAGTTTTGTTGTTTCATTTCAATGGTGATCAGGCACGGTACGCGATGTTGCGTTCGTTACTTTGCCCAGTTTCGCTACCATGCAACACAGAGAGAAAATTTGGGTTCATAGAGAAAACTTGAGGGAATATACCAACTGTGCCTTATAGCCCAGCTGGTAGAGCATCTGCCCGGCGAGTCAGAGCTTTCGGGTTCTAATCCCAAAAAGGCCCTTACGATTTTTCTCTCATCCCAAGTTTGGTTGTTTCATTTCAATAGTGATTAGGCACCATACCAGACGTTGCGTTCGTTACATTCATGTATTTCATGTCACCCTTGCTCACTTTGAGCCAAAAAACAATCATTTCACGGTGAATGCGCACACTGTTTTTTTGTTTACAGTAAACTTACCAGTAAAACATTAAATTGAGGGTTTTAAGGCACATGTTGGGATAGCAGAAGAGCGCAACGACCGTTTCTCGTCCAGCAGCTTCTTTGTCCTGTTGAATAAAAAGACTAAAAATGATTACGTAATCGAAGTGATACCCTAAT
Source organism: Henricia sp. BOLD:AAB3569 (assembly GCA_037783545.1). Classification (NCBI taxonomy): domain Eukaryota; kingdom Metazoa; phylum Echinodermata; class Asteroidea; order Spinulosida; family Echinasteridae; genus Henricia; species Henricia sp. BOLD:AAB3569. Next base: position 1,487,157 of record JBBELK010000011.1, on the reverse strand, counting down.
TATCATATAACAATTTTCCGATGACACATTCACCAACCGTATTAGTTGTACATTTTGCTCCAACTAGGTGGCTGCCTGTCCAAGGCACTCAACCCTATCAGCAGTTAGATTGTGGCATTTCCCCTACAGGGTACTCCTGGTGCTGTTGCCATTATTACCACTGCCATCAGGGAATCACCAGAACCATTTCACTTCAACTAGGTGGCTACCTGACCAAGGCCCACAACCCTATCAGCAGTTAGATTGTGGCATTCCCCCTACAGGGTACTCCTGGCACTGTTGCCATTATTACCGCTGCCATCAGGGAATCACCAGAACCATTTTGCTTCAACTAGGTGGCTACCTGGCCAAGGCGCACAATCCTATTAGCAGTTAGATTGTGGCATTCCCCCTACAGGGTACTCCTGGCACTGTTGCCATTATTACCGCTGCCATCAGGGAATCACCAGAACCATTTTGCTTCAACTAGGTGGTTGCCTGGCCAAGGCACTCAACCCTATCAGCACTTCCATTGTGGCAAATTTCGAAGAAAAACCGGTAATAGAAAGGCCTACACACTACACAAACGTTGCTGCTGTTTGCATATAACTCTGTCCTGCATAACCCACGGACATGTAGGGCACTGACTCTACGTGACTTACCATTGCGGCAGCGATGCTTTCTGGAGAAAACATCTCCTCCGGAAAATCTTTCTTGTTAGCCCGAGCAAGTCGCCTCAATATCTTCTCAGCTTTGTCGTATTTCTTCTTAGAAATCAACCATCGAGCAGATTCTGGAACGTAACTAAGAACAGATGATTCTTACTGCATGAGTGTTCATCCCAAGCCCTGTGATGAACAGAAATCTGGATGAGGTGAAAGGCAACTCGGCTCCACCGAGATTCGAACTGCGGACCTTCTGCTTAACGTGCAGACGCCCTACCAATAATTGAGCTATAAAGCCAACTCAACTCGTGGTCTCGAATCACGGTATTGCAGTTGTTCATTACTGATTGAGAAGTTGGCTACCATGTGAGCTTAGCAAGCCCTACAAAGGGATAAACCCTTCAATGAGATAACCACTCCTCTCAGAAATAATTTAAGATACGTCCCAAACCCCTGTCAAGTATGAATAAGTGATTATTTTTTATGGATTATGATATCGACCAATAAACAAACAAAGAAACAAAAAGACAGAAACTTACAAAAAGACCAGAAAGTACAAGACGGCTGGTACCGCTATACATAACTGTAACCCCCTCCAACTTCGGATGAAATAGGCGAGTAACGGTAAAATCATCAGACCCACGGCGAAGAAACCTTGGAAACAAATACCGGTGATGACTCGCCCCCTTGGTCCAATAAACTCCATAACTACGGAACCAAAGAAGTTGTGCCGTTATAATTGTTTTCTTCAGATTCTCAACTTTTTGGTTTGACTTTGAAATGATCGATCAAAAATCAGTCAACTGTGAGTTTTGGGGAAATGGAATGTGTAAAACTTGGTGGATCATTGGAGCAATACGATTAAAAAAACACAATAGACCTGAAACGTAATGACGTCACGCAGTGTTTACCGCGGTGCATTATGGGTGAAAAGTGGGGCGAAATCTCTGCATCTCTAGTTTGCGTGCGTTGCATGCGTAGCGCCTAGAGTATTATGCACGTAACTTTGTAAACTTTACTTACCGCTTCGCTGACAAAAAAAACGTCAAAAACCAAGATCTTAAATGTATAAAATGATTTGTGCCAACTTAGTTGTGCCTGCGTGAGTTTTAAGCCCACGACGAATGCTGGAACTATGGTTTGAACTATTGAGGCATAAAAAGGCGGCGAAAATGGCCCTGCAATAATTGTGCAAACTAGCGATGCAGAGATTTCGTCCCTACATTTCACCCATAATGCACCGCGGTAAACATCGCGTGACGTCATTATGTCATAGGTCTATTGCGACAGATAAGATATAAAAAAAAAAGATTAAAAAAAAAAAAAAAAATAAACAAATAAACAAAGAAAAAAATACTCGGGTTCAAATTTCGCCCACTTAAAGGCCTGAAATGGTATTTTTATTAATTAAATGGTATGCAAGTATGCAACTACATGTACTCTTGACATAAAGGGCCTTTAATTAGTTGCCGAAGATGCCATAAATTAACAACAACAACAACATGTACTCTATTCATTTACAGTCATAAAAACCATACTTCGAAGTTGTTTTAGGGGTTAAAACCAAGGTTTTTTATTTTTATGCTGATCAAAATTTACATATTCATGAGCAAAGTTGTGATGTCACATCAGGCAAACACTGCAGGATATCTCATTCAACTGTGCACAGTCAACAGATTTTAGTATTTTCTCCAACTTGCTGAAACTTTTGTAACTCATGATTGTTTACATTTTTCCACAATTCCAGTTTGAAATCTTATATTTCTTCTTTGCTTTTCTGCCGTGTGTTTCTAAAGTGAGACGCCCAAACAGCGCCCTCTTTTTGTGAAGACATTTTTAAAGTTGAAAAATGCCACCTTTTATTGATGGGCCATCAAAATGAACAATAGTATCGTCTTTCTACACAAGTATGCAGGAAAAGTTTGCATAAAGTTAGGATTTCAGGGCTCTTTAAAAATCATCGATGTCCTTTTGGGTAATTTTGTGCTGGTTACCAGGTAAAGACATATCTAAAGAGTTGATTTTGATTTCGTTGTTTACTGAAATAAAAAAACAAAATCGGCAAGTGTGAAATCACAATCACAGAATGAAAACACAGGAAAGTTGATTTTTTTTCTGGTTTGCCTGGAATGTATGCTAATTACACGGGTTTGTTTCTATTTAATATAGGGTCATACTAATTTCTACCACCAAGTATATGAAAAATATGCACCAATAGTGATGATACGTACATTTGCCACAAATCGTGTGATGCATAATGTGACTTACTTCATGGCTGCGTTCGGGCGTGTACTCGTGTTAACACGAGCATACTCCTGCGCGCGCGAACGGCGAGATTAACGAGACTCGGGTCAATGAGAGTATATGCTCTCGCTACTCCCCAACAAATGGGGAGTGTGCTCTTACTCCTGACGAGTGACATTACATGTGATCTGTACGAAGATGGCCGATGGCGGGATATAGGTTGGATTTTTTGTGAATTTGCTCAACGTGTCAACTGGATAACTGAAACAACAACTCACTAAGGTTTGTTTTACACGACATCAAAGGTTTAGTACGACTTACGGTCTGTATTTTCTTCAATTTCTTGTGAGCAGTAAAACGGCGTTTTTTGTGTAGTCATGGCAAGAGACTGCCATCTTGACTGATGGCCATTCGCGCATGCGGACTGCGGACTTGCCGTTCGCGTAATGTGACCCGAGTGCAATGCGCCGAACGCAGCCATAGACTTAGCGGGAGAGGGGCAGAGGGCCCGCAATACCTACCGAGGACCCGCAATACCTACCGAGGACGTATGCGGCAATAAAGGCGCCCATGCCACCAGCAGCTACGAAAAACCGCAGTATTATGTACACTGTCATGCTCGGTGAGAACACGACGGCAATCCCAGGCGTTATCATGACGATCGTCCCAATGATCATGGTAGGTTTACGGCCAATCCTAAAGTTGCAGACAACAGGAGACTTTTACGGAGTTGTAGATAGAAAGTAACATTGGTCATTTTCTTGGTATAACTTTATAAGATTTGTATATCAAACCAACTGAGAATAAATGAGAAGTCATCACTGAGACACCATACGCGCGCGCGTTGAATATCTCAAACGACGTGACTTACCGATCGGCGAGTGATCCAAAGACAAACGACCCGACAAGGAGACCAGCGAAATACACCGACTTGGACAGGCTAACCAGTCGCTCCAGATCGCACGTCAGACCGTACTAAATTGTTTAGGGGAAAATACGATTTTTCGGATGGCAAGATGTTGTACTCTGACGTCACTATTTTTTTCTTAAAGGCACAGCTCGTCAGCAATGCGCGCGCGCCGAATTCTTGCCAATAGGCCTAAATACGCAGCTCCATTTGCTACGGATCTGCGTATTTCGTGGCACGAATTTGGGGCGCGCGCATTGCTGACGAGCCTCGCCTTTAAAAGACTTATTGAGCATCAATAAGTGAAAATCTAATGACAGAGAAAACAAACCAGAATTCGAGGGTAACAAAATATGAAGATTTTAATAGGAAAAATTTAAATTTCTTCTGAGTTGTCCCTGGTTTAGTGCAAGAGGGCTTATGTGATGTCCGACTTGTAAATTATTTTCAAAAAAATCAATTTCAAAACGCATTTGGCAAACCATTTATGATAATGGTTTAAAACTGTGAGTCAAGTGCTCATGCTCGGTTGCCTAGATACCCAGGCTCTGAAGGGAAATGTAAAGGTTACGCCTGTCCCGCTGTGGACGTCTATATACACAGTGGAATTGGAACGGCTAGGTCAACTAAGTTCGAGGTCGTATGGAATGAGAGTCAAGCAAGAGCTGATTTATGCTTCCAGTATGCAGGCATGGACGTTCTTCCTCCATGGTATTTTAAAAGGTGGGAAAACACACATTAGTAAGCAAAACTTGGGAAAGGTTTTTAGTCCCTTCTATAGATATTGTATAAGAGTGTATAGGCTTACCTCTGTTATGATGGTTGTCTTATACTGCCGCGTGTCATATACCCAACCATCGGTACTGGAACATGGAATGGTGTAATTGGTCTGGTAATCAGAGACGTTTAACCCAGACGTGAAGTTTTCACCGTTCACATTGTACATGTTACAGCTATCGTAGACTAGTTTCCCTGCGTTGTTGGTAACGAGCGGAATAGAGACATTTCGCTTGGCCGTCACACACTGCCAGTCGTCCGGCCGCGCAGTACCGATGCAGTTGTCGTTATCCCAGGCGGCTACTCGGCACCAGTGCTCGGTGTCTGCGGTTACAAACACCGGGGCTAAAGCGTTCATACCTGTAAAAATGCCGATCAACGAAGCAAAGAAATACACCTTTTTCTGCCAAATTCCAAATTCGTCCACCTCCGCGAGAATGTCGTCAAAGTCCGTGGGGATGACTTTCGCGGCGTCCTCCTCTACTGCCGCTTTATGGTTTTCTTCCATGATTGATTATCAATAAGCTATATATTATTACAACCATAACACTTCTTAACAGTCGCTGGTTGTGCTAAAATTCGCCACAACTTTAACTTTATATACCTAAAACAATGACAGACTCTGGCCGCGCAGGGTTTATGATAATGATTATGACTTAAACTTAAAGAGCATGGAATAGTACTAGCATTCAGTAGACACGTGAAATGCGGTCTAGTCAAGGTCGAATCGGCCTGGTTGGCCGGTTGGTTGGTTGATAATAAATGATATACAGTGTATTGAACTCTACGACCCCGACCAGGTTGAGAGCTAACGAGTCAGTTCAATCATGGAGGAATAAACATACAATTAATGTATGCAATACCATTAACTAAACTAATTTTTAAACACGAGTGAACTACGTGATTAAACTTTAACAAAGTGAAGTGTATTTGTGACCCGCTCTGCAAAAAAGGGTCTTAAGTCGTGCTGGCTAGTATTCTTTTTGCGACCATCAAAAGAAATCCGCGGCAAGTCCACGCTCGTGTGTATGGGTTTACGGTAGCACCATGTGAATCTCATTTGTATATGTGTGGTTCTGAAAAGAACCGGTGAGTGTGAACTCAACGTTTCGAACAGCGTGCTCTGTTCGTCTTCAGGAGTAATGCCGGACTCGTGATGATGCAGGGCTATAAGTACTGGTTGAGGGGTTTCAGTGTACAATGTGTGCACTGAAGCGGCTTGGCTTGGGTGGAGGAGGCGTGGTTGTGCTAGGATCCTAATACTGTGGTTGGCACCAGTGTGCTCACTGGTGCATGACACTGTGGCAGTGGCTGTCGTGGTGGGAGGACCTAGGGTATAGGTGACCCATCGGTCTGGTTGGATAATAGAGAGTGCCAGATATTGCTGATGTTGAAGCCAATGTCTTGGGGTACTGTGTTGTGCTTGTGTATTTCGATGGCTTCCCTGATGCGTCTTGGGTGCCATCTGTCGATGGGCGCTATCAGTTGTGCTGCTTCCCAGTCGATGATGTGGTCCTCGCTGTGGGAGTGCTTGACAATGGATGATTTGTCATAGTCTCCTCTGCGGCCGTGGGCTCTGTGCACGTTCAATAAAATACCAAACAAAAATTGAAATTTCTGGCGGTGCCCAGATACCGCCTGGAATGTCTGTGTTCCCCCTGGAATGTCTGCGTTATGCCTGGAATTTCTTTTGTGTTTAAAATGCCACAGATTTATTTTTATGGTCGCAAAAAGAATACTGGCCAGCGCGACTTAAGACCCTTTTTTTGCAGAGCGGGTCACATTTACACGTAATACAATTAGTAATTATAATGAGGCAAGTTTGCTGTGTCATAAAATCCCGCAGCCATTAAAAGAAGATAAATTACAGATATTTAGACATCGATCTTTACAGAAATGTTGCAAGGCTGGTTAACTGTGTGGTACTCTGTGCATTAAATAACTGATCAAATTTTAATGTGCTTGGTCTGTTCCAGTTATATTTCTTCACATGAGTTGCTCGATCCGTGGCAAAGTGTAGATGTTGCAACGTGATTAGGAATCCACCTAAATTATGAACTAACGCCCTCATAATTCCGGTACCGATTTTTTTAAAATATGTCATGCACGCTTGCGTTCTGTGTTGCTTGACCCTGGACCAGCTCCATACAGTCAGCTAGCGGGTAGGCCTACACACGCGAGATTTTAGTTTCGTTGCAAACAAATTGGGAAATTTAATTTACACTACACACAGCTTTAAATGCACAGGCTCGTCAGCAATGCGCGCGCGCCAAATTCGTGCCACGAAATACGCAGATCCATGCCTTTGCTATGGAGCTGCGTATTTCGTGGCACGAATTTGGCGCGCGCGCATTGCTGACGAGCTTGTGCCTTTAATCTCTTTTTATCATAAATTCCACTGTCATTCCAGAAACCCGAGAAACCATGCTGTCCAGGCGGGATGTTTTTAATACTGCTAAATCCATTTGGAATTAATAGCACATGAGTCACGTACAAGACCTTAGCAGCCGGTTACATTGCATTACATATGTGATTAGGGCTAGATACAATTAATATGAATCCAAAAGTTGGGCATTCTGATCTACGAAACTTTAAATCTACCCATTTCACCATAAACTATACAATTAGCAATACGTCGATTCACTTTAAGAACATTTTTAAGAAATCGTTTATGGAGTCGTTCGATCGACTTGGTCTAATTTTGATTTGATCGAAAAGAGAACATTGAATATCTATTGGAAGATCCAGTTTCATAGCTTTCTCATTGAGGCTGAACATATAGCTCGACTTGTTTGGTCGACTTGTTCAGCAATGGTTTTATTCAGTAAAAAAAGCCCACTCACCCTGTCTAACTCCAATACGGTTACATGGGAAACAAATGGAGAGATTGTTAGCAACCTTGACACAGGTTGTGAAATTCTGAAAATCTTAGTACTGGCCAATGAAGGTATAACTAACGAGGAGGTATAGGAACAGGGCCTAGACAGCTAGCGACCATCAGCACACTGGTTCGTCAGAGAAGATGAAGATGGATTGGCCACGTGCTCCGCATGGACCAGAACCAAAACCCACGCATCGCGCTGACCAGGCACCTGGGGGGAAGAGGAGGAGAAGAGGAGGAGAGGAAGACCGAGGGAGACATGGAGAAGGACTGCGGAGAGGGAGAGAGTGGAAGAAGGGTTCTCATCATGGTTATGAGATTATATATATATTTTGGTCCTTGGGGTGCACGGGTTGTGCACAAGTCTATGAAGAAGTTAGAGGATTTGGTCCTTGTGGGGTTTGGTCCTTGGGTGGTTCGGGTCCTTGGGGGGTTCTCGACAGTCCTTAGTTTTCGCACCAAAAACACTAAATTATTTAAGGAAAATTCAAGATTTTCTGTTCACAAATCAAAATTGGGGTCTCTAGTAACCGCTAAACGTGAGGGTTTAAACAAAATAGGTAAATAAAGTCGAAAAACCATCGTTTTTAGTGTCCAAAGGTGGTCAATTCCAAAACCCCACAAGGACCAGGAATATGTAGAAGGTCAGAGGCTGGTACTGCTGCGAGAGAACGGAGTGGTTGGCATAAATTGACTGGCCCAATTCTCCCAAAGGAGATACGGAACTATAGTCAAGTACATGTTGTGAATAACTGTCAACACTTTCTCATTAATTCCACAAGCAATGAGTTTTGACCCCAAGAAGGCCCTGTCAACCAGGTCAAAGGAGCCTTTGGTGTATATAGTCAATAAAGGCTCTTTTTACTGAGATAAATTTCAATTAGTGAGTGTAAGATAACCACGTTGTCTAAAACCAGCTTGCTCGCCACCCAGTAAGCCATTGCAATCTTCAATGAAAAAATGTCAGCCTTTCACGCAACAAGATAGCAGTAAATAACTTTCCCTCACAGCTAGCTTACTAATGTGATCCCACGGTAATTGTTTTTATAGATAGGTTTAGAACGTGTCCCAAACTTAATTTGTACCTCCAAAACAAACTCAATGCAAAGACTGGGTCTCAATTCAACAGTCGACCGATCATTTGGGGGCCGGGCCAGATAAAAGTCCAAAGCTCCAACTGATTTACAAAAGTTCCCCTGTAATCTTGAGGTCAAAGTTCAAGTCCGCCGCGGCGGGAGGTTCCTAACTGTACAATAGGGCCTACAAGCTGTATTTTATCGCTTCTTTTAGCTTAATTGTGCGTAAACGCCATAGGTATCAACCATCATGTAGAGCACACGTAAACGTCTGACTTAAAGAGGCGTTTCAGATTTTTCCAGAAAATATATTTCGTTCTAACCTAGGAATCATGCAAAAAGCTCCCAAAGCCTATTTATGGGAAAAAAACATAAAATTTGCAAATTCCAATTTGGATGTGGAAGCAACTGAAAAAGGTTGGTGTGATCACTGCACTGCTTTATGGAACCGATAAAATAGTTTACAAAATATCGGTACTTTTTTTTGCGATATCCCTGAAAATATATGGATTGAGAGAAATATATGACGCATTATATGGTATTAAAATCTCAAAAATGGTGTGCTCAAAAATGTGATCTGGTCACGCTCCTTTAACCTTCGTGATTATGTAGCCTATCGCTAGAACAAAGGTCATCTTGGATACCATCTAGAACTCAGTAGACATAACATACCTGTTCGGGGTTTTTCGCACACAATGGAATTGGCATACTCATTTATTTTTGGTACAGCGACCTTTGGCATACTATGGATCGGTTCCTAATCCTATCGCTTATATTGCGGAATGCCTCGTCAGGAACCAAACTATACATGTCAAAGGTCAGCTGTACCAGAATATACACGAGTAGGCCTATGCTAATTCCATTGCGTGCAAAAAAAAACCCGAACAGGTCTATTAAAATATTCCCGGGTGCAGAACTTTGCAGAACTTTTACCACACTTTTGGCGCCTTAATTCCCTTCATAGGCCTAACTAATTCTGACACGACACGAGGCCAATTTCATGGACTTGTTAATTATATACCGCACATTTGTTTGCTTTACAAAAATGTGATGTGTATTTCGACTGACTGGTATTCTGCTACACAAGCTGACGTACGATTTTCGCTGGTACTGGTAACCCATTTTTGCAAAAACATGTAGGCTAATTGTACATTTCCCAACTGTTTATTTTTATTTTATCAAAAACAAATGTCAAAAACATTACGAAGAAATTGAAGATAAGATTGGATACACGTTAGTGATAACCCACGCGCTGCTGTCGGGCTGAATATTTTGGTCATCTAAGAAAATGGACGTTAACAGCGAGTTGGCGCATGCGCGATCAGCCTTGGTCGTCAGAAGTACCGACGGTTAATTTTGACCCAGTGACTGGTGACAAGTCTCGGGTTCGAAAATCGAAAACGCCCCCAAGCCTAATCTGAACTCTTGGTGGCGCGCTACTCGTTTGCTTCTCGAGTCTTTTCGCATTGTTTCACGTTAACTTGACTTTATCACTGAAAATCATTAGTATTTATATGTCCAAAATGGCTACATTCTTCGGAGAAGTAATCACCCATCCATCCAGAGCTGTGGATGATGACGAGGATGAATGCGATGAAACACAAAGTCATTTTCCGTAGGTTAATGATTGGTCCAGTTTCCGGACATAGCCTATTTGTTAACAAGTCGGGCAACATTTTCCTTAGTAAATTCCTGTATGTCAGTCATATATGTCCGTCAAGGTGCGTCGTTTTCCAAAGATGGTGCGTCAAAATTTGGTAGTTTGAAGCGTCATTTGACAAGAATGGTCCGTCACAAAAAGTGACCAATGGTGCGTCATGTTACCCAAAAAGATGGCGCTCCTGTGGACATTGGCGCACCTTTCCCGGGGGTCCGAAGGTGCGTCATACAATTGATAGGTGCATAATCCTTGGCCCTAATACAAATAACCACATGATAAAGTTAGGGCTAAGGTAACCTTGGCTAGCATCTTCTATAAACTTGTATGTAAATAAGCCTTTTCGGGGTTTTTGTACACCTGACCTTTGACATGTATTGTGTGCGGGAAACCCCAAAGGGCTTATTCATCACAACCAGCCTGTCAGTTTTGCATCAAATAAACCCAAAAGAAGTCTGCCAATATTTTACTGAGATTCCGCCTAACGTAACGGTCGGCATAGTCGCCAGGTCCGTGAGGTCGCCACCCTATTCATCAGCCATTGTTCATCAATAGGGTGGCGAGGTCACGGAGCTGGCAACTATGCCGACATTTAAGTTATACTGTAACAACCAAATGTAGGCCTAATAAACCTATCTCTGTTTTTCTTAACTCTATTCAACCAGTGAACCGCAGTTACAGTGGACGCCAGATGTCCAAAGAGAAATTGATGCGTCTTCAGCCAAGAAACTCCAGTGCAAATTATTGGTGATAGGAACTGGACCAGCTGCTACAGGTACATTTAACTTTTGATGAGAGGTCTTTAAAGGGCCTGTGACATGCTAAACAACTTTGTGCCTAATCTTTGCTTCACAATGACGGATTACTTGTTCAGCAAGACATACTATTGTTCGTTTGGGTGTCAAATCAATAAAAGGTGGCATTTTTCAACATTGAAGATTTCATTGCAATAAATCACAGACGGAGGGCGCTGTTTTTAGTGCATCACATAAGGAAGACAGAAGGAAAAAGTTAAGAAAAAACATAAGACTTCAAGTTGGACTTGTGGCAAATTGCTGCAGTTACTACCCCCAGTTTTGTAATGGCTTACAGCAGGCAACACGTAAAACAAACTCAAACGGCCATGGATTACAAAAGTTTCAGGAAAATTGAGAAAAAAGTGGAATCTTTTGTGCACAGTTGAATGTGATTTTTCTGTGTTTGCCTCTTGTGACATAGTGACCTTGGTCATGAATATGCATATTTTCATTAGCATAAAAACTAAAAACCTTTGTTTTAACCCCCAAAGCAAGCTCCAAAAAGGAGCTTGTGACGACAGGAACCTCGTATTATCACAGAATGGTGAATTAACAATGAAAAACAAGGAATCTGGATCCAAGATTTTCCTTGTTATAAGCGAATGCAGTATCTGGTATGAAAACAACCAAACTTGGGATGAGAGAAAAATTATCGGGGTCAAACCCGAGACATCTGACACACCAGGCAGATGCTCTACCAGCTGAGCTATAAGGCACAGTTAGTATACTCCCTCATGGACACCGAGAGAAAAATTAAGTAAAGCTTTGCTCAATACATTTTTAAAAATCATGTAACCCAGTTTTATCTCCAATTGTTTACAGTAGGTTTCTTGGAGGCCTACATTTTGTGGAACTGTGCCGATGTTGTCGCTACGATAGACTGTGACCCCAGTAGGTCGGAGGTCAGGCCTGAATCTGCAGCAGGTCATCGCACATGTTCAGTGTACCGTCTCAAACAGAAACCAAGTGTCCTAGTTTGCCAGTGCCGAAGCGAAATGATGCCTGAGATAACCCATGTCTGCACAGAAAAGGTACAATAAAAATAGCTTTATGTATCTCCCTCGGCTGTGCCTCGGGAGATAGTCCCAAATCATCCAACAATCGCATCAATTCAGGAATTTGAAATAAGACTGCTGCTTATACATGTACACTAGGATGGGAATTTACGGTTAATTCAGAAACCGGTTTGCAATTATTTCAAGTAATCGTTGAACCTTTATCTGGTCAAAATTTTACCTTGTAAATTCTTTAAAATCGGGTTTAGTTTATACGTTCGGAAAAACCGGTTTTTCATTTTTTTTTCTCGCTTAAAGGGTTAACCAGTTAAGCGTCCAATCCCTAATGTACACCAACATTTTTTATCTCTTTCCTGACTTCAGATATTCAGCAGTCTCGACACTTCCGACCTCGAGGTCATTGTCATGGATACATCACCAGCAGCGGAGTACAGAACCCATTTACCGTTCTCAGAACTGTCTGCTCCATTCCTAAAATCATTGAAATCAAGTAAACACAAAGCTAAGACGGTTTCAGCACCTCTGGAAGCGCCAAACGTAATCAAAGGACTTAGTGCTGCAGGTGAATGCCTCAACCCCCGCCCCCTCGAATGCATTTTTTGGCAAAGTTTGTGATGTCATCCATTGACTTTAACATTGCATACCTGCCAACTAGTCCGATTTAATCGTATTTGTTCAGATTTTTAAGTGTTAAAAGTGTTCAAAATCGGAACAGTACGATTTTTAAAAACAAGAGAAAAACAAAATAGCAAGAAAACCGTAATTTTTGATTGCACCGCATGTACACAGAACCGCATGCACACAAAATGTACAGTCTATTCACCTTGCATTGCGCGTGGCCGATGCTGACTGAGTCTAGCACTTATCCACTGACCGTACCGGTGTACCAGAAACAACTCCGATGGTATCGCGTTTCTGCCACACTGGCTGTGTGTATAGCATGCAGCGGCCGTGCACGGCGACCAGGCATATTGCTACAACTGTAGTGTCCAATTCAAGACGTTCTTAGTGCTGTTATAATGAATCACATAATATACCGTGCATGCGTGCTGCAAGAATGATGAATCGGTTCGCGCACCACGAAAGGCGTCTTTGAACCAAGACTAATCCACGCGTGATGCCTCTTGCGCGAAGTGTAGCCCAGGTTGGACTCCTTATAATTACTGCATACTACATAGCGGATGGTTGTAATGCAGTGAAGATAACGACGTCCAACCTGGGCTAGGCGAAGTAGTATTTGAGTCAATCTTTGATTGACAATATCATCCCTGTTGATCCTTTGCATCTCAGCACATTGCATTTTTTACCTCATTTTACAAAAACCTGTGCACTCCTTTTATTATCATACGAGTTTTAACACAATGTTATTAATTTATGCCCAATCCACAGTTCTAAGCCACTGCCAGTTATTTGGCTTAAGCTGCGCTGTCTACATTGGCTTTATGGATAGCCTGTTTCTCCATACGGATGACATTAAAGTCTTTATGCCAGTCCTCTTACAAACCTCCGTAAAGAGTGTATTCCAGGTAAGGTAGAAAATGAATAAAATTTCGATTATTCTGATAAACCCCTTTGCACCTCCATAAAATTTTAAGTACTATCAAGATAATACAGTTGAAAAAAATATACCCAAAAAAAAAAAAAAGCAGTCAATCTGAGGGTGGGAATTTTCAGCACACAGAAAATTGACGCAGTCATACATAATGAAGCTGTTATGGGATTATTTTGATGACAACTTAATTACAAAAGAAATGTTCAAATTTTTATGGAAAGCCGAAGTGTGACGTGGATTGCCATGGTAATTAGCTCTGAACATCATGGCCGTCGTAAAAAGTACGATTGCAAAAGCACAGGGACAAAAGATGATGTATTCAATTCGGCAGTCTATTAAACCGAAAATGTGCGTTTATTTTGTTGCTTAAAGGCACAGGCTCATCAGCAATGCGCGCGCGCGCCAAATTTGTGCCATGCAATACGCAGCTCCATAGCAAACTAAGGCATGGAGCTGCGTATTTCGTGGCACGAATTTGGCGCGCGCATTGCTGACAAGCCTGTGCCTTTAATACAAAACGAAATCAACGAAATCAACTATTTGTTATCGAGATTTTCTCTTCAAACAGGAGAACCCCAATGCAGATGCAGTTCTCAAGAAATTTGTGGAAAGGAGAGCACTCCAAGGCAGCCTGTATACGTAAACAAGACTAGGTTATTGTGGAATGTCATAAGCCAATTGAATAGGCCAATCATTCTTTTGTAGCTGAACATTATAGTTTTTGGCATTTTATGACGATACCACGTGTCCAAAGAAAATTTGCTTCATGTAAAAACAAATTACATCGGGGGGGTTGCGGGCAGATTGTACCATATTAGACTTTTTTCAAGTCTGAGATCTCGCATACTTCACAAATGTATGAGAAGTATACCTTATACATAATTGGTGATATGCAATATCAGACTTGAAATAAGTCTAAATAGGCACAACCCACTCCCCTGATGTCAATATTTTTTTCTTAAGCTTCCCCCTGATAACATGTTACTTTTCTCTTAGGGTAACTGAACAAGTATTAAATACATTCTGTTTGTATTATATATTTACATAGGAACAGAACAGCTGATCCATTTTACAGATTGTTAAGATTAACATAAACCAAGAACTGTACATGTGTTAAAGGTGATTTTTCCAACGCCCTGTTACACCATTTAAAGGACGTATGAAATAGGATTTTTATTACATAAAACTATAGTACAGGATGTGTTTAACACATTTCAATCAATTTCAGAGAATTTGATAGTTGTGTTTTGGAGTAAATGCAAGTTTTATATGCTAATGAATTTCCATATTCATGAGCAAAGCGGTGATGTCATCTGAGGACAACCGGAATTCTCCATAGACTTGTGTACAAAAGTTGGTGTCATTTTCAGTGGCTTCTTGATATCATGAACTGTATCAGTTTACTGAGTTTGTTTAGTATGTCATTTGCAACAATCCTGACAAGTTTGTTTGAGCCAAAAATGGATCAGTGGGGTACTGTTACTGTTTGAAATGTAATGTTTTTTTTGTTTTTTTCAACTGTGGGTTCCCTCCATGACTAGCTTTAAACAGCACCCTCACCTGTCATGAAAATGTTGAAGTAAAGAAAAGGTCACTTCTTTCTGAAATAAAAACAAATTTGAGTTTGCCCCTTTGTCTGCAGCAGCTTGATCCTTTGATTTGTGTATAAAACCAGCTTGTTGTTAATGTTCACTTCACAAAGCCTTTTTATTTGTTAGTTTTTATTATACACATCCTACTACAATATGTTTCATTTATATTATATACACCATGTACGTGTAGCATACATACAGTAATATGATTTAATTTCTTGCAGTAAATATAAATTGTTAGTAGTCATGTTCACCTCCGAATCGTTAAAGACATACAGTCCATGGTTCTCAGCAAATTTGATTTTGCTTTTCTCTGAACGAATTTTGAAAGCATTTACTTCATTTTAACGACGAGACATAATACTTTGTAGCGTGTTGCAGACCGAGCATGGGAGGTCAAACTTGGGCAAGTCTACACCTTGGATTATTGGCAGTCCGCGAATAATTCGAAATATTAACAGTAATTGTTAGATAACTAAACGTTGGTCGATCTTCTTCGATGATGTTTCATTTGAAAGCGAATAACTTTTATGTTTCGAGAAAATTATCAATTTAAAAACACTTTATTTTTGGAGGTAATACACCGCCATATATTTAAAGATAGTATACATGATGACAGATTGGTAAACTGTTACAAATAGTTTTATTCCCCTGTGTGATTGAAGATATGCATGATTAAAACCAACCTTAGCAAAAACCAGCTCCGTACTTCATCTAACTTTTGAGAAAACAGTCAAAAAAGGGTTTGCAGTCATTTCGCCCTGAACCACGGCCCGTGCACGAAGTAGTTCTGGGGCGAATTGAATTTTCGTCTCATGAGACGAAAACTAATTGTTTTACTCATTTCTCAAAGACTATAGCACTTCAGACAAAACCATCCTACGGTCATCATGTTTATATTGTGCAAGTTAGGCGTAAATCTGGGAACATTTCTGATTTTCGAGATTACCAATGATGTATACTGCCTTTAAGTATAGAATCTACCACCAGACTTTAATTGTTGTAAGGTTAAAAAAACATAATTATGTATGCAGTTATCTTTGCTACGTTTAAAATGACATCAACTTTGTTGTACTAAAATTTCTCAATAAGATTTAACAAACTAAAGCTGTGTCATACATGTGCAGTTCTGTCATTTAGAAAAGTGAAACTTGGCACACATTGTCAAACTGTTATTTCTTTGCGCAGCGAAGACAAGTAAGCAGCGATTTGAAAAACCTCCGATGACGTTGCCGTATCTTAGGGTGTGTGGCGGCATACAGGAAAGGATTAATGGCTGAATTGAGGAAAAGCACGCTGTTAAGATAGAACCTAACAATCTCGCGGTCACACGCCGGACAGAGCCTGATAACCAGCAAGATGTAAAACATGTAAGGCAACGTGCAGATGAGGAAACAAGTGACCAGGGTGATCATGATGATTGCCGGCCGGGTGTACCGGCTTCTTGCTCGGTCGGTCGCGTCGTTAGGTCTGGTAGATTTGACGCTCTTTTGTTGCACACTAACTGCTTCTTGGGAACCTCTGCGGGCGTAGGAGACTGCGTGAGTGGTGTCTTGATCGCTTGGACCCTCGGCCTGACTCTGGTCATCATTTAGGCCCGAGACACGCTGGCCTTCTTGGTCAGGTTCCTTTGCATCAGAAGAGCTGGGGTTGGTGGTTCCTGCCAGCGTAGTTGGTTGAGTAGCATTTTGGCCCGAAGGACGCGTTGACTTATACTTGTACAGCCGCCTTCTGAGAAGCACTAGAAACCTGAGACTCATTCCCACGATCATTACAATAGGGGTGAGGAATATGGGGACAAACACCGTCAGCGCAACGATGGGGCTGTTCCTGGGTGGCGAGAAGCACTCATGGTGAAACTCGTAGACTTCGTCATTAGCTGCTTCCCAGTCTACGGCATTCCAGATTATAAACTCCAGGAAGGCAACAGTCAATGCTATGGCCCAGACCAGGGCTATAGTGCGGAGAATATTGCGCCTTGACTGCAGCTCTAGGTAGTGGGGGTATTCTCGGGAGATGAGGAGATAGCGATCCAGAGCGATGGCCGACATCGAGAGGAATCCTACCACGATTCCGATGTCGATGTAGAACACCTGGAACTGGCACGTGCCTTCGCCGTACATCCAGGCTCTGTTTCAAATGAACAAAATATATGTACATCTACACTATCACTAACCGATATTAATTGGCCTACGTCTGCTGCAAGTATTAAAAAAGAGAGATAATTTGATGCGTCAGCAAAGTCTCCAAGCAACGTCGTAAAAATAGGAATCACGCCCGACAAATCAATGTTGAACATTTCAAATGGTGGGTTGAACATTGACAAAAACATAGACATTAACCAAATTAAAGTTATGCGACAACAGGAAATCTTTTCTGAGGTCGACACGGCACGTTGGGGGTATGGGTCCCTTTTGCATAAATCACAAGTTAACTTGGACCGACACAATAATTACATCAGGCTATTAACGAAATGATAGTTTGCATATAACCGTCTTAATTCGAAGACACAAGTTATAACTGAATTTAGGCGTCGTAAATTTCATGCGTCTCAAGATACAAAATATGACCCAAATCACCCAAGATGTCTTAGTTAAGAATTAAGACGTCTTCAGTTTATTGTAATCCACCTCAGACTTTCTACTTGGAAGTTGTCTTGCAAAAAGTTATATGCCATAATTTGTATATTGAGACAGACAAAACATAGGATACCTAAATTCAGATCGGCC
Source organism: Henricia sp. BOLD:AAB3569 (assembly GCA_037783545.1). Taxonomy (NCBI): domain Eukaryota; kingdom Metazoa; phylum Echinodermata; class Asteroidea; order Spinulosida; family Echinasteridae; genus Henricia; species Henricia sp. BOLD:AAB3569. The sequence goes on along the minus strand of JBBELK010000011.1, from coordinate 1,469,285 downwards.
GTATGATGTGTCCAATTGACTTAAGCCCGCCGCATGCACCTTTGCGATTTATCGGACCATCGGACCACTTACCGGAAAGGTGTGCGCTGAAACAATTCGGGCCGGTCTGACCGTACACCATAGACCGGAGCAAATCAAACTTGTTTGATTTTTCCGGATCCGATGGTCCGATGTGCCGGTAAATCGCAAAGGTGTGCGGCGGGCTTTAAGACGGTTATCTTGCTATCCACCCCAGAATTGCAACAAACCTACTCTTCGGCATAGCTACGAGCCTATGTACCTGCAGATTGATTCAGTAGCCCTGATCGGCATGGAGAGACCAACCAGAAGATCGCCACAAGACAGACTCAGCAACAGGAGGTTGGTTTGCTTCTGCCGAAGAGAGCGGTCCTTCACGAAGGCAGCAATAGTCAAGACATTACCGCCAATAGCTACCACGGATATAATGCACAGGATGACGCCGAGCAAGATCGATCCCGCGTTGGCATTGTCGCTACACGTTCCATACTCCAAAGTCTCGTTCATCATACTAGCTTCTGTTGTGATCGTTCCGCTCATGTTTAATTTTGTTTTTCGTTTCGACCTTTCAAGCGTTTGTTTCAGAGATGCGTTTCACGACAGACTATGTAGTGACGCGAGATTGCGTTAGTTGACTTGTACGGAGCACTTCTGGTTTAAATCTGACGAGAATATATTGCTCAAATTCTTCACAGAAAAGCTTTGATAACAACTTTCGACTTTAAATGTTCAAACTCAAAGGACAGTTTATTCCAGGAAATAGAAGGATAAAATGTATAGTTAGCGCATTATAAAACAACATGGCTGTTGCGGTCACAAACATGAAAAACACAGTATCTTGTGACAACTGGAATTTACCGTTCACTCCTCCTAAATTGCAACTCGAAACCGGAAATGTTAAGGAAAAACAACGCAGGAAGCTCCAAAGCTATTCCTTCCGATTATATCAATAACATAATATGTAAGAAATCAACTGGCACGGATGGCACGTGCAGGATGTTAAAGATAGTATACATGATTGGTAAACTGTTACGAATAGTTTTATCCCCCTGCGTGATGAAGATATGCATGATTAAAACCAACCTGAGCAAAAACCAGCTCCGTACTTCGTATAACTTTTGAGAAAACAGTCAAAAAATGGTTTGCAGTCATTTCGCCCTGAACCACGGCCTGTGCACGAAGTGGTTTTGGGGCGAAGTGGCCTTTGGGCGATGTAGTGTTTGGCCGAAGTAATTTGGGGCGAAATGGCACTAGGGCGAAATGGTTTTGGGGCGAATTGAATTTTCGTCTCATGAGACGAAAACTAATTGTTTTACTCATTTCTCAAAGACTATAGCACTTCAGACAAAACCATTTCCGGAGAAGTTTTCTAAGGTCATCATGTTTATATTGTGTAAGTTAGGCGTAAATCTGTGAACATTTCTGATTTTCGAGATTACCAATGATGTATACTGCCTTTAAAGGTAATATACAGGCTTGGTAATTACCCTCGGAAAAAATGTCTAAATTATCTAAAAGCCGACTTGTTATCAAGACGGTAATGGTAGTATAATCATCCTGTGAAATTATTTTGTCTGAATTGCCCCAATTCATGAGAAAAATTACGAAACAATTTGAATCTCCAAAGATCGCCTAGCCTATGTACAAAAACCATGATTGGGTTTTTCATGTTTTATGAATTTACTGCATCTAGCTATGTGGCTGAAATGTCTATACAAGGTAGTTTTCTCGACCTATAGGCTTTCAATTACCAGTGGAAATCACGCCGTCTATAACAGTTTACCAATCGTGTATAGGCCTAGGCCTATTACCTTTAATTGAATGCATGTGGGTAATTCCTAAAATAGGGGTCCAAAAGTGTACATGCTTTTTAAGTGTTTTTAGTGATTGAAAGTGCTTTCCTAGTAAAAAATAATTATTTTTATTTCAACAAATGCCACTGAAATGTTATGTTTGTGTGTAGATATGGCACCAAGGTTAATGCAAACTCATTCTACAGCCAATATTTATTGGCGTAGGTAACCCGGGACACCAAACTCCTATTCAATACCATGGAACAAATTATAAGCCTTTATGGTCTTTTGTTTTGAATATTTTTCAGGAATCACAGAACAAAATATTCAAGAAAATGATGCTGCCCCTATAATCACAGGCCACGGTCTATTACTGAGAATTTGTGATTATGAGTGGTGATTTTTGATGCACAGGGTGTTGTACGTAACTGGGACACCAAACATTTCAGGGCAAAACAAACCGTTATAAACGTTATAAAAAAGCAGTCAAACACCTTTATGACATACAAGACCCTTGCGACTTTATAAATTCCTTGGTTAAGCAGGAATCTTAGACAAAATTAAATGAGTATAGAAATAAAGAGGAACCCATAATTTCATGTTAGAAGCAGTATCTTGTAACAGTACTCTTATTATCAGTGTTCCACTATATTACTATTAGGTCTTGAACAGAAAGGCCTACGTGCATGTACAACCATTGCACTTTCCTCATAAGTACGGTGGGTTTAATCATGTAGCTATACCATTATTAATTGAAGGTTTGACATAAACAGAGCCGGAGACACAACCTGGCCAGCGGTCATTTGTGTCCACAAGTCCACCATGCTGTTGTCCTTCACTAAATGCTTCATTTGGAAACCACGATGACGCGGGTTATCCCTCCGATAATGGACCAGTCTTAGTTCCCTCTCGGGGTCAAATGTCACCGTGTCTCCTCCAATCTTGGCGCCGTGTATTTTGAAATAATGGACGTTGATTGGACGGACGATGCACTTATCTCGACCGACGTTCTCCAGAGTTGCCTCGGGCACTCTCCAAGGGTTCCTTTCGAGAACTGTTTTTGCGCCCACGATGTTTTTCCTGGCGTTTAGTAGCCGGCCAAAGAACCAGTTTCTGAGCCGCACGGTTGCCATGGGATTGAGACGAGGTTCTGCGAGATAGTCCGAGATTTTACTCCGGTTAGGATCCATGGGTTGAACAAACTCGTCCACGTCAACTTTCAGTATCCATTTCGTGTTGTGGCGATGCCGCCATAGACAGTCGTTTTCATGTGCAATCTGCACTTCGAGATATGTCTTATCTGAGCTCGGTGTGTGAGCCCAGGGGATGAGTGTTAAATATCCGGTACTCACGTAATCCTTGAGATCATCAGGCATTGTCGTCTTGGGATCGTTGTCGTAAATATACACATGCTCTACACCGAGCTGTTTGTAATAAAATAGCCAATCTGGGATGAAATTAGTTACATCTTTCACCATCGTGCAGAGGCTCAGGAACCTCTGCTTGGTGTCCGTGGAGCAGACGGGGACATCCATGTAAGCATGCTGGGGGTCGGAAGCCGATCTAAAGTTAACCGTGAATCTGCTGACCCGTCGACGGTGGGATTGAGCTATCATGCCCCGTGGCAGAGGGCAAGTGATGACGATCAAATACTGGGGGTAGCCGTTGCCGAAGCTCCGGTAGTCTTTCACGATAGGGTCGGTGAGAGTCACCTCGCCGTTGGGAAACTCGCAGACGTATGTTTCTGCATCCCACGCATCGTCTCTGTGTTTCACACCAACAAAAACGACCTCGTGTCTCGCAATTTCCATGAATGCCGAGTGTATAGTTGGAAGACCAGAGCAGGTTAACTTGTCACGAAGAAAACAGCCACCTCCGAATTCCGGCAGATGTCTTGCCCCGGAGTTATCACACAATGATTTAGACAAACTCGAGTTTAGCAGCACCCTCTTCCCCATCCAAGTGGCCAGAAGTCCCTTGTCGGTTCCTTCAGTTCTACCCGGTTCTTCTAATGCAGTAAACACGAGAGTGTGCAACAGGTAGATCGCAAGGAAGAAACCAAGTGCCATTAGACATCTAGAAAACCTCAGTCGGCGCATAGTTCATATACAGATCTGGGCAGAGGACACTTTTTGGAGGTAATACAAAATATGGGAAGAGTAAAGATATGGAAAGGCATGAAATACCGTCCTACTATAGATGTCCAAAGGTCACGACTGATCGAAAATTCTTACGTGCTTGCATATGACACAAAAGACAGGCAGACGTGCCTCTAGACAACACATTCTGTGTACATGGATTTGGATCAGCGTAAATTACAGACGCAACACTCTTCTGTTGCCGGGGAAAGAGTATTTGTTGTTTGCTCTTTAATGTGGAAAGGAAAGACAAGAAACTAGACGTGTAATCCAAAATTTGGGCGTTTTGGGTAAACGACAATTTGACCAAAAAGGTAATCAACTAATAAAATACGAGTCTGTAGGACTCCAGTTAAAGGAGCATGACCAGAGTTTCTGGAAAATAGTTTTCGATGTAACTTACCAATATTATCAAGTAACTCCCATACACACCTCCCATGTCCCAAAAACCCGAAAACATTCGCGATTTCCAGTAAAAAATTGAACAAAACTATCGTCGTCCTTCAGTGATAAACGTTGATACTGGAAAATTAGTTTACAAATAATCGGTGGATTTTCGACGATATCCTTGGAAATATGCGGCCTAGAAGCGCGGGAGTTTCAGTTTCGTAATCAGAAAAATATAACGGATGTTATGATATAAAAATCTCATGACCCATAAGAAAAGTCCCGGGGAGTTATGGGTAAAAAAAAGTGATCTGGTCACACTCCTTTAACTGCTTTTAATAAAGGGAACCAATTTTATCGCAAGTAGGCCTATATTAAATTGTCTAATTCTTTATTTACGCTAAAAGCATTGTTTCGATCGAAACAAATTTGTGAGTTGGGACAGACGTAAGACGAAAACGTTAAATACAGAGACCCTGTTCGACGAAGATTCCCCGCTTTCAATATAAGTCGTTTGTCTCTTTTAGACCACCGTATTGCAAATTTAAGACAGTGAAACGGTATAGCGCCCTCAAGAGGTGGCACTCGAGAGGTAACTAGGAAGTGTTGCCAATGTCCACAAATTCACTCGATCTCCACGTGTTTTTTATGAGGATTGTACGCTTTACCGGCCAAGCAATTATGATTATAAGCCAACAATCTCAAATTGGTCTTTCCCCACGTCTTGGGCGGGGCACGTAAAGACACAATGGACGGAAACAACTTGAAATTACTGTAGAATACAGCCCGTAAATTTCATTTTTGGCTCATTATCCCTCAGCTTAAGCTTGTGACAACAATGGGAGGCGGGGCATCTAGTTCTAACAAATCATCCCAGAAGCGAGCAAGTTTGCCAAGTCATGTCCTTGAGATGCTGAGAGGTTGCCTGCTGTCTCTGCCCTTCCCACCTGGAGCTATAGATGAGGCGGTGATCAACCAAGTTGCTCAGCTTGCACAACGAGTTGAGATACTTGAGCCTCAAGTTATTCTCACAAAAGGTAAACTTGGTACCGGTATGAGAGAAAAATTGTAAGGGCCTTTTCGGGATTTCGAACCCGAGACCTCCGACTCAATGGGCAGATACTCTACCAGCTGAGCTAGTAAGGCACAGTGGTACACTCCCTCAGGCATGTGTGTGTCAGGTTTTCCCTATGGCATGTATGGACCCAATTTTTCTCTCAGGTGTTGCATGGGGGAGCACTTGGGCAAAGTAACAAACGCAACATCTGGTATGGTGCCTAATCACCATTAAAATGAAACAACCAAACTTGGTATGAGAGAAAAATTGTAAGGGCCTTATCGCATTCACAAAAGGTAGTTTAATCTCATCCTAGCATAAATTTAGCTTGGGAATTCAACACTAATCATCTCTCAATCCGTGTTTGGTTGTTTTATTTCCACAAGGATTAGGCACCCCACTAAATATTGCGTCCGTTGCTTTATTCCGTTGCAAGAAGCCAGCCTCTTTGGAACACCTGAGGAAGTATACCACTGTGCCCCATAGCTCAGCTGGTAGAGCATCTGCCTGGTGTGTCAGAGGTCTTGGGGAGACCCGAGGGTGTATACCACTGTGCCTCATAGCTCAGTTGGTAGAGTATCTGTCAGGTGTGTCAGAGGTCTTGGGGGGAACCTGAGGCAGTATACTACTGTGCCTCATAGCTCAGCTGGTAGAGCATCTGCCCGGTGTGTCAGAGGTCTTGGGGGAACCTGAGGCAGTATACTACTGTGCCTCAGCTCAGCTGGTAGAGCATCTGCCCGGTGTGTCAGAGGTCTTGGGGGGAACCTGAGGCAGTATACTACTGTACCTCATAGCTCAGCTGGTAGAGCATCTGCCCGGCATGTCAGAGGTCTTGGGGGGAACCTGGGGCAGTATACTACTGTGCCTCAGCTCAGCTGGTAGAGCATCTGCCCAGTGTGTCAGAGGTCTTGGGGGGAACCTGAGGCAGTATACTACTGTGCCTCATAGCTCAGCTGGTAGAGCATCTGCCCGGTGTGTCAGAGGTCTTGGGGGGAACCTGAGGCAGTATACTACTGTGCCTCATAGCTCAGCTGGTAGAGCATCTGCCCGGTGTGTCAGAGGTCTTGGGGGAACCTGAGGCAGTATACTACTGTGCCTCATAGCTCAGCTGGTAGAGCATCTGCCCAGCGTCACAAGTCTTGGGTTTAACAAGGACAAGTTAAAACACGATTTTTGTTTTTTCTCATCCCATCCATTTCTATTTTCAGGTCAGAAAGCAAAAGGCATTTTCATTGTTGTTACCGGAGAGGCCCAAGTAATGTCTTCATCGAGCGAAGTGATCGCTAGCCTCTCTCCCGGAGACTTGTTTGGAGAACTATCTACTCTGTATCACATACCCTGTACAGCAACCGTTAAGACTCCCAATAAGTGAGTAGATCGCAAACAATGCTGTTCAAAAGACTTCATCATCAGCTTGTCAATGGATTCTACAAAAGCATGCAAAATGTACGCCTCTGATTCCATCATTTCTACTTCATACATAAGGGAAAAGAACACAGCTTTAGAGATAGGCTATAGTATAAAGACAAGCAAAGCTGGAATAACGAAAGGTCGAGGCCTTCATGGTTTGGGTCACTGACTCGCAATACTCGGGTGAAAACTTGGGGTTGCGGGTTCGATACCCGGCTGGGGTACCCGTGTCCTTGAGCGAGCACTTAAACACACTTGCTCCATCCTTCGGAAGGGATGTAAAGCTGTTGGTCCAGTGTGTTAGGTAACGCATTTTAAAGATCCCAGAGTATCTTTTGTGAAGAGCAAGGGGATTTCTCCGGTGTGTCTGGCCGTTTCTAATTCTCCTCGTGGGTTTCCTCAAGCTTGCGAGTGACAGTGCAATGGGCACTTTTAAGGAATCCTTGGTTTCAGTACTAGAAAGAAATAATAATAATAAAAGTGCCCAAACCCGCCCTGCAGCTTTCTCCTCAAAGCGCCCAAAACCGCCCTGCAGCTTTCTCCTCAAAGCACCCTGCAGCTTTCTCCTCAAAGTGTCCAAAACTGCCCCTCTGCTTTCCGCCTTGTATTTCTTCCATGTTCAACTCAGTGAAATTCAAGTTTCTGCAAACACACCCTCAATTGATAGGCATAGCTTGACTCATCCTCTTTCAAATCTTGTGTTCGGTAAGGGTGGCTACTATTGGTTATTGACCTTGACAAGGAACATTACTTAATATGCCAAAAGGCTCTAAGAAGCACTGTAAGAACTATATGACACACTACTTGTTACCACTGAGTGCTATTGGGTTAACATAAGTCGGTCATTTAAAAAATGAAAACTACACTTGATCCATTCTTTGGATGGGAGTCACAGATCCAGCGTGTTATGTAATTTGTTTGCAGATCCCAGGGCATTGTTCACAAGAGAAATATTCTTGCTCTCCTTAAAAAAACTTTGACTCCCTCAGAGTTCACCTTGCAAGTATTTGGGATAGAAAATTGAAGGACATCACAAATCGCGCCTGTGCATTACTTTCAGGGTGTTGTTAGTGTTACTGAGAGCTGAGGCCCTCAAGACAGTATTGAAAGGCAAACTGGTGTCCCATAACCTCATGGACTACTTTGTGAAGAAGCGGTACTTGGATACCAGTGGTGCTGTCAACCAATCAGAACTCATGAGCAAAATCGCCAGAGCTGTGCTACAGGAGGTAATTAAATTAAATCAATTCAGTTTGTTTGTTCGTCCATAAAAAGGATATTTTAGTTCAGCCTGCTGAGTTAATAATACATTCAAAATACTACACAATATTTCAAAATACACAGTTAAACAGTTAAATAACTTCCCAAAATTTCACTTACAAATTTGTGGCAAGTTTTACACCTTATTTAAAACTAGGCGCGTTCAGACGATGGTTGTTAACTTAAAGTTAAGTCGTTGTTAGTGGGCACTCGTAAGTAAGCTCGTAAGTAGTGACCGTGTGGACGCACTTACTTACAAGTTAACAACGACGATTTAACAACGAGAAATCTTATGAGTAGCACGCTACTTACGAGCGCGCACCGTTGGTATATGGGCCGTGTGCATGCCTGCGCGTCGTTGTTAAAGCACCGTGTGGACACGCGTCGTTGTTAGTGGGACTGTCGTTGTTAACTTTACTTTCGAAGGTAGTGCCCGTCTGAACATGCCTACTGATTCATGTGGAAAGCTTTCTAAATTTTATGAAGTCAACAGAAGTGCCAGACATTTTAGCCTGGTCTTTAAAATAAAATAAAATAAAATAAATTACATGTATTTAAAAAATTATTTTGCCAGTTTAGGTTCCTCTGTTCAAACAATGGGGAGTCACAGCCCTAGAGGCTTTGGTCGAAGCGGTGCAAGCGGAAGGCCCAATTGTGACGTTAGCTTCTACCGATTCATTGCTGGCAATGGAGGGCGACCCTGCTGACGAAATTATCGTCATCGTTAAGGGCAGGTAATCATGCTTCATACGTGTCTTATTTCTAAGAATTTTATTATAGAAATTGGACCTTCAATAAAGGATTTTGTGTTTCCTCATTTATTGCAGGGTTGAAGTATTGAGAGAAAAGGAACTATTATCAACACTGGACAGCTCAAAATGGGCAGTTTGGATTGGCGAAGAAGGTACATAAATATTGAAGGTCACCAAGAGAAACTCAAGTACACAGGGGAAGACAGCCTCAGGCCGAATCAGATGAATTTAAAAACAGCCTCCGATTCCTTGTCCACTCAAAAACAGAAAGCAGATTTTTGATAAAAACTTGATATCCACAGATGGTTTATGATCAACTTTGGTTAATTTTCTAGGCCTGTTTACTGGAGGTCACAGCCCGGTTTCAGTACGGACAGCGTCGCCATGCAAACTGATAATTATCAAGAATGCACTCATCAATGAAGTGATTAAGAAGGTATCCGAGATTTGATATTTGAGGTTTAACTAGATCGGCAAAACCGCCATGGCTCGCCGATTCCTTCAAAATTGTTACGAAATAAAACCACCACCCCGTCACTCGTATTCCAATCTGAATGTGTGGTAGTTGGAACATAAATATAAACATAGCTTAAATACGGATGTTAAAAAATAGACAATCTTTCTGATCTCTTTAATTCTATTGACGTCCTTTTCTAGTAGTGGAACCGAGTTTTGAAATTCATAAAATGCACTAGACGGGTCTTTTTAAAACATCTTTCTGACAAGAATCATTCTATATTTTTCAAAAGTTCAAGAAAGAAACGGCAGATGATTTTACCAAGAGATTAGACAAGTGGCGACATCGGACTGCGGAGAAAGATCTAGACAAGAATCTCGGTGCTTGCTATCGCTTAGAGGTAAGGTCTACAGTCATCTTAAAATACAACAGGCCTTGCATTAACTGAAGCCAAAGGCCTCACGCCCTGCTGAGTTGGCCTCGATGATTCTTGGACTAAATCCAACCCTGTAAAACTACCGCGGCTGAGCGGAAAACTTCCATGACCTCTTTCAGCCTGGGATAAGAGAAAAATCATAAGGGCCTTATTGGGATTCGAACTCAAGACCTCTGAAAGATGTTGCGTTACTCTCTCGGCCTGTAAGTTTTACATCAAAGCCACAATAATCTGACATGGACGATAATTCTTTCAAAGTTTTGATTTGAGTCTAAGTGGAGTCCTCAAGTTACAAATTCTGGTTACTTTACTCCCGTCTTTTGAAACGTCTCTCCCTCCCGGTGAGAACATCCTTAATCCGTTGTGAAGGCAAGACAATGTGTTTTTCCCCCTTCAGGTTTTAATCCATCGACTCTCTGAGACACCTCTTCTGTCAGAAGCCCCCCTTGATGCACTTTACCAGCTTGCAGTTAACTCAAGAATTCAAGTTTTCCAGGCTGGGAAGACAGTAATTGGTAGGTATCTTAAAAACTGTTGATAATCACTTTTTCTAAAGACAACCAGGCATACTTACATGGTGTGTATTTCCGTGTTAAGCTGGGTATAAAAATTTGCTGAGGGGCAAAATTTCATAGTGCTTCTACTTGGCGTCAAACATGCATGTTGCCTTAAATTTTGCACAAATCGCCGCAATTAATATTTTGAAATGCTAATCATTTGTACAGGGCAAGGAAAAAGTGAGCAAAAACGGACTAAATTGTTAAAGTCTTCTGGTAACGATGGACAGGAAGTACCCAAGCCTAGTTCATCGAGTGAGCCTGACTCCACACCGCACCCTGGCATGAGTATCAAGGCAGCGGTGTGTTCGCAAGTGTTCTGGGGTGAGTTTATCAACTTGAAAATAAAACTGAGAACGACGTAAAAACAATTTCTTTGATTCCTTTTTAAATTTCTTAATATGCAAAGGAAGGGCAGAGCTGTCTATTAAAGGCACAGGCTCGTCAGCAATGCGTGCTCGCCAAATTCGTGCCACGAAATACGCAGCTCCCTAGCAAAGGCATGGAGCTGCGTATTTTGTGGCACGAAGTTGGCGCGCGCGCATTGACGAGCCTATGCCTTTAAATCAGTAATGTTTGGGTGAAGCTAGTTGACCATTTTGGCATACATGTACATGCAAGAATGTGTGCCAAGTCACATTCTATCTTTCAGTTTGGATATGAAGCATAAAACATTTATAAATTATTACTATAATAATTATACTAATCCCTTGAACAACAAATGTTCATACGTTTGTTAGCTGATGACACCTTCCTGTTGATGCTGAAAGGGGCTGTAGTTCTTAACGATAACGAAGACTGGAAATGCGCAGACGGAGAAATATTGTGTAAGTAATAAACTGTTTTTTTGTTTTTTTCCAAGTAACTGAACACGAGCAGTTGCCAACATCTGGGAAAACTGGTTCATTCCGTGACTCCAAACACAACTAAAAAGACCCATGGTTGTTAATTGACAATCCAGGAGGGTTTTATCCATGTCAGGACTTAAAAAATTAGTCATTTTCTGAAGAATCTGGGAGGGTTGGCAGCTCTGCCAGAGGTGTGTGAGCTACGAAAAAAGTCTGTGTTAAAAAAAATGCACCATAATAATAATATTATTTAGTTCTTATGTGGCGTATTCCATGTCCAATGACATCTCGATGTGCTTCACAATCAGAAACTGCCCAAACATCGAGATACGTAGGCTGACGGCACTTTTGGCAGCCAAGCCAGAAACACTGGGGAAATCCTGTGGACATTTGTAGATCACAGATTATGGCCTCTGTACCTTTTTTTTTAAAAATTAATTTGAAGGCCCTTCTGTTAGTTTTTAATAACCGGCAGCCGATTTCACGAAAAATTGCATAGCTTGCGCAACTTTTGAAAATACCATAAGCCCCATAGGCTTGCGTGTAATCATCACAGGAATGTTGAACAGCTTACGCAATAAAAAATTGTGCAAGCGGGCTTACGCAGTGCGTAAGGATTTGTGAAATCGACAGAGGCAATAACATCAGTAGACGATTTGAACTCGTGTGTTTTTTCATGTTGCAGGGGTACCCAAGTCTGTCCATCCACACACAAAGCTTGAAACACCGACGGATTCTGTAATCCTGACATTCACTGGGTCCGTCTTAGACCAATCCTTAAGCAGTTACCAAGACGTCACATTGATTGTTCCTTCCGCGGTGAGGTAGTACCCCCAAAATGAACAACGGAGGGGAGAGAGACATTTGAGTAACATGTTTGACGTCAGTAGAATCTTGGGACGAGTCAACTTATTGCACCATCTCATATACGTCCGGGACTTCCTAGGTCGCCATTTAGGATGACTAAGATTTAAAAATCTACATTCTTGGCCTTACTTGGCTCTTCCTTGCTTGAGCTCGATGCTGCAGATTTCACAGACTTTGTCTTGGGTGAATTCTGTTCCTGTAGCAGTGCAAGCTAAATATAAAATGTGAAATTCCTTGCAGTTATACTGAAACATAAAATTTGTTATCAAATTTTTGGAGTTTAATAGATTGCTTACTGGATTATGGACCATGTTAAAATTTGGATTACTACTCAACATTGTTTTCAGCGATGGTGATAAAAATGTCTTGATAGAGATTTGAACCCTTAGGCCCGTTTCAAACGTCGCACTTATGCCGTGTCGAATTAAATTTAACTAATTGGCACGAAGTTGGCAGTGGCTTCAAACGTCAAACTTAATTGGAAACTCCCAATCGAGCTTAAATACATCCAACATGGCGGATGGGTATTGTGCACGTCATGGATGTTGTACCAAGCGTTTTCCATTCTGTCCATTGTACGTCGCCATTTTATTAATTTGATGCACTTGTTTGTTGGTTATTTCTTTACTCACATACGCGCTGCGAGCATGCGCATTCCTAGTTGTGAACAGAATTGCGGACCAACTTCGAACTGGAATTAAATTTGACACGGCAGAAGCACGACGTATGAAGCCAAGCCGTGCTTGTGCCGCACTAAATAGAGTTAGCATGGCAGACCCTGTCGACCTAAAATCTTCTGCCGTGTCAAACTCATTTTGCCGAGCCAAATGGCTTCAAACGTCGTGCTTGTGCCGTGTCGAATTTAAAAAAATTAAGTTTAATTTAATTCAGCGCGACGTTTGAAGCAGGCCTTAGTCTACTCAGGGTGGCTGCTCTACCATTGAGATTTTGGACGATTCAATTCAAGTCGTCAATTATTATTGTTATGGATAACTGGACAGGGGATGGATTTAGGTGCAGAATAAAGCGCGACATAATGCTCGTGGAAAATTTCTTACCTTTTTTCTTTCCTTACGTTCTTTTCCAATACCAAGTCTGGAAGAAAAAAAAGAGAAATTTACAGATTTTATTGATTGCATAAACACTTTTATTTAATGGGCATGCTCAGTGGTCAAGTGGTAAGATGTCTGCCCAAGTACGCTGGAAGTAATGGGTTCGAGTCCCACCCAAGGATCGATGAAGTGGTCGACTAAGAAAAACAAATTACATGCACTGGTGCATGTAGATCAAAAAAGTTACATGCACAGAACAACTTTTACAGGAACAAAAGGTGTGCACACAAATCATTAAAAAAAAATAGTATTATTTATGTAGGCCTATTCGCTGTTTAATAATGGTGGTATTTTGTTTAATAAAATGCATTTTTTGTACAGTCACTATTGGAACTCGCTGTTTGTTTATTTAATCAATGACAAAATAAAACTTCAAAAGTGTCATACTCTTACCTGGTTTTAGAAGTCGCTATCAAATGATTCACAATATCACGCGCAAATTTATGTATGAATACAGCGCATTCATGATCCTCTGCGAACACTACACAAGTCTTTGCTCGTACCCAGCTCGCCTTACAGTGCGCTTGGACGGGCCAGTCTTAGCCGGTTTTAAACTTATTGTTCAAGACTGGCCAAACCCGCTTTTATTCCCAGTCATAAATACCTTTTTGTGTAAATCAGTAAAACTCGCCAAATTTTCTTGCCATTTTGCCATATTCTGCATTGTATTTTTGTATGCATCACAAGTTCGTTCAAACTGTGAGTTGTTTTTGTTCAATCACGCGCGTTACGCATAATGCAGGCGTGTTGTACGCGCACACACACAATGGGGTACTTTGCACATTTTTCTTTTGGGCGCGTGCAGTTTCTGTGTGCGTGTGCGTGTTCCATATGCGCCGACTAGGGCGCGGGCACAAACTGGCTGGCAAGTCTTTATCGTCCGTTTAAAACAGGCCATGTGAAGTGCTCTCAACCAATAGGGATGCGTAAACTGTCTAAGGTATTTATGAATGCAGATTATTAAGGAGCTTAAAATGTTAAAATTGTTCATAACTGGAGTGACTTACTTTGGAAGGCCCTTGTTTAACCCTTCAAGCAGCACACACGCCTTGCACAGTGGATGGCTGGAGATGTAGCCACAACGGGAACACGTTCCCTGCGTTGGCATCTTGACATCACTCTTTATGGATAGACTCTCACCAGAGTGGATTATGTCTGAAAATAAAAATAAAATAAAAAAAAACAATCAATTTAGTGGATCAAGCTCATTAAAAGGCTAACAATGCTGTGGATTTTACTTGATATTAATTCTTTCAGGGGCCAATTTCATAGAGCTGCTTAAGCATGAAAAATTGTTTAAGCGTGAAAAACCTTGCTTGATAAAATGAGGTTCCCACTAAAAATTTCATGCGATTGTCATGGAAATGAAACAGTCCTCTAACACTGGTAATACACTATTTCTATCACATGAGGATTTCACTGGTAACGTTCTCTACTAAGCAAGTGTTTTTTGTGCTTAAGCAAATTGTTGTGCTTAAACACCTCTATGAAATTGGGCCCAGGTATTGAAACCAAGGATTCCTCAAAAGTGCCCGAGGCAATGTAGCTTGTAAGCCTGAAGAAACTTGTGAAGAGAAGACGATGAAGAAATGCTCAGTTTTAGAGGTGGACAGGGGTGGGGCAAGGGGTGGGGGCAAGGGGTGGGGGCAAGGGGTGGGGGCAAGGGGTGGGGGCAAGGGGTGGGGGCAAGGGGTGGGGGCAGGGGTGAGGCAAGATCCACCCACCTATAATTGAAGACGGTCTGATTTTCTCAAGATCTTTGATGTACGCTCTAGCGTGGCCCCTGTACGCATTGGGCGAATAGATGCATTCTGTTGAGAAGTAATCTAACTTCTTAAAGTAGGCATACCTGCAAGGACATACATAAAAAACACACTTCTGAAAATTCTGTGCAATGTAAGTTATAAAACGAGCAAATACAATTTAGTTGAACATGATTCAAATATGGAAGAATGTCTTAAAATGAGCTTACATGACTATTTCCTTTTCATAAGTGTACTTAAACGGCTTACATCTTGGTAATGCCCCATCAACGCCCTGAAATTGAGTCAAAATAAACACATTTATTTCAAATAACCAATTAAGAGATGAGAGACAAATAATCACAGGGTCCTCATTCGGATTCGAACCCGAGACCTCTGACACACCGGGAAGATGCTCTACCAGATGAGCTATACATGTAAGGCACAGTACCAAGCTCCCCCAATCTTTTGGGTTGCATAGACATGTAACTGTACAGAGGAATAAATAATATTTGTTGTGACTACAAACACAGAAACAGTAATTATCCACCACATGTTTCTGCTAATTCAAATAGTGCATATTAGAGTTTAGGCCAAATAATATAAATTACATGTTTCTCGTCCCCGCACGCATCAATTTTGACACCCGCATCAATATTTTTTAAAACCCCAAAAAACGGATTTACGATTTACAAATTCGATAAAAAGGACTCCTGTATCACATTCTTACATTTTGACAACGGTATAGCCATGGTATCGGGTAGAGTAGTAAACTTTATGTCTATATTGTCACAGGGGTCATTTATGGCAGCACGGCCATCTTGGAAAAAAATAGCAAAAATATAAAAAATAGTAAATAGTAAAGTCCCCCTCACCGACTTTTGAAAAATGTCCGGACGAAAAACATGTAATTTATATTATTTGGCCTTAAAATAGACCGAATCGA
Organism: Henricia sp. BOLD:AAB3569; assembly: GCA_037783545.1. NCBI lineage: Eukaryota > Metazoa > Echinodermata > Asteroidea > Spinulosida > Echinasteridae > Henricia > Henricia sp. BOLD:AAB3569. The sequence goes on along the minus strand of JBBELK010000011.1, from coordinate 1,453,505 downwards.
ATAGCTGCCATCTTGTAGGGCAACTATTATTATTTCAATTGGTGAACAATGTAAGCACAAAATGAGCAACCATGCATGTCTTTAATGAACAAAGAAACTGCCCTACAAGATGACAGCTATTCGATATTGTCTATAAGACTGAATCACTGTATAATTCTGTTAAAATACACAAACTTACTGTTGTTATTGCTGTACACCTTCGCAATCTGGCAATGTCTCCTCTCAGAACTACAGACATGCACAAAAAAGAAAACACTGCAACAATGCAAAACTAGAAGTATGTCTGTTGATAACAGAGCATATGGCTTTCCGCTTTTCTTTTTTTTGTATGTTTGTATGCATGTAAGACTGCATGATGTATAATACATGTACACTTTGTACAATGTGAATGCATACCGTACATGTACATGCAGTGACAAGATTCAAAAATTCATAATAAATCAACAAATCATGCATGTCACACTAATGTAACTTGGTATGTTACATGTTAATGACCAGGTCCAAGCACTTGCTTGGTTTCAAGGCCATATAGCCGTTTAAAGAGTGGATGATTTTTAACTGAGTGTAATCTTTCGAAGGTATGGGCATGTTCACTGACCCTCAAAGTACACATGCTCCCATTCTGGGCCAATTTGCTAAAACGTCTCCACAGACATCTGTTCAAAATACGTTTTGGCCATTTTTCAACTCGTCACTAGAGGGCGCTGTTTCGTGTGACGACTTAACCTGTTGTATTTTTGGGGTGCCCAAGGAGTCTTGAAACTAACAACATTGACCCGAGCTCGGTATCGCTTACCAGTTTTAAATGACAACGCAGCCTCGTTTTCGACCAATAGGAAGCAAGATTCAAGGTCATTGTCTAGGCATGAAATTTAGACATTGGATAGTCATGACCATTGCCGAAACAAAAATGTTTGTATCTCAAACGGTTGAATTTTTACAGATATTTGAATTTTTAAGGCATTAAATTTCAGACATGTAATCTGACACCTGGTGACGTCATCAAGATGTAACCTCTTTGGTATAGTACTTTACTATGGGTTCCTTATTGTGACCAAGTTTGATGATTAGCAAAAACTTCGCCACAAACATCTCTTCAAAATAAGTTTTGGCCATTTTTCAACTCGCCGCTAGAGGGCGCTATTTCGTGTGACGACTTAACTTTTTGTATTTTTGTAATGCCCAAGGGGTCCCGGGACTAACAACGTTGACCCAATCTCGGTATCTGCTACCAGTTTTAAATGACAACGCAGCCTCGTTTTCGACCAATAGGAAGCAAGATTCAAGGTCATTGTCTCTGCATGAAATTTACACATTGGATAGTCATGACCATTGCCGAAACAAAAATGTTTGTATCTGAAACGGTTGAATTTTTACAGATTTTTGAATTTTTAAGGCATTACATTTCAGACATGTAATCTGACACCTGGTGACGTTATCAAAATGTAACCTCTTTGGTATAGTACTTTACTATGGGTTCCTTATTGTGACCAAGTTTGATGATGATCCAAGCTTTGCAAGCGGCCCTTCTAGCAGCGAGATAGACTATGTGCTTTGTCTATGGGATATGGGGTAGTGCAGATGTATGCATAATGTACATGCTTATGTACACTCGTATATACTGCACTGTGTGTATGCTGTAGTATAGGTTGCCAGATTCAAAAATTCATAACAAATCAACAAATGACGTCACACTAATGTAACTTGGTATGGTATATGTTAATGACCAAGTCTACGTCCCTGCTAGGTTTCAAGGTCATACGCCCATTAGAGGAAGTGAACGACCTTGGCTAATGTATGCTGCACAAACGGGCTTATTTGATGACGTCATCGTTACGCCACCAAATTTTGCTGCTAATATGCATTAGACCAAGTCACAACAAACCTAAAACACAAAATTTGAGCTCCATCGGCCTTTTCGTTCTCTAGATATCACCGTTAGAAGAACGCATGTTCAACCGAGTGTAATTTGACACCTGGTGACGTCATCAAACTTTTGAAGGTATGGGCGTGTTCACTGACCCTCAGTGAACATATGCACCAATTTTGGGCCAATTTGCAAAAACTTCGCCACAGACATCTCTTAAAAATAGGTTTTGGCCATTTTTCAACTTGCCGCTAGAGGGCGCTCTTTTGTGTCACGACTTAACTTTTGGTATTTTTGGAATGCCCAAGAGGTCTTGAGACTAACACTTTTGACCCGATCTCTGTATCTGCTACCAGTTTTAAATGACGGGGCAGCCTCGTTTTCGACCAATAGGAAGCAAGATTCAAGGTCAATGTCTGTGTATGAAATTTAGACCTTGGATAGTCATGACCATTGCCGAAGAAATAAAGTTTGTATCTCAAACGGTTGAATTTTTACAGAGGTTTCAATATTGAAGGCCATATATTTCAAACGCTTGTAATCTGACACCTGATGACGTCATTATGAGGTGATTGTTGTGACCAAGTTTTATGATGATCCGAGTTTTGCAAGTGACATTTTGCCAGGTAGAAAGACCATGCGCTTTGTCTATGGGGTTTTGGGAGAAGAATAAAAAAAGCTAAAAAAAAAAAAATCAGAACAGTTTCAAAGGCTTTCCGCAGGAGTGCGGAAAGCCAACAATGTAATGCTGTGCCTTTCTAGCTACCGTACTTGCAAAAGGGAAACTAGTCCCAGTATCCAGTATCCCCTCTCCCCTCTCCCCTCTCCCCTCTCCCCTCTCCCCTCTCCCCTCTCCCCTCTCCCCTCCCCCCCCCCCCCCCCCCCCGCCCCCCAAAAAAACAAAAAACAAAACAAAACAAATTCGCATAACCAGCATAAAGACCTAAAAAGATTAAAACAAGACTTTCCAGAAACAAATTTCACAAAATCTAAGTGAATGTTTCTTTTCGTCCCCAACTTACTGTTCATGATGACCGTTTCTGCTATGTCATCAGCATTGTGTCCTGTAAAGAAAGGTAAAATTAAATACTGCGCTATAATTCAATTGAAAACATTTCTTAAAATTTGAGATAAACTAAAGACATCTGAACATAAATACTGACTTCTTTTTCAAATTTTCCCCTTTACGGTGGAAAGACTGAATTCTGAAGTTTAGAAAAGGTCTCGTGAATCATAATCCAAACCTGTAGCTATCTTGTCTGCTTTGACCAGTAGTGCACCCCTATCGAGAGCTTGCCGCCGAAACACTCCGCAGAATGTGCAGTTATTCTTTAGTCCGATCTGTTTAACAATAGCGTCCATTGTCCAGCCGTAAAGCTCCTGGAGGGGACCACAAGATATGTTTAGCACAGTCATTGGCAATTGTGTTTAGTAGATAAGCGGAATGCGTCTTTTAACAACATAAATGGAATTAAGAGTACAGGTAATTTACTTTATATCGTGACAAGTTTGGAAATTTCCCGTGGAATAAATTGGTGAGGCTATTCGTTCATTCAGAATAAATTTTGAAGTTTATCGAGTCACACAGGATGAAGACTCATCATAAAGCATGTTGCAGTTCGTGTAGCTTGGGGTATGACTATAAGACCCACAGAGTTGTCAGGGCCTTGCGATGGCCTTGTGATGGCCTTGCGATTGCCTTGTGTTGGCCTTGTGTTGGCCTTGCGATTGCCTTGTGATGGTCTTGTGTTGGCCTTGTGTTGGCCTTGTGATGGCCTTGTGATGGCCTTGGGACAGCCTTGCGATGGCCTTGCGATGGCCTTGTGATGGCCTCGTGATGGCCATGCGATGCCCTTGTGATGGCCATGCGATGCCCTTGCGATGGCCTTGTGATGGCCTTGCAATGGCCTCATGGTGGCCTTGCAATGGCCTCATGGTGGCCTTGTGATGGCCTTATGGTGGCCTTGTGATGGCCATGCGATGCCCTTGCGATAGCCTTGTGATGGCCTTGCGATGGCCATGCGATGCCCTTGCGATGGCCTTGCGATGGCCTTGCGATGGCCTCGCGATGGCCTCGCGATGGCCTCGCAATGGCCTCGCGATGGCCTTGCGACCGTCTCATGATGGCCCTGCTATTAGCAAAAGACGTGAAAAACAAACAGTCCTCTGTCCTCACCTCATATGAAACTATTTTCAGTGGCAGGTCATACTGCATCTGGTTTCTCTTCACTGTCTGAAATAAATATCAAACAAGACCATACCGATGAAATTCACAAGTGTTGTACAGTTGAACCTCTGATCAGCACTTTTTATGTACATCATTCTGCTCATAACAAGGACAATTTTAGTTCCCAATCTTTTGTTCTTCATTGTTAAACTTGGGATGAGAGAAAAATCGTAAGGGCCTTATCATGATTCGAACCCGAGACCTCTGACTCACTAGAGCATCTGTCTATAGCTATTGAGTCAGAGGTGTCGGGTTTGAATCCTGATAAGGCCCTTACGATTTTTCTCTCATCCCAAGTTTGGTTGTTTCATTTCAATGGTGATCAGGCACCATACCAGATGTTGTGTTCATTTCTTTATTGTTGTCATTCCTGATAATACAAGGCTCCTGTTATAACAAGGTAATATGCAAAGTCCCACGGACCTCTTATTAACAAAGATTAACTGTCAATAACTAATGGAGCACACATTAACATTCCGGCGAATACTTATAAATTCAATAATGCCCCAAAAATGTAAATAATTTTAACTGACCAAAATTATATCTTTTAGCTTCAGCATGATCAAATCTTCACAACAGGTGATCATTACCTCCAAAGAATCGTCCCTATACCCTGTGATGCCTTCGTCAATCGACAACAGTACAATATCTAGACCATAATCGTATCTTTCATTCAACAGTTTCATGACGTAGGCCAGGACAGTTGAATCTATAAAAGATAAATAATAAAGAATTTAATAATTTAAACAACGCTGAATGCCGCAATGGGGCGACATTTCGGGAAGACTCTCGCCGGGGACCACCGAAATTTCGGCACGAGTCACTCAAAATGACACCTTATTTTTTTACCCAAAGCTTCCGGAGATGGTTCCAGACCTAAGAGAATCGGTTCTAGACCTAATAAAAATGGTTCTCGATTAAAAAAAAATGGTTTTTGACCTAAAAAAATGATTTTTAAACTCAAAAATATTAGGGCGACACCAAAATGTCGCCCTATTGAGCACGTCGCCCTAATATACCTTTTTTACACACGATTTGTCGCCCTATCCTACAATTCATAGTTTTTTTGGTCTCCATTAACAAGTACCATGGAGTAGTACCATGGCCGAGTGGTTTGGTGCATTGAACTCAACACCGTGCCTATTTGTACAGTCGTGAGTTCGATTCCGGTCGCATCCATGGTCATTGGTGTGTGTGCCCTTGGGCAAGACACTTTGCAAGGGTTGCAGCCTTTGAGTGCTTGTGTCAGGCTGCGGGGGGTGCTACATACTCCCCAGGGAGTTGTGCCCAATGACCAGGGTAATAATGTTGTACATGTAAAGCGCCACGAGTATTCTGCAGGATAGATATGGATATATAAGATGTCACCATAGCCAACTTTTTCCTGACTGAATGACATGTTTTGTATGGTGTGGAAAATATAGCTATTCGAATATTTGATGGACGATCGAATATTCAAAAATTTGACTCATTGGGCACAGCCTTAGTGTCTAATGTGTTGTCTTGTCATTCTTAAAAAACGTTATTGGCCAAAATAATCCTGCACATAAGGAGAGTTTGTCTTATGATATATTTCGAGTTTGGTAAAATAACTACTTGCATATAGATCTCTAAACATCACTCCGGTTTCACTCCATACATTACCTTTGCCACCAGATGCCCCAACGGCAACTCTTTCTCCCTTCTTAAATAGCTCTGCATCGATGATACTCTGGTGAACTTCTGCCTCAAATGCACTGAAGAAGCACTGCTTGCAAAGCGCATCACCCTTTACAGGACAGAACAAAGATATACTTTTATCATTCCAGTTCAATGGTTACTTTTAACAGCCAAACTATCTGGGAAAACCGAGCAAAAGGGGAATGCACTATATGACAATAGCAATGCATTTTGTTACATTTCACTTTACACCCAACCCAACAAGAGATCTAAATCGTCAGTCAAACTTATAACAGCCTGTTTACACTTGATCTCGAGCTCGGGGTTGAACACCGTGCTCGGGATCATCTCCGGATCACAAACTGAGTGTAAACGCTCTTGGGACCAAATTTGCCCCGGATCAGACCCCGAGATTTTGGTCTCGCGAGTCGGCAGAGGGTCGAACCCTGAGCTCGGGATCAGTCTGCGGTTAGATAAGAAATTAATTTTTACCGCATCTGCTCCACAGCCGTTGCGGGGGAAAAGCCCGCGAAATTCAAGTGGCCTTGCACACTCATATGCACACATAGAGCATGACCTTTGACTGCAACTTCTGGCGCCGCGCTCGAGATCAACTACAGAATGTAAACGCGGCACTCAGAACCATTGCGGTTAACACTGACGCATTCTTATCAGGTGATCAATCTTGATCCCGAGCTTGGGACCAGTGTAAACACGGTCTAAGTTTCCAAACTTTTTTGAGTTTATATAGTCTGCTTGCCCAATTTTCAAATCTGATGTGCTGTGGTTCAGAAAAATAATTAGACCTACATGCAGGAGAACCTAATTTATTACTTAGAGCATACTTCATTTCATGTATAGATTGTATAGATTGGAAAGTTTCAACGTGAGCAAGTCCGATGGACCACTTTCCAAAATGTTTCTTCAGCTTCGCAGGTGGGATTAACAAAATTTCAATTGGAAGAGACGGAGACATATCCATTTCTCCCCGAATATCTAACTTGTGTGGTTTTCTGCCGATGCCATTAAGCAGCTCCTACTCACTCCCCCTTCCCTTCCCTTCGCTTCATCCATTGAGTCAATATTGCCAAGATGACGACCATGTCCGTGAATGACACCTAATTAGGTAATTTGATCATGGCCCCCCTTTGCAGTTGAGTAAGGCTTTTGTCTGGCAGTGTTTGGCCAGGCACGCAGGCTGGCTGGCTGGCTTGTTGGCTAACTGGACGGCTGGCTGATGGCGCGACAGTTGGGGGAGCTTGTCAGACAAGGCTTTCAAGAGCTCTGAATGAGTATTTAACTCCGTCTTGAGCAGACCAGGGTTCTATTCAATTCTCATTATTGCATCTCCACAGTTGCTTTGAGCCGTGGAGGGGGAAATGGGGTACATCACATTGTAATGGTTGATATAAGAACATTCTAGTCCCATGTTATTACAGCGCTACACGCTTGGAAGTTTGAAGCAGGATGCGGGCTGGAGATGCTCTCCACGTCAGAATAAACAATCTCTTTTTATACTAACTTGGAATATAAGGTTTCCAATCACAAATGCGTATATCTTTCTGACACACTGTTTCAGGGAAACTGTTAAAAGTATTTGTCTGTTATGAGCAACTCAACTTGATGAAACTCATCTAACTCAAAAATACTGTAAACTTTTGAACAAAATACAGCCAAATTGTTATAACAGAAACCTTTAAAACAAACACCTAAAATTGTCCTAGTTAGAAGCAGAATTCAGACACTTTGATACAATTTTAATTTGATCTATTAATTTGGAGAGCTCTAAAAAAAATTCGGACTCGCCCCTGCAAAGTCAGCTTTTTCCAGCAACAAGGTAATTTAATAGTCCAACTCTCCTCCCCACCCCCTCCCCCCTTCTTCCAAAAAAAGAAAACCAACTTTAGTTTTTGACTGATAACAGTACTGACACAGAGGCACCGCTACAACCGGCCAACCAACACTAATGGGTTTCTAATCCAGATGCTTTTGTCCACGGGCAACTTAGATGCCAAGTATGCATGTGATGGCCGCAAAACAGCGCGACGGTGTGATTCCCATTGACTCGCGGACATGTTCACGTAACGTAAATCATCCCAGGAAACCAGCACTAATGACACGAGACCCTTTTTTCCTTTGCTATCAGTGATGGCCCTTAGGTACTCACAGGGGGCGCAGGCGTATTTGTTTGCACCATTTGGCCCCGCTGTTTGGCAGTTTGCTGAACAGATGGGTGAAGGAGAACCCCTGTAAACTGGCCACACTTCGCCCATTAAGCGACCGAAACGCGGCGTGCGGGGGGGAGATGTACGATTAATTTACACGTGGTCAAATCTCCAAGGTACTAAAGACTAGGCTATGTGTGTATCTGAGATGCACACACTAGATGGTGATTTGTAGTTTTAGGTTTCTGGTGGGCAGTCTGTTACTTCATATACACAAATTTACAAAATGTTTACAGTAAAAGTAATTTTTTAATAGTTAGGAGCCATCCAAAGTTGTCAAAATTTTCACAGTTCTGCCGAGTAGTAGTTTTCTCCTAAATTCTACTTATGTCACAACACTAAAATGTCAACATTTTACAGTGCATGCTGTACAGTCTTAATTACGTGGCCCTCGGACCTCCCCTACCCCCTACCCCCTACCCCCTACCCCCAACCCCCCCCCCCCCCCCCCCCCCCCCCCCCCCCCCCCCCCCCCGCCCCCCACCCTCCTTCACCCCCTTCCTACACTTTGTAGAACCGTGATAATGTTGACAACTTATTCTGTTTCTTTTCAGATTTAGTGAGTAAAATATTTCGCTAGACTAAAGATTTTTTTTATTACCCAAGTTGGACAAATATTAATTTTCTGTTTAAATAGGAGGAATAACAAAAAGCACTGCAGCCGATTTCACGAAAAAATTTCGTAGCTTGCGCAACTTTTGTAAATGGCATAAGCCCTATAGGCTTGCGTGTAATTATCACAAGAATGTAGCGCAGCTTACGCAATAAAAGGTTGCGCAAGTGGGCTTACGCAGTGTGCAAGGATTCATGAATTGGTCTAATGCGACACAGAAAACATTAGACCAACATTTAAATTGCTGGAGTCAGTCTAGAGGTCCAGTGGAAATTTTAAGCCTTGCCAAGTTGCCATGGGATGTACTGAATACATCTGAAGACAATCTTTCTGACAAACAGAGGTGTGGCCACCAACAATACAGCCTTTTTCTGAGGAGCCTAGCGATCGTAACCCAGGGGCCATAATACATCTGTCTGTGCTAAGCTCGCCCTGCTGCACGAGCGGCAGAGTGCGGGCCAAATTGGGGTTTAATTTCTTTAAAATTTGCCGGTAATTACTTGCTCAAAGGTAATGCCAGCTGTCAGCTCTATGCATGTAGCATGTGGGGGTGTGTGTGCGTGAAGCGTGCGAGTGTACGCAGGGTTTAGGCCACTGTGAGTTAAAAGCATGGTAGACATATGTACAGCAGAGACTTAGCATCACTACTCATTATAGGCTTTTCTCATTGCAACATGTACACGCTGTGCGACGTTTACACAGGGCAGGCAATGCTGACTTGGGATCGCTGTGTTGTAGTTCAGACATTCCGAAGATTGTTTTAAAACATTATTTTATTTAACCAGTTAATGCCAGGATTATTTCAAACATTTGTGTTTATTTTTAGTTGAAACATGGAGAAAGGAAAACAACTGAACTCATTAAAGGCACATGTACAAGCTCGTCAGCAATGCGCGCGCGCCAAATTCGTGCAACGAAATACGCAGCTTTATGCCTTTGCTATGGAGCTGCGTATTTCGTGCCACGAATTTGGCATGCGCGCGCATTGCTGACGAGCCTTTAACCATGCGCGGTATTAAAAGTATTGTTGTTACGTCGATACACCGTCATTGTACACCCCAATGTCACTTTGTTATAAACTGTTTTGCCCATTTCCCTCGTCAATCACTGCGGGTGAACAAGTGAAATTTCCCTAAAGGTGTTAACAAGTCTTCCGCTACAGTACACCGATGCAGAAATCTTGGCGTGTTGAAACGTCCTCCGGCGTCAAGTAGTTAAAAGAGTGATTCAAACGAAATCAAGTCCTTCACACCCAACGTCTGTTCTCATGAACGACACAGAGTACTTTATGGACAATCATGCCATAGAGTGTACAATGTAAACAGAGTACATCGTTTTCTGTTCATGTTTTCAGACGAGTCTCCCCATATTGTCACTTTTCTCTCAAAAAAGGTTACATGGTGCAGCCACAGTAAATAATTGGTAAAGCCAAGCTAAGTTATCTCAAAAATTCTGTTACCACAGCAAAAGACAATTCCCACTAACTTTCACAGTACGCACTTGGACCCTGCAAAGTGCAAGTTCAATGCAATGTGTGTTCTTTGGAGCCAATAGAATATGGCACACGTCTGTTGATTGTTGTTCTCCAACGGAAAGGATGTAGAAATTGGTATTGCAATCTGTCAGCATTTTACGAAGCTGCATGGTGACCCTGTCAAGTCTGCACTCTTAAGACCTGTCTGCATTGGACTTTTTTGGGAGGAAAACTTACCGAGACGATGGGTACTTTTCCCATTTTAAGTCCAATGCGGACAGCCTAGGACATTTTCCTTTCAGAAACTTTTTCCCGAGTCCAGCGGTTACTTTTCCTGGCCAACCTCTGCCCAGGAAAATTATCCAGGGAACTTTTCCCGAGACGAAAAGTCCAATGCGGACACAGCAAGTCGGTAAAAGAGCTCCGGAAGTGTGCGTCCGGGCTGTGAAGGTCAAAACTACGAAGGGACACTGCGCATGCTCTCCCACGGTCTCTGTAAAATTTTACTGTGTCAAGTAGTAAAATTGACAGCAGTAAAATTTAGCCATTTTTCATATTACCATCGTCTTAGTAAATCCTTTAAAAAAAACAAGTCCAATGCGGACACGGCTTTAGTCTAATCAGGGTCTAATCATCAAAAATATTGGCACAAGCCACACAAAAATCCTCTGTTCAGGAGTTGACGCGGCAACGTTCCTTTTTATTTCAACTTTTTCACACCTACCTGACTGACTGGCAGATAAACCAAGAAAGCACCTGGGCAGAGTTCCAACGAACACAACACGCGACAAAGTACACAGTTCAAGTTTTAGGTATGCGACTTTAAAATAATAGACCTTATGGACGGCGGCCATGATAGAGGGCAGTCACATTGTCACAGTGCGTCACGCACGAGTAGGCACTTTGTGGGTCTATTGTCACATATTTGAATATGAAAACCTGCCCTCTGTCATGGCCGCCATGCATAAGGTCTATTCCTTCATAACATGCTTAAAATATTTTGAAACTTGAATTAACGGGAATTAGGTTATTTATCATGGTTATCGGAATAAATAAAAAATCTGTTATATCACAAAGCTGGTCACATCGTGTAACAGCAGAAAGTTTACTTGAAAGAATTAACAACTACCTCTTCAGGCGTGGATCCAGAGGGGAGGGGAGGGGAGGGAGGAGGGGGGTGGGGGGGGGGGGGGGGGGGGGGGGGGTCAAAACCCCTCTCTGCTCCGACACCAAAAAAATAATGTAATGCATTTTTTGTGTGTCCGCCTGTCCGAAACAAGCCGACATAAAAAATCTAATGGGCAAAACCCCCTCCTGGAAAAATTCCTGTATCCGCCCCTGCTCTTCGTTTCTAAAGAGTCTAATGCGGGAGATTGCCGAATAATAAAGAATGAATTTGACCATAAGGGGCAACTTGTCTAGAGTATGCACTAGCTGTTAATAATGTGGCCATACCGGAGGCTGGACAATGTAGTGGTCACTTCTGTTAAACAGGCTAACAACGAGCTTAACATGGCACAACAAAGACACCCCAATCTGATTTGAGACATGTTATACTTGCTCTAAAAGCCGGCTCATTAGTCTTACAGCCTCGGAGTGAATAAATACAGAATGGGTGTGCATCGTCATATCTAACTAGATTCCAATAATTTGATTTTAATAAGATCCAGTGGTCATGTCGACTCTCCCCCTCCCTTGGGGCCTTGGGTTTTTTTTTAGGCTGTGATGCGATTTTTAACAAAGAAAATAGCTTTATCTGTCCCGCAGTGCAGACAGACAGACTGGACCCCATCTGGTGTCAGGGAGTCCTCTTTACAATGACATCGTAATTAATCCAATGACGAGAAGCGCCTCAGACATTTTTCTTTCGGATTTCATTAGCAAAAGACTAAAGAGATGTGACTTTGCATTTACGTGGAGGGGGTTTATTCAGTCATGTTAAACACTTAATCTAATACAGAGTAGAATTGTTTTTCCCCAGGAACCACTGGGTCAAACAACTCAGTTATTACATGTACATTGGGATGGGATGTTTAACCGGTTAACCATTTAACCGAGAAAAAAATTTGAAAAACCGGTTTTGCCGAACGTTGAAACGAAACCCAATTTTAAAGAATTACCAATAGTTTTCAGAGGGTTATTTGTAATGACTTAAATTGAAAATAAATTTATATGGGGTCGTAATAAAATTATTATTTTTTGGGGCCTAGGGGTATTGTGTACATTGCACATGCATCTATAAACACCAGTAACGATCTTTAGTGTCGGCCGAACGGTTAACCAGTTAACCGACATTTGAAAGAATTGCAAACCGGTTTCTGATTAACCGTAAATTCCCATCATTATTGATCCCTAATGATCAATGGCATTTGAAATGTAATGTTTCAGTTTACAACTTACGAAAAAATGTAAGACTCTCATTGCCATCCTGCATGCAGAATTTTCCCTGGGTTCCATTGCAGTTATTTAAATGGGATTCCATGGTACAAGTTTGAAAACTTCTACATGGTTATAAACCTTATTACTTCCCATCATGTGGATATTAAGAAAAAAAAGGGAGAGAAATTTGCAAGTTTTGAACAAGGGTCTCTAGAAACAGTGCTACTGACGCGATACAATGTCATAAAATACTTGTCTTTTTAAAAGTACCGAACTGGGATCGTGTGTAACGTTAGCGTCCCGCCTTCTGTGCCCAGTAGTAACCACACACAACCCGTATAGCGCCCATTGAAATCACTGAATAGACAAGCTGTTTTGAATTACATTAAGCCCAGGCAAGCCCCATCTGTCTAGGCTAAAACTTGATCCCCTCCAACAAAAGGGTAGAACGTACAGGGACAGAATCCCGGTATTGTCTACTCGCTAGTCAGGCCTGGCTAACCGCTTCTTAATACGCTCGCGCCCCCAGGGCCTATCAGGCTGTCGTCATTTTATCCTCAGTATTTTTCAGTTTTGACATCTTCCGACTGCCAAATTGAGAACTAAATGTACCCCTGGGCCTTATAGGGTCTCTTTGCTTTCCAAGTAGGTGAATCTTTTCTTTTTGTCTCCCTGATCCGCTGCGTTTGGCCCATGTGACTGTTCAAACACTTTGCTTTCTATTCAGAGCATGACGCCTGATGATCAGGGGTAACAATGCCCAATGATCGCAAGCTCTTTACAGAAATGGAGCTGTTTTATATAAACCTTCAGTATTGCAACCACTACTAATTTTGATGTATAATTCTTTTCTGAATGCTGGAAAGTATGCAAAATGTTCATGTTTTCTTGCATAAGAAATATATTTGCCTTAACCATTCTTATATACCGGTAGCAATTCTTAGCAAATTTGTAGTACTACATGTAGCTGACTAGTACAAGTTGAACCAAACTGTCAAATTTGGTTTTTAAAAAAATCAACAGCCATATTGGAGTGTTTTTTCTGACCATTTTTACTAAACGCTGGTACATGTTTGTGGTTGAGTCTTTCTACTTGTGTTACATTTGAGGCCGTCCCGGTTACGAGCGTTATATTGGAAATTTGTACACAGGGTTTTTAGAAAGGCATGTTGTCACACTATTTGTAACCCTTTTTTGGCCCAAGTTATCTCTTCAGAACAACTTAAACTTATTTCTTTTATTTTGAGACCAGACAAAGGTATTTCCTCGAAAATATGGTCCGTGTTGTCAAAATACCCCCTTTACCGTGGAAAGACCCGGTTACATTTTTCCTATTTATTTGGTAGAACAATGCTTAGTCCACAGTGTGCGAACACCACAAGAAGAAAGACAATGCAGATATACTTTTGGGTGGAAATCCTTTTGGATTTGGCACCTAAAATTTGTCTTGTTATAAGCAGAATATTGCATCAACAGTGCTCCTACTAGAGAGGTTTAATTGTACATACATTTTCTTACAAGTGCACAAGAAATTTGTTGCCTTGGCACCATAATGGAGAAATGCCGATTCTTTTGCTAAAAATCTTGCGCTCCTGGGGCGAACCACGGGTCTTGTTTACACACACAAGGGGTGGCTTTTTATCACTGGACCAACACCCTGACTGCACATGTGGGAACCTGTCAGACCTTTGATGACAAACAAGAAAGTGGGACAGGGCCACACTCCCCAACAATCTGGCTATACCGAAAGGCCAAGTTCATGAAACACGTAGCATTTGGTCAGCAGAGCTAAAAAAGATTGGGGGTGGGGGTGGGTGTTGGGTGGCAGGCAGGCAGGCAGGCAGGCAGGCAGGCAGGCAGGAGGGCGGTGTGACTAGTCATGCTTGCCCCATCTTACAGAAAGGCCAAGGCTGCCTAGCTACGTGTGCAGTGTGCTGTGGGTTTTAACCATCCCCTCGCCACAATGCCTGCCAGTTTAACAAAAGAGGAGGTGATTGAAATTCAAGGGGCCCCAGGCTAATTAAATTAATGGGAATTTAATAGTAGAACCGAACTGTGCCGGACTGGCGACACGTGGTTCGAGCATGCTTGCAAACGCTGTCCAAATTAGCCCAACAGATGTTGGTAAACACACAGGCAGGTGCCCCCTGTATGCTGCACCCACGGACTTGGCCAAGTCGTACACTGTGCAACTACAGGTTCCTTCTGCTACTATTTTGGGGGTCCCAGGGTGGGCATCCCTGTGCGACTATATCAAAGATCATGAGGTTCTTATCACACATAGGCACTATGCCCAAAATAACTGTGTTATCATTGTTCGCCTATTTTAAACTCGACAAATGTTTAGAACGCACAATGTGCAAATTTGGTGCATGCTTCTGTCATCAAGAGTAAACCCTACAAATATGGCATACAATGTGCAATTTTGGTGCATTTGTGTAGCACACCATCTCGGAACGAATTCCGCTTACTGGTCGCCACTTATTATCGTTAAATACTAACCACCAAAGCGTGTTAATATTTTAAATGGCAGGAATTCATATACATGTATACCCACAATCTCTGAGACTCCGACTCTGTGTAATACACGGTTGTTGACATTATTTTACACATACAATACATACGTACATTCCACTTTTAAAAGTCTTATGGAATATGTGTACAGGACCGATTCGTTAAAAAAAATGATTATTTTAGTACTGGAAGATGTGAATTTGCTCAAGTCGAGGTGACAGACAGTCAAGTTGACTTAGGCCTACATTCTGCTCACAAATGAAACTTTAAACTCACTTAAATTGAAAATGGCAAAACACTGTTACAAACTTTAACAGCACACGTGGCGATAAAATAATCAAGATATTTGAAATTGTTACCTTACATACATGTACTGCAGCATGTATTTTGTATTGATTGTATTTTACGTTATACAGGTAGGCTTACCTGTATTATAAACATACAAATTACAATACAATGCACACGGACACCCACTGGGACCCCATGCACTAAACCTGTGGGACAACTCTCAAAACTTTTAAGTTTTCCTTAGTAAAATCATGACATTTTCCCCTCTTAAGTCTTACATATTCAGTGCATGTTTTGCACTCATGGGTACCGGATGGGGTTTTTGTCTCCTAAATTTTGCCCCAGCAGGGTGGGGATTTTGTCACACGAAAAGTGCAAACTCTATGGGCGTAAAAATTGGGGGTGGGGGAGCGTAAAAATTAATACGTGCATTAATACAAGACATTTATTTATATTATCCCAGCGTCAACATGAACATTCGCTTAAAATTTATAAAAAGTAAAATGCCACAAGAGCACAGACTCAGCGTGTCATTCTTTTTCATTGGTTGCTATGCCCGCAATTCGCACGCCCGGTGAAAAACAATGAATGGATCTCCGCCCTCGCCTCACCCATAAATTTAAAACGAATGTCGGAAATAGACCTCTTTAAGCTTACTACCTCCACACACAAATTTGAGTAGCCCTACAATAATTTTCAATAAAAATGAACGTTAGGCAATGAATAACAACGTAAAATTAATAAAATCATATGTTTGAACAGACATTACCGTTTTGGGTCTTTTCAGAATGGCAGGTCCGCCGCAAAGTTGACAAGAAATCGGCATTTTGAGGTCCAAAACGCGAACAGACGACACACGCACGTACGGTGAAAATAGATTTTCTTGAACTCGTTCCCCGCGTGTGCGTGCTATCTCAGATCACAGTAATGTACATGTACCTTTAACATCGTACCCAAAATTAAAATTGCGCCTCTGTTGGTTGACGCATGGAGCTCCATGGTTGACGCAAGCTTTTCAATTTTTGATTTAATTAATTAATTTCCTTTCCGAGAAAAAAAACTCACAACAAAACTGTCAAATACAATCCACCCCACTACTATGCCGTCGTTAAAAAGTTTCCACCACGAGACCATACTGAGTATACTCTAGCCAAACTCATTTCCCCCAAAAAACGTGCTAATAATTATGCCCAAGACGTTCTGCCGCATCAATCTAAAATTTATTTAAAGGTAAAGAAACATCGTTTTTTGGGTGATTTTAAAAGAAAACAAAAGTATTGTCATCCTGTATATTTGTAGTTTTTGCTCCCAAAACTCCACTGATTTAATTTTAATCGCAAAAATTAGAAATCTTACAAAGTTACTAATTTTTCTAATTTCACGACCCCCAGAGTCACGCCATATATTGACGCACAGTGCAGTGGGTAGCACCCTTCGCGGGTGTTCTATATTCGCTTCACTGTAGCGTTAAAATCCAACATTATCGATTGAAAAGAAGTGGGGGAAAATCGGCATTTTGGCACTCGAACATCGCCCCTTGTAAAGTACGCACCCGCAGAATTAACCGGGTGATGTACCGATGATATAATTTTGCCGGGCCTGAAAAGAAGTGCCACGCGTATCAACAGTTTGGCCACGCGCCCGGCCCGCGCCGCATATGGTGCCGAATTTAAATGATATGGTGTACTAGTAGGCTACGCCGGGATGTAGGCCATGGTTTCAAGCAAAAAAGTAAGTCCGCACAAATCTTTCTGTCAATTTTGTTCCGCTGATATTGCTGAAACTAACCAACTTGGCCTACTTTCGTGGTCATATTAAACCAGAAACTTGTCAGCAACCAAAGCCGGTCATTGGTTGTAACTTGTGATGACGTCAGAAATATGAGGCTGGATCCGAATTAGTGGCTTTGGCTGTGGCTATGGCTGTTGCTATGCTGTTTCGAAGGACTGTCATTGTCCGCCCGTGGCAACAGCATAGCAACAGCCATAGCCACAGCCAAAGCCACTAATTTGGATCCAGTCTAGTTATAATACATGCGCCCACTACCCCCCGCCCCCACCTCACCCCCATACATATACACGCGAACACATGCCCAAGGTCCCCCTACACTTGTCCAATCGATTTTATTGGTTAATCAAATTTACTTTCCATATTTCGACGGAAGTTTTGTTATAGAAAAGGGACAAATTATTCATTTTGCATGACTTTTTTAAACAAAGGTAAGATCCTTCCTAACTGGTCGTCTCCTTTCTTCTTGAAGACAGCACTACAAAGGTACGCTGAGCTAGCTATGAGCGACTGACGAGTTTTGGGGTGAAATTAAAGTAAACTATGAAAATTAAATTATTGGAAAACAATATTGTCTGATCTTCCCAATAAACAGTCACTTTTGAAATTGAAGAAACTGGTCAGGAACAGAATACAAACTACTTCTCTTTAAATTTCAGGGAATAAAATGGGCGAGAAACATGAGCGAACGTCTGGTTTTATTTCCATGGTTTTTAAAACCTTCTCGGTAAACAGTCGTCGGTGATGCACTGGGGCTGCGATCGTGGAGATTGGAGGGGCAAGGCCGGCTGTGTGGCGTTCAGTCTCTGTACGCGTGGCGCATCATCAGCACGGCAGTTGTGGCACGCGACACATATTTGCTCTTACACATTTGAAATGTCGAATCGCCATATGTCCACCAGTAACCATGCTGTTGCGTTTTCAGGACCCGTCAGCACCCCCACAGACCCCCCACAGACAAACCATGACCTGCTGTGCGCGCACAGAACGGTGACCATAAGTTTTGCACCAATCCGATGATGGATGATAAACACGAGCCCGGCGTGCGGCATGTAAAGTGACATATGATTGGTTGTCAGTATGGTACGGGTTGACGGATCCCCCAGCCTCTGACACCCAATCCATCTACGGTGCTGAAAGTATCCCATGTTGCGAAGGACCTGCCCCCCTCCAACTCGATTTTGATTACGGGATAGTATATGAAAGTTAAACTCAACCACCCGGCTGTTCAGTGCACGTGGACGCCACAATAGATGGGTATTTAAGAGCCGGTGTTGGAAGCAACCTTAGATTATAAACCGACGAGGGTATACCGCTTGACTTTATTTGCTGCCGGAACCTTGCCGCGAACGACCGGACGGAAACGGACGAGTACACCATGCTTCTGTCGACTGAGAGACCACAGGAAATGTCGACGAGCACGACAAACACTCCAGCGCCGCCGACCAACGACGCGTTTCCCGGTACGTCACGGTCGAGTTGCTCGCCCGGTGGTTCCGACTCCGGAGCCGAATTCAGCGACGACGCCATGTCTGTAGAATCGTCGGCTGTGCCGCTTTCCAACTCATCGTCGCCGCCTTCGCCGCACTCGGAAACTGCCCGGGATGGCGGTACACCATGGACCACTCACGACACGGCTCCGGGTGCTGGCGGGAAAGTAACTCATCATAAACATATCGGAGATGTGCGACGCGACTTATATAACTCGTACACCAGTAAATCCGCACGCAAGCTCGCCGAGTCTGCCAGGCAGTTGACGGAGGAAGAGATGCATTGTCTTCGCCTTAAGATCAACAGTCGGGAACGTAAACGAATGCACGACCTTAACACTGCCCTAGACGGACTGCGGGAAGTCATGCCCTATGCCCACGGGCCATCCGTCAGGAAACTCTCCAAAATTGCCACGCTGCTTCTTGCTAAGAACTACATCTTGATGCTGTCAAGCAGCATGGAAGACATGCGGAGGCTTCTTGGAGAGGTCTATCAAGGAGTACCCCCGCCCCCTCTTCCTTCAGGACAACTTGGCGCGGGTCTTGGTCCCTCGGCGCCCCTACCGTCTTCCCCAAATCGTGGAGGCTACTTCCCTACGACTCCAACTCCCATCGCCCCCGTGCCGAAATCGCTGCTGCTCTCAACACCCCTGTGCTCAACAACACCATCCATACGACCTGAGAAAACACTCTCAACGCCCGGTGTATCACATATGTACAGACCCTTTGGTGGGTCGACTTTGGAGCGACCAGGACCGCCGACAGTCCCAACCCCGCACCAGAACTCAACCCTCGGTCTCTACAGCGGTTGGCACATGCCTTGCTCCTGTGCGCAGTGCAAGTCCAGTCCTAACGCCACTTTCTCGTCGCACCGTCGTTTTTCCGGTTCACCGGCCTTCTCCACTTCAGAACTTATCAGACCAACAAAGTGAACAATGTTGACTGAAAACAGACTTTTTGACAAGTTTATATACAATACCTTTTATATAAACATGTACTTTTTATATAAATATTGTATAATTATGACACTAATTTTGAGATCTGACAACTCAATTTGCATATGCAATTTCAAAATGAATGGCCAAAATTTATCAGAGCGAGCGAGGAATCTGTCCCCAGCTCGCCTGTGATTTAACTTCAAGAATTTGTCTTGTATCAGAATCTCAGACGCCTTTCTTTTTTTCCTAAGAAAGCCACTTAAAGGCAGTATACATGATTGGTATCTCGGAAATCAGAAATGTTCACAGATTTACGCATAACTTACACAATATAAACATGATGACCGTAGGAAACTTCCCCTGAAATGGTTTTGTCTGAAGTGCTATAGTCTTTGAGAAATGAGTAAAAACAGTTAGTTTTCGTCTCATGAGACGAAAATTAAATTCGCCCCAAAACCATTTCGCCCAAGTGCCATTTCGCCCCAAACCACATCGCCCGAGTGCCATTTCGCCCCAAATCACTTCGTCCAAACACTACATCGCTCAAATGCTACTTCGCCCCAAACCACTTCGTGCACAGGCCGTGGTTCAGGGCGAAATGGTTTTGGGGCGAAATTACTGCAAACCCTTTTTTGACTGTTTTCTCAAAAGTTAGACGATGTACGGAGCTGGTTTTTGCTCAGGTTGGTTTTAATCATGCATATCTTCATTCACACAGGGGCCGGGGATAAAACTATTTGTAACAGTTTACCAATCATGTATACTATCTTTAAATAAACAGGATTTTTTGTTATTATAACACGAATTGTTCACCAATAATCCAGTGATTGGTTGTTTCTGCTGAAAGTTTGCGTAGATAATTTGCGCATGCTCACTTTGTAATTACGAACTCGATTATTTCAATTTTGTACAGGGCTTTCATGAAAATGTTTTTAAATATAAATAGATTAAATGACAGTTTTCTCTGAGAATCCTTGGCTGTGATTTCCTGGATATTTCATAGTAGCCTTTCCTGTCCATACCAGAAGCCAATTTCATAGAGCTGCTTAAGCATGAAAAATTGATTAATCATGAAAAACATTGCTTGATAAAATAAGGTTACCAGCAAAAAATTCATCAGATTGTCATGGTAAACAGTCCTCTAAAACTGGTCATACACTACTTCTATCACATGAGGATTTTACTGGTAACGTTCCCTAGTTGTTTGTATTAGTGCTTAAACACCTCTATGAAAATGGCCCCATTACCATGACAATCTCATGAAATTTTTGCTGGTAACCTAATTTTATCAAGCAAAGTTTTTCATGTTTAAGCAATTTTTTTATGCTCTATGAAATTGGCCCCTGGTGTTTGGTCGCCATCAAGAGTTCGTATCGGCCGTATAGACCCTTTGTTTTCAAATGCTGTGACAATGGAAATTCCCGATTTATATATAGACAACATAAACACTTCACACGCCCTCCCCCAAGATGCTGTCATGCAAAAGATCTGTCGTTTTGCGAGCTTAACCATAAACATGCTTGTATCGTTATTACTCATTCAACCAATAAATGGTTTACTTTTAGTTGCTGACGATCAACGCTCGTCATTTGTTAAATCAGTAGTTACATGTTTCTGGCTGTGCTCGCATGAACATGCTCCTGCTCGAACACAGCCCTAGACTTTCCCCAGTCCACTTAATCTAACACGGTGTGGTCGAAAGACTTGACGAATGGTGGCGCCCTACACACACAGCGGTGTTGTTTTTTTGTTTACTGTCACGTACGTACGTACGTGCAAGCTGCACGTGCACTGCGGACACCGTACGCCCGTGCATGCGACTGAGCTGTGTACTTCACGCACCTGTTTATCAAAATTCACCAGGACAGTCGTCGCAAGCTCTGAGCTGAGTGGAAAAATGGGTAACAAAGCGGTATAAATACCATACACCCTGACCACTAATTAATTATTCATAATAATTAATATTTATTCATAATAATTAATATGACATAACACCCCAGAAAGTGTTGGCGAGGAAACCGCATGAATTTAGTTTAGCAGTAAGAAAATTTCAAGTTTTCCTTTGAAAACACTTAGAATTTAAATTATATGTCATGCTCCACAGACTTAGTGCTGACATGTCTCAACTGGCGAAGTTGTATGGTGTAGCGAACAGTGATTTACTTTACCTAGGGCGAGGGTTGGGTTAGCTGGAAAGATGCAAGTAACTATATGGTAACCTCCTACCTCCCCCACCCCCCTTTTGCAGGTTGCTGATAATCAGACGTTTGGGGAGAGGGCAGCCATGGGAAGGGTGGGGGGAGCATTGGGGAGCTAGCCCCCAGGCGCCCCCCTTTCTTTCTGACACAATAACTTAATAGTTAACATTATTTCGTTTTTCTTCACTTCTAAGGCAAACGCAATCAGAAAAGAACCAAGGACGACACTTCCCCGGCCAAATGCAGCAAACCTTCCACAAACCAACCAAAAGAAAATGAGAAAAGTAATCCACGTTCTACAATTACCGGTACAAGCAGTGGTCGAGCGACAACAGCTAAAACAAAACCAACTTCTAACGACATTGAATCTGGCAAATTGGACTTGACTACCCCAGAAGGTCTCTTGACTTCGCTGCTTGCCCCGGCCGTGACTCTCAAAGTATTCTTTGAACAGTACTGGGAAAAGAAGCCACTTGTTATTCACAGGGAGAGGGGCGGAGCTGAGGGTGGGGCATCAGAGAGCTTCTATGGATTGACTTTTTCCAGGGAAATCTTGTTGAGTTTACTAGCGGAACATCGGATAGAGTTTGGACAAGACATTAATGTTTGCAGGTACTATTTTGAACACTTATTGGAATTGTTCAAATGTTCAAAAATTTGTCCAAAATTTACACAATTATTTCTAACTTTTATGTACTGTGAACAATGTTATATCAGAAGATGGCATGTGTATTCATGCAACACCAAAAAATCCTGAGGGAGTATACCACTGTGCCTCATAGCTCAGCTGGTAGAGCATCTGCCTGGTGTGTCAGAGATCTTGGGGAAAACCTGAGGGAGTATACCACTGTGCCTCGTAGCTCAGCTGGCAGAGCATCTGCCCGGTTTGTCAGTGGTCTTGGGGAAGACCTGAGGGAGTATACCACTGTGCCTCATAGCTCAGCTGGTAGAGCATCTGCCCGGTGTGTCAGAGGTCTTTGGGGAAACCTGAGGGAGTATACCACTTTGCCTCATAGCTCAGCTTGTAGAGCATCTGCCTGGTGTGTCAGAGGTATTAGGGAAAACCTGAGGGAGTATACCACTGTGCCTTATAGCTCAGCTGGTAGAGCATCTGCCTGGTGTGTCAGAGGTCTTTGGGGAAACCTGAGGGAGTATACCACTGTGCCTTATAGCTCAGCTGGTAGAGCATCTGCCCGGTGTGTCAGAGGTCTTGGGGAAAACCTGAAGGAGTATATATATACCACTGTGCCTCATAGCTCAGCTGGAAGGTCTCTGGTTCGAATCCTGACGAGGATCACATGACTTTTATTTCATCCCATGTTTGGTTGTTTCATTTCCATGGTGATTAAACAAATACTTGGTTCGTTCTCTATTTATGACAAGTTTAGATATGTTGACTCAAAACGAGAGAATCTTAACAGCAGTGGTCGAGCGACTGCCGGAAAAATTAAGAATCTTTTTGATCAGAAGAAAGCGACAGTTCAGTTTCATCAACCACAGAGGTTTCAGGTAAGGTAAAAATAATTAGAAATGCAACTTTATTGGTCGTACTTCCAAAGTCTCAGAAATACAAGTCGTACATTGTTTTGTGTTTATCGTTTTCCCAAATTTCAGGATAAGTTGTGGCAAATCTGTGAGCTTTTGGAGACATACTTTGAGTCTCTTGTCGGTGCCAATGTTTACATGACACCGGGCGGTTCGCAAGGGCTAGCGCCACACTACGACGACGTGGAGGTATGAGTACAAATTTAAAGGAGCCTGTTAAGATTTTTCCAGAAAATAGATTTCACTCTAACCTAACAATCATATAAAATACCTCCCCAAAATACTATCCATGGGAAGAAACAAGACATTTGCAATCTCCAATTTGGATGTGGAAGCAAAAAGGTTGGTGTAATCACTGCACTGCTTTATGGCACAGATAAATTAGTTTACAAAACATTTGACGATATTCTTTAAAATATATGGATTGAGAACGCAAAATTTTAGAATGGTAATGGGAAAAATATGACAAATGATATGGTATCAAAATCTCGACACCCATGGGAAGAATGGGGGCTAAAAAATGTGATAACTCACCAGGCTTCATAGCTCAATTGGAAGGGCATCTGCACGTTGAGCAGAATGTCCGCAGTTCGAATCCCGGTGGAGCCAATATTTTTTACTGCATCCATATTTCCCAAACTCACATGGACATTTGTCCCCATCTGTATTCAATTTATAACTTGATTACAGCCCAGGGTTGTAGTCGAGTCCCTCAAATACAAGCCTTCACAAGTCCACCACAAGTCCCTGGGTCTTAATTCAAGTCACAAGCTATTCAAATGAACTCAAACAAAGGCATTCTTTTGTGCGTGTCCATCCTTTGCTTCTTGTTACTGGACTTGTGCGGGACTTGTGCGGGACTTGTCAGGGACTTGTGATTTTATCGGCTCTAGACTTACGATGGACTCGACTCCAACCCTGCTACAACTGCTTGCTGTCAGTCCTCGGAGCAGTCACCTGATTTTTTTAAAATCTTAAATTTGACCAGGTTCTAATACTCCAATCGGAAGGCAGGAAACATTGGCGCTTGTACGCTCCACCCATTGAACTTCCCAGGGACTACAGTCGAGATCTGAATCAAGATGATATCGGCCAACCAACCCACGACTTTGTTCTCGAGGTGTGTGTATGAAAAACCCTGTCAAATAATGTGCCTAATTTTCAGAATGTTTTTACAATTTTTATTTAATAAATGGAACTTCAATTGGCAGCCTGTAGGCTGAATTGCTTGAAGCTTACAAGTACTGTAAAAGCTGAAATATTCGCGGTGGTTGTATTTTCGCGCCTTTTGCGCACTAGACAGAGCCCGCAAAAATAACAACCCGCAAAAATATTGTTTGCAACAATTGTGGGGATCCCTGAAACAAAAGGTCGGCAACCCGATACAATACTAATCAGGTCATGACCTTGTTGTACTGTACTTGACACGTGTTGCATGCCCCTAGCGCGCCTATAGCTGTGTACACTTCACGCGCCTATAGCTGCACACAGCGCACACCTCGCTAGACCGCAACGTGCAATCACCCAGGGCAATCACCTCATCATGCATGTTTAGGCTTGCCTATTAAACTAGGTCACGGTCGCACACTGTGTGAGCGCTACTGTGCTTGGTAACTTACGATTGGCGCGTTGTATTATTTATTAATCGATGGTAGGCCTGCATTCTTGAAAGTGTTTTTCTTACTAAATGTAATTTTAATGAGGCAATTCTGTGAATGTTAAGGTGACATAATTTCCATCCGCGAAAATAACAACTCACGAAAATGTCAGTGATGTTGAAATGCGCGAAAATATCTGTACGTGAAAATATTGGCTTTTACAGTACACATCAGCAGCAGATGGTCAGAGACACCAGGGGAATCCCCTTACTCTTCGAGGAATGTCCCTGAGATCTTAGTGTGTTACACAATACACTGGACCATTGGCTTTACATCCCTTCCAAAGGATGGAGCTATTGTGGTTAGGTGCCTTAACCGATGTCAAAAGCACAGTTACCCTGACCAGGTATCGAACCCTCAACACCAAGCCTTCATCCCAATGTTGTGAGCCCTAGGCAGGTTGTTTTCGGACCCGAAACACAATTTCTCTAAAATGCAAGATAAATAAAAAACAAATTGACATTTGGAATATTTTGTAGAAATAGTTGCACATGTACATTTTTCATCAGTTAATTGGTCCAATTACTTTTCTCCAACACAGACTGGCGACTTGCTGTATTTTCCCCGAGGCACTATCCACCAAGCGGACACCCCAGACGAGTGCCCGTACTCCACCCATGTCACTATCAGCACGTACCAGCGATCGTACGTACATATTTTTACATCATATCTAAATCTTAATTATAACATTTTTAATTCGTGTTGCATTTTGTAAGTTTCGATCGAGTAGAAAAGTATAGTATTAGTAAGCTACTGGAATTTATTTTACACAGATCGTATGGAGATTTTTTGGGTATTGCACTACCAGGAATTCTCCGTTCTGCTATAAGCAATAATGTTGACTTCAGGCGGGGTCTTCAAACGGGATTCTTGACAAATACGGTATGTTTATTAACCCCATACTTAGCTAACAATTAAACAACTGGAATGAATTATTTATGAATTTATAATAAGGCTTTGCATACCTTAGAAACTCCAAAATCTTTTTCAGACAAATAAAGCATTTTGAAAAAATTCGCTTGTATTACAAAGTTGAGTTTCCATGTTTAAATAGGAGACTGATAGCAAGTCTACCATTGAGAATCTGTTGGGTCAACTGTCCAATCACGTTGGAGATAACGTCCAACAAGCAACCAATCAGATGATGTGTGACTTTGTGGCCAATCGTCTGCCTCCTTATAGAAGCGACCATTTTGAGCCAGGTCCAATCGGTATGCTTGATTTATAGTTTTCGACACTTAAAAAATTTAACTTTAAAATGTTTCATTACCATTTTTTGTTTAAAGCACAGTGCAACATTTGCAGTTAACCAAAAATCTCCTCATGAGCTGACAAAAAAAATCTTACTAAAAGTGTTGATAGCAATGGTAACAAACACCACATGATTTTTTTTCTCGTGTAAAATGGTACCTTTGTGGGAGAAATTGCCAACTGAAGGTGCTTTTTAAAGAAAGTTGTCTGCAGAAATTTTTTTCCATTCATTTAAGACAAAAAATATGCATGGATTTTTACGGTTTCCTGAAGTATTACTGCATCTATGTGGCTAAAATTTCTACAAGACAGTTTATCAACATTATTCTTTAGAACTTTATGTAATGCTGCTGTCGCGGATGGAAATTATGTCACCTTAACAGGGATCGCCACAATTGTTGCAAACAATATTTTCGCGGGTTGTTATTTTCGCGGGCTCTGTCTGGTGCGCTAAATGCGCGAAAATAAAACCACCGCGAATATTTCAGCTTTTACAGTACTTCCCAAGACGAGCTATCAATTTTTTTTGGTAATTCATTAAAATTACCAAAGTCAAAACAATTTTAACTGTAAAATGCCATCTTTCAGTATTTTTACCTCATCCTTTCCACACGTAATTTCTAGGTCCGATGCCAACAGCCGAGTGTAGAGTGAGGTTTACGTTTCAAGGGCACACATTTGTTGCCTTAGTTATGGACGAGGATACTGGCGACAGTGATTATGATGAGGAGGATATCGAGGAAAACTGTGTAGAAGAAGGGACACCAGACCCAGATGGCAGTGGAAGGCAGGAGCCTAACTATTCTACATTTGTCCGTCACTCGGTTGCTAACTCGAGAACCGAGCATATGATGGGTACCAGCCAAGAAGAGGTATATGCTTTGTTAGTGGCCTGGACTTTGTTAAAGATAGTATACATGATTGGTAAACTGTTAAAAATAGTTTTATCCCCCTGTGTGATTGAAGATATGCATGATTAAAACCAACCTGAGCAAAAACAAGCTCCGTACTTCGTCTAACTTTTGAGAAAACAGTCAAAAAAGGGTTTGCAGTCATTTCGCCCCAAAACCACTTCGCCCTGAACCACGGCCTGTGCACGAAGTGGTTTTGGGGCGAAGTGGCATTTGGGCGAGGTAGTGTTTGGACGAAGTGATTTATAGCAAAATGGCACTTGGGCGAAGTGGTTTGGACGAAATACAACTTGGTTTTGGGGCGAATTTAATTTACGTCTCGTGAGACGAAAAATAATTGTTTTGCTCGTTTCTCAAAAACTATAACACTTCAGACAAAACCATTTTAGAATATGCGGCAAATTTTACTACTAACGAAATATTTTGTATGGTGCCTAACTAAATATGGGATGAAAACAAAGTTGGGTTTAAAGGGGAAACCTAAGGGAGTATACCACTGTGACTCGTAGCTCAGCTGGTAGAGCATCTGCCCGGTGTGTCAGAGGTCTTAGGGAAACCTGAGGGAGTCTACCACTGTGACTCATAGCTCAGTTGGTAGAGCATCTGCCCAGTGTGTCAGAGGTCTTGGGGAAACCTGAGGGAGTCTACCACTGTGACTCATAGCTCAGTTGGTAGAGCATCTGCCCAGTGTGTCAGAGGTCTTGGGAAAACCTGAGGGAGTATACCACTGTGCCTCATAGCTCATCTAGTAGAGCACCTGCCCGGTGTGTCAGAGGTCTTGGGGAAACCTGAGGGAGTATACCACTGTGCCTCATAGCTAATCTAGTAGAGCACCTGCCCGGTGTGTCAGAGGTCTTGGGGAAACCTGAGGGAGTATACCACTGTGCCTAATAGCTCAGCTGGTAGAGCATCTGCCCGGTGTGTCAGAGGTCTTGGGGAAACCTGAGGGAGTATACCACTGCGACTCATAGCTCAGCTGGTAGAGCATCTGCAAATTTTACAGCATCTTTTTCAGTAATGTGTATTTCATTTCTTGTCGAGTATAATTGGTGACGCAGTTTTCAATAGAAGCACAGAGCATTATTGAAACTGGTTTGACAAATGTTTGTTTGTTTTTGCAGCCGAAGGGATTACGATTTCCTGCCAGTCATTACAAAGCAATATGCCAGCTGAAGGAATCAGTGGATTTTATGGACAGCCGAACATTTGACTTGACAAAGGACGACACTAGAAATCTCCTGGTGTCTCTGTGGGCAGAAGGGCTGTTGGAAGCATTCATAGAGTAATGTGAGAAGTCAGGTTGGTGTAGTGGTACTTTCCTCGTCTTCCACCTCTGTAACCCTGGTTCGAATCCTGTCCGGGTCAGTGTGTGGATTGGGTTTCCCCACACATGATTTTGCGTGAGTTTCTCCTCCCACCTCTAAAACTGATGTATTTTTTTGTCCTTCTGGGTCATTCTATAAATTTGGGGTCGTATTTTTCTGTCCCCGTTACATCTGACATCTTGTAAAATGTTGTAGTTTGTAAATTCAGGACATATTCTTTAAATGCTCTCTATTTCAAAGAGTGATTACTTAAAGTACAATTCATAAAAACAAATGGAAAATAGCAGTATGTCAGGTGTAACGGGGACAGAAAAATGTCACACGTTGGACCCCAAATTTATAGAATGACCCTTCTGTGAAAATTAAGTTTTACAACAAATGTTTGTATTTTTCCAAATTTTGTTTTTATTCTTGTCCAACAATCATCGAAAAATACAACTGCTAAATTGAATTTCAAAATTTACACAGAACTATACAAAGTTTGTAATTAGGTTCCTTTGACTATCAATGTGCATATCATTCAAGAAAAAGTATGTAATCATAAAGTACTTTGAGATTTATTTTTGTACACTGTACATCTGATTTGCTGTAACAGAAATTCACACTGCAATATTTACATAGTATAGACCATTCCCAGGACGCCTTCCCTGTACATGTCCGCCATAGCTGGGACGCACCTTTTTCAAGTGCATGGACTGTGCGTTTTGTGTTGTTGTAAATTAACAACGCGCCCTTCGCACACACAAATTCACACTAAGCCAGCTTTGCGCGCGATTGCCACGCGCGTCGCTTTGAGAAAAAGCGGTGTGGAAGGAATTTTGAGTGAAACGATGCACTGAAAATCACTGAATTAGGAAAACACTTTCCATCCAAGCTAATTCGGTGGAAGGAATTTGGGGTGAAACAACGCACCAAAAACCACCTAATTAGCTTGGACATGTTGAACCGAAAGTGTCTTCATAATTCAGTGATTTCAGGTGCATTGTTTCACTCAAAATACCCTCTACATTGCTTCTTCTCAAAGCGACGCGCGTCGCAATTACGCGCGCGCGCGAAAGGCTCAGTGTGAATTCACCATTACAACGCATCATATAACGCATGTTAGTTCATGCACCGACAGCGTCCCAGCTATGGCAGACATACAGGGACGGTTTCCATGGTAATGGTCTATACAGCAATAAGGTATTACCTTTCAATGAATGAAATTGATCTATCATGAATACATTCTGTGCATACTATACAATTTACACACTTACCAGAATATTTGCATAGAGGCTTGTTTTTGTTGAATTCATAAACAAATGGATGAAACATTTTGCTCAAGTCAAAACCTCGGCAACAGGGGATTGTTAGTTTCGGTTGCATATCGTTTAATCAAATAAAATAATTTGCATATAATAACACGAAAGATTAAATTTCTGTACACAGTCAGTCAGCACCATGTACATTATGAAAATTCAGATTAGACTGTGAGATCAGATTCATTTCTTTAGCATGGAGTACAAATGTGCATAGGTTCTATAGTTTGTTCCATTTTAGGATTCTCTGTTTTAACAGAAGGAGGCATACTTTAGCATGTTTTGAAATGTGACATTTGCCCAGTGGCCCTTTCAGACATTCGATATTATATAAAATGAAGCTTTTGTGGATACTGTGCCGCACAGAGCCCCAATCTGATGCGCGTGCATCGAGTGAATGGATTGCGCATTTGTGCTACCCGCGCTAGAGTACAGTAACAAAAATACTGTATAACAAAAGCACATGCAGTTGTAAACTAAAGTTTTCAACACCAAACAGACAAAAATCTCGCGGAAATCTTTCAATACAAAGCTTCATTTTATATAACAATAATAATATTGGATGTCTTTTCGGGTGATATGAGAATATACCGAACTCGTCCTTCGGTTATTGGATAACTTTGGTTATTGACCTTGACAAGGAACATTACTTAACATTACCCAAAAGCTCTGAGGAGTAATGAGACACACTACTTGTTACCAGTGAGTGCTAGTGGGTTAATTTTATCACAAGTTTGCACACCTTACCGCTATATTCGGAAATAGCGACGGGGTCTCTACCACCTGTAATGCAACCCTCCCTTTTAGATTTTTTACTTGAAGTGCCCTTTCCAATTACCCCAAACGCCCTTCACAGTAGGTAAAAAACGGTGCCTCTTCAGTGCCAAAAATTTCTGCTACAGGGCAACTAGACATAACTAAGACATTGCTGTTCGGTGACCGTTTGGTCAAAATTCCTCACGTCTCGGTAACCGATTTGAGCATCTCAGACGTAACAGGCCAGACGTCTGGAGCAGACAGTTTGGCCTCCTGCTCTTCGTCCGTTAGTTCCTTGGGACGGAACAGGGTCGCCTTGTGACCCGTCACTCGAAGAAGCTTTAGTTCCACAGGACCCAGGTTCAGATAATCCTGGAAGGTTGGGAAATATTACACAAATTTACTTTTCAAAATTCAAACCTTGGGCCGATTTCACAAAGTGCTAAGACGCGTCGTAGGAAGGGTCACTCTTCTTATCTTGGGACATTGGTATGGGAATTAGGACGCATTGAACTCGTCTTAACTTTTGTGAAAATTATTCCAGGTGGGTCATTCCCAAAATTAGGGGTCCAAAAGTGTGACATGCTTTTTAAGATTTCCAAGTGTTTTTAGTGATTGAAAGTGGTTTCCCAGTAGATAATAATTATTTTTATTTCAACAAATGCCACTTAAATTTAATGTTTGTGTGTAAATATGGCACCAAGGTTAATGGAAACTCATTCTACAGCCAATTTTCATTGGCGTAGGTAACCCGGGACACCAAACTCCTATTCAATACCATGGAACAAATTATAAGCTTTTATGGTCTTTTGTTTTAAATATTTTTTTAGGAATCGGAGAACAAAATATTGAAGAAAATGATGCTGCCCCCTATGATCACAGGCCACAGTCCATTACTGAGAATTTGTGATCAGGAGGGGTGATTTTTACAGCAGAGAGTGTCGTACGTAACTGGGACACCAACAATTTTGGACCCCTAATTTTGGGAATGACCCAGGTCTCAGTTGATAATTTGTACTAACTGGCGAGACCTGTTATTTGATTTCAATACATGACCAGGGGCTGATTTGTTGAAAACTTACATCAAAATTTTCATCTTCGTAGTCTAAGTAATTATCCAACTGGTTTTCCTCCAGCCATTTTCCTCCCAAATCATCCTCATCCGAGCTTTCTGAAGATTCTTTAAGTGCAAGAGAGAACACCTTGTCCTCTATGGCCCTCTGTGTGGCACTCTTTGGCCGTTGGGATCTTGCAGCACCTATGTGGGTGAAGAAATGTTTCTTAAAGACTTTGGTACTATTGGCCATAGTATTAGGAGCATTGCTACTTCCCCTGGATGGGATGCTAGTCTATCGCAGGTTTACCCACAGCAGTTAGTTGGGTTTCCCAACAGGTTGTTGGTTTCCATGGAGTGACTAGAAGCATTGCTACTCTCCCTGGACGGGATTCCATTTTTTCCTGCATCGCAAACCGGTAGCGGCCGTGCGTGGGTGTGGTGTGATGCGTGGGGTGCTACACCGCGCTCAGCTGGGGGATCCCCGCGCGCGATGCAGCAAGCAGCGGGCAACGAATCGATTTAACTGGCCGCTTTAGATTGCCTGTCTTCAACGATCGATGTTGCCTAGATTCTTTTTAATATTATCCACACTTGTACAAGGTAACTAGGCCTATTTAAAACAAAACTGGTTCTTGTGATAGTTGCACAATGTTGGTAAACGATCTCAAAAGTTGAAGCATTCGTAGTCTGTAACGCCTCTGCTCTACCCCCACCACCTCAACCAAGGATGCCACGCCCCCAAAGCCACGCCCCGTCCGATTTTTAAAAAATTCTCTGCTTACACCCCTGTATGGCGGACATGCAGGGAATCCTTAGTTACCGGAATCGTCTATACAAAACTACCTACTCTTATTAGGATGGGATTCAAACCTTGTAAGGGGCCTCCTATTGCCAATGGCTTTCCTGCACTCTCCAAATCGACCTTAGCAAGGTCGTCGGCCAGTAATCCTGAATCATCGATATCGTCGCCATCGCCAAACTGGGTCAAGTAAAAATTCCTGCAGCCAAAAACCATTAACAGTGGCAGCAAATATCAGTGTTGAAAGTCTCAAGACTTTGAGAGCATGTGTGAACTAGTGGGTACATAGCTGTGCTCGTGAATAAGGGGTTATGGGTTCAAGCCCCATTTGTGCCAACATGTTTGTGTCCGTGGATCAGGGTGGTCTTAACAATTTTGCTGGCCACGTTTTCCAAGAATAAATATTTGAAGCTTAAATGCTGAAAAATATTGAAAACTAATCCTAATATTTAACCCTTAAACATTTTAACAGCCCACTCCCAACTCTCTATCAACATTGAAAATTTTTGCATCAACTTTTGGTCCCTTAAAGAGCTGCCAACTCTTTGCAGTTTCAGTTCCAAGAGCTTACTTTTGATCTTAAACATTCTCCATTCCAGTATTTACATACCTTGATATTTTGAGGTCCTCAATGCGACAATCAAACAACTCGCTCATGATCTCAAGGTTCTCTTTCTCAAGCCGTTCCACTTCGTCCACAAGACGCTTCGTCTCCAAGCGGTGTAGCTCTGCCTGTGGCAATAAGGATTTAGACTTGCTGTTTAGCAGCCGATTTTATGCTAGCGGAGGCTCTGGCTATTTCATAGAGACCATAAGATTTGCTAGCTTCTGAGGCAAAATTTACTAAACACTAGTAACGCAACAATGACCATTGTCAAGCACACACATGCTTAAGCAAACCGCGGCCGTGAAACAGCCTTTACGTTAGCACAACTTTTAAGCACACATTTTCAGCTAGTGCTTAAGCAGCGCCATGAAATTGGCCCCAAGGATCGATTTTACAAAACTCTTCTTATCTTAGGATTGATGTTGCATTGGTATCAAGATAAGACGAGTAACCCTTCCTAAGACGAATCTTACCGTTCTGTGAAATCGATTGCAAGAATCTGTTAAGGATTTTTAGACTGTAGACTGACCAAGTATGGGTGAAAAAAAAGCATATAGTCCTCATCGTAATTTGAACACCACACAACAGACAGATGCTGCGCTATGTGTTTTCCAAATTTCCTAAAACTAGTATAATCATGTGCAAATTTTCATTTTGCTCACAAAGAATCTGAATTCTTTGGGTCTTATTTAGTTTGTGTTGTATTACCTCTTTCCTTAGCCATTGGTTGTCTGTCACTTCCTGCAAACTCCACTTGTCCAGGGTCGTCATTGCTTTCTGTTCAAACACAAAAATTAGGAGACAAAAATGACAATGATTATTTCTAAGTTATCAATGAAAGCCAATGGGTCCCTTTGCGCTGCAGCCGTGTTTATTGGCGGAGTTTCTTATTTAAATGATGTGAAAACAGAAATACAAAGTGCCTAATAATCATGCCCGACCCCTTGGGGACAATGATCTGTAGGATCAGCAAGCTAAATTAATATTTGGTTTTAAAGGAAGGGACAACACCTTTACGCTTCATGTAAGTCGGCATCTTTTGCAGTTCAGCGCTTGGACTTGAGAGGGCGTGAGTCAGGACACAACAGATTTGTACATACTTCACGGCGTATGGGAGTCTGGAAACAAGGCATCAATCTTGACGTCATCATCCCTTGTAAAATTTCAAATATGGCGCAGCACATAGTTGCAGAGTTTTTCATCAAAATTAATTGGGTTGCCGATGTTAAAAACAAGATTCTCTGATTTTCATGAAGGTAATATTTTTGATTATATTCGTCGACAAGCGTTGTCCCTTCCCTTATTTTCTGAGGTTTCCTACCTCTGACGCCATCTGCTTTTTCTCCAGCACTCGTTCTTCGGTCGATTTGTGGATTTCATCTTTAGCAACGTTTAGTGTTCTCTCTAAGTGAGCTGAAAGATGCAAATGGAACAACAAAAAAATTGTTAAAAAGATAATGTTAGACTGCCGACCAACATTACACATGTCAGTTTTATGAAGTGATGTCATTCCGTAAACTTGGATCAATACACCTACATGTTAAACCAATGATAATCTTGTATGATAAACGAACACATCAGGACCCAATTTCATAACAGCCTTTTTTCTCTTAACCGAGCGTCGGGCTATTTCATAGACATCGTTATTGGTAAGCAACTGAAAACGTGCCTTTACTGCATAGCCAAACTTAGTGACGCAACAATAGCCGTTTCCAAGCGCGCAAATGCTTAACCGTGCCGCGACCATGAAATAGCGCTTAACACGTCTGCTAAAGTAAGCACACCTTTTTAGCTAATGCTTAAGCAGCGCTATGAAATTGGGCCCCGGTATGATGCCTATAATCACCATTGAAATGAAACAACCAAACTTGGGATGAGAGAAAAATCTATAAAAACTGTTACAAAATTGAATCAGCATTTGATTTGTACCTTTCATTTCATTGAAGCTGATCTGCATGTCAACCAGTTCTTGCTCCAGTAGTTTGATGTGTGTTGAGTGTTCACGCTGACCGCTGCCTTTGTATTCCAGCCATTTAGCCACATTGACTAATTCTTGTTCCAGTTCCGTTTGCCGCTGCACAATCTCTTTCTTTAAGTCTGAAAACAGAAAGAAATTTGAGTTCACTCCCTTTCAATCGTACTTCCTTTCACGTGTACTCCTAGTATCCAGATGACTAGACTAAATTTTTGTTGCTATGTAATAAGACTGGGTACATGCAGCAGGGCCCAATTTCATAGAGCTGCTTAAGCGCAAGCTGAAAACGTGTGCTTACTGTAGCAGAAAAGTTGTGCTAACGTTAAGGCTATTTCACGGCCTCGGCGTGCTTAAGCATGCGTGCGCTTGGAAACTGCCATTGTTGCGTTGCTATCTTAAGCAAAATTTGGCTCTGCGGTTAAGGCAGGTTTTCAGTTGCTCACCGTTACTGATGTCTATGAAATAGCCTAACGCTCGGTTAACGGAAAATGGACTGTTAAACAGCTCTATGAAATTGGGCCCAGGTGTGAAGTACAGAATCAATAGTGTGTTGACTAGGAGAGAAAAGCAAGGTAAAGCAACCAGACTATTGTTTGCTAGGCAGTCGTGCACCACATAGCAACAAGAGCATAGTATGTGGACTTGATCACCTCCATTTGAAAGTTTAGAATTCGGGGTGCACGTCACAGTGCAAAGGTTACGCTTAAAAGGCCAATTGGGGTAAAGTGCCTTGCTCAAGGGTGAAAGTACTTTGACTGGTTTCGAACCCACGACCTTGGGGTGCTTCAACCCGCAGTTTGTGAGTCAGTGATCTGAATCACGGACCTTCTGCTTAAAGTGCAGACGCCCTACCAATTGAGCTATGAAGCCAACTGGTGGTCTCGAAACACGGTATTGCAGTTGTTCCTCACTGATTGGGATTGGCTATCACGTGAGCTTAACAAGCCCTACAGAGAGATAAACTCTTCAATGAGATAACCACTCCTGTGGACCTAATCCCCTGCCCGACAACTTTAGACGGCCCTTCATTAAGTATAAATAATTCATTTTTGTTTGGTCTGTCTGTCCATGTTTGTTTGTACCTTCCATCATGTGTTCTTCATCCTTAGCAGCTTTCCATTTCTCCCTGAGTGCATCCTCTACGTGTTCCTTATTCACCACGTTGACCTCCTCAAGATCCTTGTCCCGCTCCTTAGCTTGCTTCAATAAGGTGCCGATGTGGTACAGTTGTTCCTCTTTAAGACGTTCGTTCTACATCAAGATCCAACAATTAAAAGGCCAATGCAATGCACCTGAAACCTCTTTGAAAATATAGAGCAGTTTCACGCTGTCTCGGGTCACTAAACGAGAGAACAATAAATCGAGCCTCGTGCTTTTCTGCTAGCAGCCAAGTGCGTTTCTGCACGTGGCTCTATTGTTCTCTCCACAATCTGGAAGACAAATACGGGAGGGTTTACTGACCCGTGACAGCGTGAAACTGCCCTATACCCTCCTAAACAGGAAATGCCATTTTTATAAATTAAAAAATCTCTTCTAGTTCTAGCTAGGGGTCAATTTCATAGAGCTGCTTATACACCGTATTTGCTCTTAGGCGAGCATCAGCCTATTTCATACACATCGTTAATGGTAAGGAACAGAAAACGTGCAGTGACTGCAGAGCCAAACCTTGCTTAAGATAGTGATGCAACAATAGCCGTTTCCAAGCACGCGTGCGCTTAACCATACCGCGACCGTAAAATGGCGCTTAACTCATCTGCTTCGGTAAGCACCTTGTTACTGCTTGTGCTAAAAGCAGCTCCATGAAATTGGGCTCAGGAATACAGTGCACTTGTGGACAACAAGGCACTGATCGACGAATCACTTTAGAATCACTTTTAAGACTGTTCCACTTCAGTGATTTAATCCAGGACCTGTTTGAACAAAGTTGGGATGAGCTGACTTCTGAAACCACGTGTCTCCGGGAAGCTCAGGGAAGCACTTCAGGCAGAGTGGCACACCCTGCCTCAGTGGCTCTTACAGAGGCTGGTGCAGTCAGCATTGTCACAAGAGGTGGTCATACACATTGCTGATAAAATGTTACATCTATCAGCCTACTTAAATTTCAAAATGTCAATAAAAAAATCAAACTATGAATACCCTCTCCATGTGTTTCTGATTTCGCTCCTCGAGGCCTTTTATTTCGTACATAAATTCCTCCAACGCTTGCTCTTTTATGTTGATTCTGAACAATAAAGGAAAACATATAAAACAAACAAAAGTTTAGTAAACACTGAAATAAAGAGCGATCAACGTTTGCAATATATAACAACTTTTTGGGGGTAAATAACTGTTTTAAAGTTGTACTCAAGTATTCAGTGTGCTCATCAGCACACCCAGGTATTTCAGATATTTCTATTGAGCTCGTGCCAATGACGTCATTTTGGGAGTAAAACAATGCCGCGTCGTTGTGGAAGCAATGTGCGTGCGCGTTGTGTGTGTCCATAGCGTGCGTAACGCGCAATGCTAAGGCTCCCAATGGTGAATTAAACCGCGTTACGCCCACCAGAGACACACACAGCGCGCACGCACATCGCTTCCACAATGACTCAGCATTATTTGACTCCCAAAATGGCTTATTTGCACGTGTTCGAAAGGGGTCAATAAGTGATCATGAGAGCACTGTACTTACTACATACTTGGAGTATAACTACATAGAGTCAATGTGTAATATTTGCTTACTGGTATGCCAAGATGGCTTCCTGGATGGTCATCTGCGGCTCTGATGTCTTTTTCTTGCCTCCCTTTTTCCCACTTTTTTTGCCACTCCCCTTCGCCTTGCCCTTCTTGCCCATGTTCACTCGGCCTTGTTATACCTGTAAATATTAATTTTAAAGTTTAGGGAGTAGTGCTAGTTGTTCAAGTTAGACGTTGAATCTTATAATCTTTCTTTTAGTAATATGCCTAGGCTAGGGGTCCCTACTTGGATTGTTTTCAAATTTATTGATTATGTTGATTGTTTGAACTTGTCATGCTGAATATAATATTATTACTCCAGTAACGAAACCAAAGATTTCTCAAAAGTGCCAATTGCACTGTCGCTCGCAAGCGTGAGGAAACCCATGGCATGAGGAGAAGACGATGAATTAGAAACGGCCAGAGACACCGGGAAATCCCCTTGCTTTTCACGAAAGAATGCTCTGGGATCTTTAAAGTGCGTTACCAAACACACTGGACCAACGGCTTTACATCCCTTCCGAAGGATGGAGCAAGTGTGTTTAAGTGCCTTGCTCAAGGCCATGGCCAGCATGGCTAGGCATGGAGGAAGAATTGGGCTAGGGCACAGGAACCCCAGCGCGGCGCCGGGTATCGAACCTGCAACCCCAAGTTTTCACCCGAGTATTCATTGCGAGTCAGTGACCCAAACCACTCGGCTACGGTACCCCATCACAACAATGGAATTTTCTCTTGCAATAAGCTGATAAGTTCTAAGACAAAGGAATGTACAGCCTAAGCCTGAAAAACCTAAAACGAAAGGCAACCGTCAGGTAGCGTGTATGATGTGAGCTTCTTTGGTTTCCAAGCACCCTCGTCATATACCGCTACTAAACTCTTGAGGGCGCCAAACACACTGGTTTACATACGTTGGTTCATGTGTTTGCTGCATATGCCAAGCCAAGTACCAATGGAATAAAAATGGCAGCGCCCATGAACAAAACGAAATACGATAAACGCGAAGTCAAACTTGACTTCAGATATTTGTAACACCAGGAAATAATTTTACAAAGAAATTGGGTTTCTATGTAAAAGATGGCGGTATTGCTAGAGACAACTTTAGGGGATATTGTTATCGATTTATATCCCGAGGAAAGACCGCGATGTGAGTGAAAGGATAGCCCAGTTTCCGGACATAGTCCTATGTGACGTTATTGTTATTTACCGTTCAACTCGCCCCGCCCCTTTCCAATTCGCTCGCCAACTCGCCCCAGCCTCCACCTCCCCCCCCCCCCCCCCAGCCTCCGCCCCCCCCCCCCCCCCCAGCCTCCGCCCCCCCAGCCTCCGCCCCCCCCCCCCAGCCTCCGCCCCCTCCCCCCCAGCCTCCGCCCCCCAAGCCTCCGCCCCCTCCCCCAGCCTCCGCCCCCTCCCCCAGCCTCCGCCCCCTCCCCTCCCCCAGCAAAGTTGCCGAGTTGGCAATCACCAGTCATAGGTTTACGCACACTTCGCCGGTCAATTTTGTCATCCAATCCCATGATGCATTGAGAACGTCGATAAGGTTTATTCTTCACTTTTTGTCTTTTATTCAGGCTGTTTGAACTTCTTGAAGCTGTGCAAAATTAAGTATTACAACTTTTGTCTCTTTCACTCGGTTCAGGTAAGTCTTTACATTTTGAATCATTTACAAAAACTAACTATTCCATGTCGAAACCAATATACTTTTTCGGGGTTTTCCATGCACAATACCTGTCAAAGGTCAGGTGTACCAATACATTGGTTCCCGATCCTATCATTTATTGCGAAACGCCATAGAGTTAATTATAAAAAGGTGCGAAAGTAAAGGATCGGGAACCAATCTGTTGGACGGGTACACCTGACCTTTGACATGCATTGTGCGCGGAAAGGTCTATTGTTTAAATTTGATATCATTTCTCCCACAGAGGAACTTTATGGCACAAACGGGTGACCCAACTGGCACAGGGAAAGGTGGTCACTCTCTCTTCAGGTGAGTTTAGAACTGCCAAAAAAATATATAATAATAAAATAAAATAAATTTCTAGAAAGCCGACTTTTTATCTGTGAGGAAGAGCACATTTCTAGGCATTAACATTTTTCTAAGGTCATATTTCTCAAAATTACGTTCATTGCTGAATGTGCAAAATCTGTTATTGTTTATTTGCCTTTCAGTAAGCTGTACGGAGAACAAGCTCGATTCTTTGAGATGGAGACTGCTCCCCGCATCAAGCACAAGAGATTGGGTGCATTGGCCATGGTGAACAATGGGGAGAATATGCACGGATCGCAGGTACTAGATGGTGGAGTGCGGTCCATGTGGATTTATACTGCCTTCGCATTGGATTTCAATTTGTAAAAGTTTGTTATGGCTGAAACGTTCATGTGTTTGCTTTATCAGTACAGGGGAGTTTAAAACTGTACAAGCAGGTTGTAATAACGAGTCTTACTCTTCTCTAGTCCCAAGTCAAGTCAAATAAATAATAAATAATAATAACAATAATAATAATAATAATAAGTCAAACTGCCTTCGAGTCCCAAGTCAAGTCAAGTCAAGTCAAGTCAAGTCAAGTCAGGCATATAGTCACGACAGTAAATTTGTTCAAGCTGATTTTAAAATGAGTCTAAATGCAGAAACTCACATTCATGTTGCTCTGGCCAAGGTTTCTTTAGTGCTGAAATACAATTTGGTCCCCAAAATGACAAAAAAAAAGCATAACAGATTTTTAGCAAACTCAACTCAAAAAATCTGAGTCAAGTCATTTGAGATTCGAGTCTCAAGTCAAGTCAAGTCATTTGAGGTTCGAGTCTCAAGTCAAGTCAAGTCATTTGAGGTTCGAGTCTCAAGTCAAGTCATTTGAGGTTCGAGTCTCAAGTCAAGTCAAGTCATTTGAGGTTCGTGTCTCAAGTCAAGTCAAGTCATTTAAGGTTCGTGTCTCAAGTCAAGTCATTTGAGGTTCGAGTCTCAAGTCAAGTCAAATCATTTGAGGTTCGAGTCTCAAGTCAAGTCAAGTCATTTGAGGTTCGAGTGTCAAGTCAAGTCATTTGAGGTTCGAGTATCAAGTCAAGTCAAGTCATTTGAGGTTCGAGTCTCAAGTCAAGTCAAGTCATTTGAGGTTCGAGTCTCAAGTCAAGTCAAGTCATTTGAGGTTCGAGTCTCAAGTCAAGTCATTTGAGGTTCGAGTCTCAAGTCAAGTCATTTACTGTTCGAGTCTCAAGTCAAGTCAAGTCATTTGAGGTTCGAGTCTTAAGTCAAGTCCATTCATTTGAGGTTCGAGTCTCAAGTCAAGTCAAGTCATTTGAGGTTCGAGTCTCAAGTCAAGTCAAGTCATTTGAGGTTCGAGTCTCAAGTCAAGTCATTTAAGGTTCGAGTCTCAAGTCAAGTCATTTGAGGTTCGATTCTCAAGTCAAGTCAAGTCATTTGAGGTTCGATTCTCGAGTCCGAGTCTCGAAACCGAGTCCGAGTCAATACAACCCTGTGTAAAAGTATGACACCACAAGTTTTATTCAGTTAACAAAATTTGTGTAGGTTTTTATCCAAAAAATACAATGCAAGCATTTTCTGATGAGGTACTAGATAATTTTCCTCATGTTTTATTTTCTCCAGTTTTTCTTGACACTAGAAGAGAACTTAGACTACCTTGACGGGAAGCATACTGTGTTTGGTGAAGTGAGCGAAGGATTTGACGTACTGACAAAGATTAATGAAGCGCTCGTCGATAAAGGAAACAGGCCATATCAAGATATAAGGTCAGTTAAACATTATCTAGGCTCCACTCGGTCAAAATGAAAAGATTTTTTGGGTATAAATTCTTTCTAAATAATGGATATTTGTCCACATTTGTATCAAATTTATTCACCTCGGCGGTTCCTGGGTCATTATCTCTAAAAAGAAATCACTATTAATGCTTAATAATTGGGGCAAGATGGGCAGGGATTTGGGGTGTATCTTAAGTATCTTGAGGAAAATGTATAATTTTAGCAGTGAGAAAATTTCAAGTTTTTCTTTTCCGTACAAGATTTTAAAATCAAGTTCAATGGCTTGATTGACTTGATTAAGTTAATCTCTCTTCATAATCCATCTCCCCACAGGATAAGCCACACAGTGATCCTAGATGATCCCTTTGATGATCCAGCGGGATTAGACATTCCAGACAGGTCACCGGAACCTACCAAAGACCAACTTGAGGTTTATAAATAAATAAATAAATAAATCTGTAAAGTTCCGAGGACCTCTGGCAGTATAGACCAATCCGGTAACTAAGGTCTCCTTCCCTGTATATCCACCATAGCTGGGGGGCTTCCAGTGCATGGGCTGTGCGTTTTGTGTTGCTGTTAGAACAAAAAGCGCTCATCCATTACATGCACGCGACGAGCCCTCTTCACATACACGCGACGAGCCCTCTTCACATACACGCGACGAGCCCTCTTCACATACACGCGACGCGCCCCCTTTGCGTACACAATCTGACAAAAATGCGCAACTTGTTCGAAGTAACGAAATGCAACTTCACCAATGGCAAAAAACATACAGTTTATTCATTGGAAGCACCCCTAGCTATGGCGGATATAAAGAAAAGGAGTCCTCGGCTCTCGGATTGGTGTATAACCTCTGCCAGTAATATCAAGATGGTTCGGTAAATCAGTGCTAAAATATTTTAATTATTATTATTTTTATTATTATCATTATTTCTTTTTGGTACTAACACCAAGGATTCCTCAAAAGTGCCCATTGCACTGTCGCTCGCAAGCGTGAGGAAAACCCATGAGGAGAACGAGATGAATTAGAAACGGCCAGAGACACCGGGGAATCCCCTTGCTCTTCATGAAAGAATGCTCTGGGATCTTTAAAGTGTGTTACCTAACACACTGGACCAACGGCTTTACATCCCTTCCGAAGGATGGAGCAATGTTTAAGTGCCTTGCTCAAGGGCACAGGTACCCCAGCCGGGTATCGAACCTGCAACCCCAAGTGTTCACCCGAGTATTGCGAGTCAGTGACCTAAACCACTCGGCCTAGGTACCCCACTAATGCCAGTAATATGGAGGACCCTCGCCACATAATCTACTAAAACTAGTTTTACACAGTGTAAATGTTTTTTCTTCTTCCAGAGCGGTAGAATCAGAGCTGATGAACAAATTGACGACACAGAGGGCAAAACAGTGGAGGAGGTTGATGAAATGACCAAAGAACAAGAAGCGAAGGCTAGGTCACAAATCCTGGAAATGGTATGCAGTGATGCTTCAGAAAACCTTTAAAATCCACCTGACCCGTTTTTTTGTGTTAAGTGATTGCTAAAAAAATGAGTGTTCCCACTCATATTTAAAACCACCTTCAGTTGTTAATTTCTATGGGACCATTCTGTGTTGAAATAAACTCATGTGCTGTTGGTTAACATTGCTGATTGGGAGTCCCGCTTCATACCCACTTGTCGACTCACGAAATAAAATTTCAAAATATTGCAAAAATGAACCTTTGACAGACGGTTGTACTAATCTGTTTGGTCATTTATATTTGTCACACTGTGTATTGTTGTGTTCAGCCGGGAAACACTTCTCCTGTCATTAATTGTGACAAAATTCTGAATCAAGCTAATCAATAAAACATCACCCTTTATGTGTTGTCAAGATAACTGGGTCTACACTAATACCAGTGAACATTTT
Source organism: Henricia sp. BOLD:AAB3569 (assembly GCA_037783545.1). Taxonomy (NCBI): domain Eukaryota; kingdom Metazoa; phylum Echinodermata; class Asteroidea; order Spinulosida; family Echinasteridae; genus Henricia; species Henricia sp. BOLD:AAB3569. Next base: position 1,410,296 of record JBBELK010000011.1, on the reverse strand, counting down.
CCTTGTGCTTTAGCAATGGATGTTTCAGATTACCAGCGAATGTTTAGAACCAGTTATCCTGGTAACTCACGTCACACTTTAGTAGTCTATAGATGTTAATTGAGTATTTCTGTTGAGAGTATTTTTATGTTAATGCGGCTGTTATAATTGTCAAGCAACAGCAGATTATTTTATTTATTTTATTTTTATTTTATTTTATTTACCACATCCAACAGCGGAGGGACCGCCAATTACAGGAATGAGAGCAAGTGTGGTTGAGTGCCTTGCTCAAGGGCACAGGTGCCACAACCCGTCGCGGCCCGGATTCGAACCTACATTCTAGTACTAGCACAGTCTGTTATTATATTTTTTCTTGCCATTGACGATGGCAACTTGATTGAATCTGACAGGTTGGAGACCTCCCCGATGCAGACGTTAAACCACCAGATAATGTACTCTTTGTCTGCAAACTCAACCCCGTAACAACCTCTGAAGATCTTGAGGTTATCTTCTCTAGATTTGGCAAAATCAACAGGTTAGTAAGATTATTATAAAGCCTGTCATAACTCCTAGCTGTCACAAGCTCGATGCAAGCCTGTTGCAAGGCGTGTGGGAAATTCGAAAAATTAGGGGTCCAAAAGTGTGACATGCTTTTTAAGATTTCCAAGTGTTTTTAATGATTGAAAGTGGTTTCACAGTAGAAAATAATTATTTTTATTTGTACAAATGCCACTCAAATTTAATGTCTGTGTGTAGATATGGCACCAAGGTTAATGCAAACTCATTCTACAGCCAATTTTCATTGGCGTAGGTAACGCGGGACACCAAACTCCTATTCAATACCATGGAACAAATTATAAGCCTTTATGGTCTTTTGTTTTGAATATTTTTCAGGAATCAGAAAACAAAATATTGAAAAAAATGATGCTGCCCCCTATAATCACAGGCCACAGTCCATTACTGAGAATTTGTGGTCATAAGTGGTGATTTTTGAAGCAGAGAGTGTCGTACGTAACTGGGACACCAAACATTTTGGACCCCTAATTTTGGGAATTACCGTGTCACAAGCCCCGTCGCTAGCCCGTCGCAAACCCAGTAATGCTAAAATCACTTAGACCCCGTTCTCACTGGAGAAATCACTTCGTTCGACGAAGATTAGTTAATCATCGTTAGTTAATGAAGCATGCGTTCATATATCACTTAACGAAGATTGAACAAAGAGCGACCGCTAACGAAGATCGAATGAAGCCGTGGGAGGTCGTACATGTGCGATGCGCATTAAGCGCTGAGCTTCAACGCTGTGTGGTTTTCCAGCGGCTCGTCAAAAACAACTCTTGCTTGGCGCTCGACGCACAACGCGCTTGCGCAACAGGCCCGCTAAATCGCTTCGTCGAACGAAGGGAGCCGTTCACATTACAAATTTGCTTCGTCGAATGAAGCGATCTCTTTGTCGAATGAAGCTATTGCTTCATCGCATGAAGCGATTCTAATCCTCGTCGAATGAAGAGGCGTGCGATCACATCAGGAAAACTCTTCGTCGAATCATCGTCAAACGAAACAATTTCTCTAGTGAGAACGGGGTCATTGACACTTAAATGTGTCCTTATAAAAATAAAATTTGCATAATTTGCATAAAAATTATGCTTTCCCAAGACACTATGAAAAAGCCTTACAGGGGTTCATGAATGGCATTCGAACCAAAGACCCCCGTTTAATGGGGCATCCTGAAAGTTTTATGGAATATTTTCTTTTTTTTCCAGCTGTGAGGTGATTACGGATCAGAAGACTGAGGATTCGCTTCAATATGCTTTTATTGAATTTGACAGGGTAAGTATTTTTATGTAAGTCTCCTCTCGAAGATAAATGCGCATTAGAGTTTGATGGAGTTGGGAAGGTTAGGGTTAGGCCTGTAGAGCTCTACTGGACCAAGTCCATCCAAATCAAGCCAATTAAGTATATTTCTTTCTTTTAATCCATTTTTAGGAAGAAGATTGCGAGAATGCGTATTTCAAGATGGATAACGTCCTTATTGACGATCGGCGAATACACGTGGACTTCAGTCAATCAGTCGCAAAGGTCAACTTCAAGGGCAAAGGTCAACACTGCATTTTTTTTTTTTTAAATGGCTATGATTTAAAATATTACATGTCTATGGGAGGGATGATTTAGCCGGCTATTATTGACAAATGTACAGTTTCAAGCCTCAGCCAAGTAATTTAGGCAAATCCTGGGCTTTTTGTTGTAAGACTTCTGGGCTAGTGGTAACATTTCTGTATTTAGTATTTTTCAAATGACTGTCAAAACCACATTCACCAATTGTAACAAGATCAAAGTAAAACACCTTTTGGTTAAAGGTCAACACATTTCTAAACTACTCAAAAAAAGTTTGGAAACTCAAATTTGACTGACAATTTCTCTCTTGTTACTAAGTCATTTTCCTTGCATTTGGTATCATTGGAAAGCCCTGTTATTCCTCTTTACAATGATGTGTAATTTGTTATGATTAAGCAGTTAGGGATGTGCAGCACAGCTGAATATGGGGGTTGGTGTAAAGTGAAATGTCACAAAATGCATTGCTATTGTGACACATGTGTATTGTGTATTGACACATTCCCATCCTCCAAGCAAAAGGGGAATGCATTGTATGATAATAGCAGTGAATTTTGTGACATTTCACTTTCCACCCACCCCTGTATTCAGCTGTGCTGCACATAACAAATGACACATCATTTGGTAACAAGAGAGAAGTTTCCGAACTTTTGAGGAGTTTATATCGAAATGTCAATTTGTCATTTATTTTTCCTTGTTTTTCAGGACCAGTGCAGATTCCAGAGCATGGCACCAGTGACAAGAAACCCAAGTTTGCACTGAAAGACAAGACCAAGGAGCACGGGTACAAGACCACTTTTGTTTCTGAAAGTTGAAATAGGCGTGTTATTGAGGTTCGACCTTATTCATCAAATTAAATCATGGCTTTTTTTCATGGACTCTAACAGGAAGAAATACGATCTTGTGCTGGAAGATGACCTTAAGACCCCTTCCCATCATGCATCAGCCTCCCATAGGAGACGACACCATTCCGCTAGCAGTAGCGACGGCGAATCGCCAAGAAGACAAAAGGTGTGAACTGGTTTTAATACACAGAGAAGTCCCACTGAATCTGTTCTTACAAAAATAGTATGATTATTTTCATGGATTAACGACCCAGGGACCGCCGGGGTGAATAAAGTTGATACAAATGTGGACAAATGTCCATGAGTTTGGGAAATCTGGATGCAGTGAAAAGCAACTTGGCTCCACCGGGATTCGAACCGCGGACCTTCTGCTGAACGTGCAGACACCCTACCAATTGAGCTATGAAGCCAACTGGTGGCCTCAAATCACAATGTTGAAGTCGTTTCTCACTGATATTTCCATACAGAAATTGAACTAATAAACGAGACACAGTGGAAACGGGGCCCAGTGGAAGTTGACCCCCAGGTTACTAGCAAATTGTCCCTTTTAGAAAACATCCCTCAACATTGTGTTAAGTCATCAAGCAGTAAAATACAATTCCTGAATGACCTAGGGGGTCAACATCCACTGGGCCCTCCATTATAATTGTGTCAGTTTACTTTTTTTTTCATTGATTAAGCACACAAGGTATATGATCGATAAATCAAAAATATCTAAACTTTTGAGGGTTTACATCCATCATACTCATTCATTGTATTTATTCTAACATTTTAGGCGCGATCCAGAAAAGATCGCAATTCCAGTTGCAGTGATGTCGACAGCGATCGCCAACACAGACAAAAACGGAAGAAAAAAGAAAAGCGCAGAAAACGAGAAACATCCAGTGACGAAGATTCTTCTAGGGACAAATATCGTGAAAGAACTAGCGAGAGGGATAGGGGCAGACACAGAGGGGAAAAGATGAGGGGTGACGGGAATGAGGAGAGGGGTGGGGAAAGAGAGTCACACAGGGAGAGAGATGGGGGTAGGGACAGGCACAGAGATTCTAACAGAGACACACGACATGATAAACAGAGAGAGAAACACGGTACAAGAAGGTAGTGCATAGTATTATTTCTCTATTTTATCCAATAGGGCGACACTTTTTGTGTAGAGAGTCATGTTAGGGCGACCCGGTCGGTTAGGGCGACAATTTGGCGTAGCCCCAATATTTTGGAGGTCAAAAACCATTTTTTTAGGTCAAAAACCATTAGGTCTAGAACCATCTCTCTTGGGTATGGAACCATTTTTGGAAGCATCGGGTACAGAAATTTGGTGTCCAATCGATGTCTTCCAGCCAAAATTTCGGTGGTCGTTTGGGAAGGTTTTACCGGTGGGTCGCCCGTTTGCAGCATTAAAGAGATATTGTTATAACCACTTGATGCCAGAGGACGTGTAAACACGTTGTATAGTCACAGGGGGCGGTTGACGAATTAAAATGTCAGCTTTGCCGCTGTCTTCCATGGTTGACGTGTAAACAAGTCCATTGTCCACCATTCATTTGTACACACCGTGTTTTGGTCTTGAAGTTGATGGCTGTGGACGGCCTGTCAGTGTAGCAAATCTCGCTTCGTTGCGGCCGCCTCTTTTGGTCAGAAGATTCATACAATGAATGTAGAAATGACTCTCAAGAGTCAGTATTTGTGGTCCTTCACGTGGTCTTAACTTCTGGCCAATCACATTTGCCTTTTTAAAAAAATTGTATTTTTGCCCAAATTAATGCTGGCGTTAACTGATTAAGGAGAGATTCTAGGATTGTTACATGTTGCGCTCCCATGGATTTTTGAGAAAAATTGGATTCTTGGGAAAAACCTGAAGGAGTATACCACTGTGCCGTATAGCTTAATTAGCTGGTAAAGCATCTGCCTGGTGAGTCGGAGGTCTCGGGTTCGAATCCCGATAACGTCCATATGATTTAATCTCTCATCCCAAGTTTCGTTATTTCATTGGTGATTCAGGATGTTTGATGAAAACTAATTTTTGTATAAGTCAGCTTAATACCTTATCTAAGAAAAAAAGAAAAACTGTGTCCAATCCACGCTCGGAATGGATTCGAACTAGGCCCACGGAGCTGGAATGCCGCACCAACCTGTTTCCCCACTGGCAATTAACAGCATCCTTGTATTTTTGCCAAGTAGTTTATTTGCCGAGTATAAGTTTTGCTAAGTATAGTTTAAAATTTCATCAGAATTATTTTAAAAGAATGACCTCGCCATCCTATTGATGAACAATGGCTGATGAATAGGGTGGCGACCTCACCGACCTGGCGACTATGCCGACAATTATATTGGTTAGTTTATTTCTTTCAATGACGTAGTTTCAATCACAACATATGGGTATTCAAATAAATTCAATCCAATGACTCGAAACATTCCCAGGTGTTGGTACCATCATGGAGGAAGGAAACATGATTCCTTCCTCCATGGTACCATGTGTTAATTCACTTAGCTTCTGGGTCTTTCTATAAATTAGGGGTCCAAAAGTGTGACATTTAGTGTCCCCCGTTACACCTGATATGTGTTATTTTTCGTACAAAAAATCATTGAAATGGCTTTTAAACCATTTTGTATGAAGTGTACTTTATGTACTCGCTCTTTGAGATGGAAAGTATTTAAAGAATGTGTCCTGAATTTACAAAAACAAGATGTAAAATGTAATGGGGGACACCAACATTGGACCCCTAAATTATAGAAAGACCCATCTTCTTATTTTTAAAAATTGTTTATTGGTTTGTTTGTTTTAAGCAGGGGGGTTTTGACCCCCAAACCTAACCCCCAAAAAGCTGCAAATTATTGTTAAGCATCCAGCAAATTGTTGAATAACTTTATACAATACATGTATCACATGTAAGTTTCCCGAGAGCCCGAGTACACTACACGAACGCAGCAGCCTCATGAACGTCTTCTCAACATTGGGGGCGCGGCGCGCGCGGCGCGGCGCTGTGTAAATATATTGCAGAAGACGTACCACGCGCGCACGGTGCGGAGTTAGCTCCGCGGAGGGTCGTTTGCTTTCGTGGCAAAAATGGTAAGAATCATCAATTTATTAATTCTGTATAATTTATATTTTGGTAAGACTAAGAGTCGATCAGGCTTCGTCTAGCATTGGAATGTGCAGATTTGAAACACAAGCCACAAGGTATTTTTTTCGTTCAGACATGGATTGAACCTTGAACAAAGACAGGGCGTTAATTGCTTAGCACAAAAATTTGCTTAGCACACGATTTGTTTGCTTTATTTTGCAAAAATGGATTGCCAGCCAAAATCGTAAGTGACGTGTATTGAAAGGTATTCTTCTACTCTTGCGAAGAACACAAGTTGGTGTGTAATTTTGGCTTGTAATCCATTTTATAAAGCAAATAAATCCTGTGCTTAGCAAATTTTCGTGCTAAGCAACGCCATGAAATTGGCCCCAGGAAGGACTCAAGGTTACCCCGGCTCGAATTTTATCATGTGGTAATCTGTTAGAGCCGAGGTTACCTATGATTGAACATGAACACGCTATCTGAAAAAAACTTCAAATCAAAATGTGTCATTTTCTCCCCGTGACACACTAATTCCCCCTGGGACTCACCCCAACCTTGTCAGGCATAACCACTACCAGGTCCTTGAAGAAATAAGGAGCCACGATGAAGATTTAGCCTACAATTCCAGCGAAACGGGGAGGTATGCTCACAGCCGTTGTTGTCTCGGATCGTGTGCAAAACCTTAACTTGTAGATAGTGGCGTGACGGTTAGACTGGTTCCCGCTCCACATATTCCACATACAACGATTGAGGACCGGTCCTCATATTCAGTCCAGCACAGTTGCAAGCACACATCGACAGCAACTGATCAGTTGAGTTGCTTCCAGTTGCAATGTCGATGTACACTAGGCTTTAGAAATTGTTCAGCCTGTCTCGTATGTTTTGCACACAAGGTCTGTGAGGCCATGATCAACTTTCCAATTCTTTCCGTTTTTCTTCCCACTCATCATACTAAAGTACATTTTTAGACAAGAATTGACAATCTGTTGAAAAAAACATTTCTTACAGAATAAGTAACAAAACATCAGTGTAGCTTCGGCCTGGGAGTGCAGAATGGAAGTCCATAAACGGCCCTCGAATAAAGCCGTTCTGGCTTGTCTAGTCATTTTTGCCATGGTGCTGACGCTAATATTTGTTCACACAAGCGGACACTGGGTTGGCAAAAAAGTGACCAAATATGCTTATATGGCGCCGGAGGAAATGCCACAACAAAAGAAGAATGTCGTCAACCAGCATCATGCATCGGAAAGCAGTCGGAGTGAGTTCTGTTAACCTTAAAGGCACAGGCTCATCGGCAATGCGCGTGCGCCAAATTCGTGCTACGAAATACGCGGCTCTGTAGCAAAGGCATGGAGCTGCGTATTTCGTGGCACGAATTTGGCGCGCGCGCATTGCTGATGAGCCTGTCCCTTTAACTCTTTCCCTTCACTCGTTTATATTTACAGAATTTCTCAAGTGATATATATGGAAAAATGACCGTACAAACACTGCCTGGGGCCCCAGGCACAGTGGACATGTTAGAAAAATGTTTTTCTAAAGTAAAATTGTAATAATTTCCCTCTTTGTGTTTTTATTGGTATAAATTCCGTTCACTAATGCATAGTTCCGAGATTGCCCAGTTAACCCCGCCCCTTAGATATTGTTGCTATGTGCTCACAAGCCATCGCAAAAAATGGCGAAACACAACGTACAAACCAACGGGACTCGGCATGGGAAAAAACAGATTCATTGGAGAAAACTCAAAGGTATTTATGTTTTAGGGTCGACAGTTACCGTAGCACACACTGAGCGAAGGGCTAGTAATGCAGGGATGACATATATTCATAAAAAAAGCGCTTTCCTACCTTTGAACAGCGAATCGCCAGACATTGAAACCAAAATTCACCCGGTCACTGGCGCATACAAGTACAACATGTATGGGCAGAAAATCGCTTGATTGTGTAATGATTGCATCACTTTGACCTTTGTGGGTGCTGTCTGCTAGCTCTGTTGTGATTGGTCGGTGGGTTCGGCTTGATTGACAGGTCGGAACTATGCATTGCCACCGAAGCGCGGTGTAGTAAGTCGATGGAACAGGGCAGTATTTTCAAGGAAATTGTTTCTAGAATGTTTTTCACTCCTAAAATCACTTTCCTTTAAAATATTAACACGTTTAGTATAGATAGTATACATGATTGGTAAACTGTTACAAATAGTTTTATCCCCCTGTGTGACTGAAGATATTAATGATAAAAACCAACCTGAGCAAAAACCAGCTCCTTATTACTTCGTTTAACTTTGAGAAAACAGTCAAAAAAGGGTTTACAGTCATTTCGCCCCAAAACCACTTCGCCCTGAACCACGGCCTGTGCACGAAGTGGCATTTGGGCCAAGTAGTGTTTGGACGAAGTTGTTTGGGGGCGAAGTTGTTTGGGGGCGAAATGGCACTTGGGCGAAGTAGTTCAGGACGAAGTGGTTAAGTGCGAAATGGTTTTGGGGCGAATTGAATTTACGTCTCGCGAGATGAACAATAATTGTTTTGCTCATTTCTCAAAGACTATAGCACTTCAGACAAAACCATTTCAGGGAAAGTTTTCTGCCGTCATCATGTTCATATCGTGTAAGTTATGTGTAAATCTGTGAACATTCCTGATTCTTCGAGATACCAATCATGTGTACTGCCTTCAAGTCTTAAAGGAAGATTGAGTCAGTAGCGACCAGTAAACATAATTCTTGACTTTTATTATCAAACAAGCATTTTTACAGAGTTTATTAGGTCATAACAAACCAAATTCTTAGTGATAATCTTACCCAAAAATATTTCCCTCAAAAGCCTTCAGTAATTACTATAAATTCACCATTTTTGCTTGTTAAATGTGCAGATTTGGAGCTGAAGAGCAGTAGCATGGGAATTTTTGACAGTCAAAAATATTCTTCTGAAGACAAAAATTACCCACAGGAAAAGCATTCTGTAGAGGAACTGTCTAAAACCCGAGATTGGACCAACCAATTTGCATTATGGACGAATGTGATTCAAGGTGATTTACAACGGGACCAGGCTACTAAAATAATGACCGATAGGCATAGACCACATCAGCAGAACACTGCAGCATTACATGGCACAACAAGCAGAGCTCTTCAGGAAAAAATGAAGGAGTCCGCAAGAATATCTCGCAAGTACGCAGGACGGAACTTGTATGATTTCAATGATCGGAACCGCATGGATTACCAGACTATGCCCTTACGCAATGGCAGCGATCCTGAATGGAAGGTATTGTATATGTATACTGAAAACTTACAGTTAATTAACTGTTGTTTTTCCCAACCAACATTTGCCGGTACCCATTTTATACACCTGGGTGGAGAGAGACAATGTGGAATAAAGTGTCTTGCCTAAGGACACACCGTAATAGCAGTGACCAGGCCTCGAACCATGGACCTATCACCTGAAAGTCTGACGCGTTATCCACTAGACCATCACGTCTCCTACAATTGGAATGTAGAAGCTGCAGAAAAAAATTTAAAAGAATTTCGGCCATTGTGAAATTATTTTTGAAATATCCTTAGCTTGAAATTCTGGCCAGAAATACCCTCAAAGAACAGTTATAAATGGTTGAACAATTTGTATGTTTTATTTTTCAGCAAGAAGAGGCTGTAATTTTCAACCGTGTCGGGAAGTGCGGCAGTCGCAGTGTGATACGATTGCTGGAAAAGCTGTCCGATTTGAACAATTTTAATTTAATCTCGTCCGTTGTTTATAACATGACGATCATTAATTTAGATTGGCAGGTGGGTCTACATGTACATGTATACTGTATACTATCAAATTGAAAATTTCTTACACTCCAAATTTGAAAAACAAAATTTAAAGATTTGATAATAGATAAAAAATGTACATGTACTCAACAGAAGTGAACAATCAAGTTGACGTTCAAACCAGATATTTGATTTAGCAACGCTAATATTTCTGAGATGCACCAAGGTACTTGCAAACCGGAAACAAAAGATTAAACATTTTTATTTGTTTGTGACAAACTTGGACAACATTTTCTTCATTTTATTTATTAAATCACTAAATTTTAAGGTGTTTTTCCCAATTATTGGCATCTAGGCGTTTACAAACGCAGTACGGTAAAGTGATAATTCAAAGAAGATTGTCGCAACTTTTAAACGCCATTGCCATTCCCTGACTGGTCTCCGGAAGTGTGACCCGCCGCGAGACTTACACGGTCAATTTGAAATCAAATCCTGCAAAGACCCTTTCACCTTTAAATATACCAACTTTCAGATTTCTTTTTCAGAAATACATTGTGCAAACCCTGAATGCTATAAGGACACCATACCTTTTCCAGCGACATCTTCACTTTATTAACTTCGAAGAGTAAGTACTGTATTAATCACTATTTTTAATGAGAAAAATTGAAGCATATAAGTGATGAAAATTTATCACCCGTGCACAAATTTTCTTCAAGCAATTTTCCTTACATCTTAAAGGGCCCCTTATTTAGGATTTTTATCAATGAAATCTATGCTTTAAAACCACTTTACTCAGTTAAAGTCATAAAAATCCTATTTGGAGCTTGCTTTGGGGGTTAAAACAAAGGTTTTTAGTTTTTGCAAATATGCATATTCATGACCAAGGTCACGACGTCACAAGAGGCAAACACAGGAAAATCACACTGAACTGTGCACAAAAGATTCCACTTTTTTTCTCAATTTTCCTGAAGCTTTTGTAATCCATGGCTGTTTGAGTTTGTTTTACATGTTGCCTGCTGTAAGCCATGACAAAACTGGGGGTAGTAACTGCAGCAATTTGCCACAAGTCCAACTTGAAGTCTTATGTTTTTTCTTAACTTTTCCCTTCTGTCTTCCTTATGTGATGCACTCAAAACAGCGCCCTCTGTCTGTGATTTATTGCAATGAAATCTTCAAAGTTATAAAAAATGCCACCTTTTATTGATTTTACATCCAAACGAATAATAGTATGTCTTGCTGAACAAGTAATCTGTCATTATGAAGCAAAGCTTAGGCACAAAGTTGTTTAGGATGTCACAGCCCTTTAAAGATGCAACATGAAGAACATTGGTTTGTTTTTTCCATCTTCTTGGCAAAATCTTAACTACATGTTTTCCTAAAAAACATTTTCATTACACAAAATGGACGGTAAAACATGTTTTGTTTTCTTTTTATTTACCATTTCATAACCAGCTTCAATTTAAGCCAGCCACTTTACATCAACATCATCAGAGATCCCCTAAACCGCTTTGTATCGAATTATTATTTCAAGCGCTTCGGGGACGGGAAAAGTTCCCGCAACTTCCAGGGACCAGTTGAGGCTAAAAACAGGGTGAGAATTTTTTTTCTGCGTTGATCACTGGAGGCAGTCAAAATAGACCTTTATCATTGTACAGCCATCTTGGTTCCTCCCAGCCCTATTAATATCAATGTCACCAAATTGAGACGTGAAAATTGAGACGTGCAAATTGAGACGCGCAAATCGAGACATGAACACATCTGGTATGGTGCCTAAACGCCACTGAAATGAAATAACCAAACTTAGGATAAGGGTCTTTCTATAAATTAGGGGTCCAATATTGGTGTCCCCCGTTACATTTTACATCTTGTTTTTGTAAATTCAGGACACATTCTTTAAATACTTTCCATCTCAAAGTACATAAAGTACAATTCATACAAAATGGTTTAAAGGCCATTTTAATGATTTTTGTACGAAAAATAACACGTCAGGTGTAACGGGGGACACTAAATGTCACACTTACGGACCCCTAATTTATAGAAAGACCCATATAAGAAAAAAAAATCACAAGCGTCTGCCCGTTGAGTCAGAGGTCTCCGGTCCTAATCCCGATAGGACCTTACGATTTTTCTGTCATACCAAGCTAAATTGAGACAGGCAAATTGAAACATGCAAATTGAATCACATTATTTAATCTACTACACCGAGCGAAGCTGATGTGTCATTAATGCGTTTTACGCATTAAATCTCATTCCAGTCCGTCACAGATTGTATTCTACAAGGATATAAAGAATGCGTGATTGGTGGCGCGATGTACATCATTCCGTTCTTTTGCGGTCAACAGAAAGCTTGCAGGTACGATTTTGTGATTTTTAGATTTGTCCACACATCGATGCAACTCATTTCAACCTATTAAATGCCCAAAACGTTTTCCGGGTCTTAATGTTATGAAAATAATTGGCAGGAATTACTCCGGCCTTGATTTTGTCCGAACTTCAAAGGACACTAAGGCCAACTGGAGGGGCATCATGGCCAACTTTGTTCCAAATGTGTACTGGTTTTTTGTGTATTCATGAAATTTAAGAGGATAGAGCATGCTTGCCAAGTTGGCCTCAGAAAATGTGTACATGTATCTTGAAGGGCCATCAGGGCCAACTTAGCAGGACATGAGGCCATTGGCCTTAGTGGCCTCAAGTAATGTCAAGGCCTGGGATAGGGCATGCTGGCCAAGTTGGCCTCAGAAAGTGTATATCATGAAGGGGCATCAGGGCCAACTGAGCAGGGCATGAGGCCATTGGCCTCGGATAAATATCAAAGCTTTATGGTCCAAGTAACATTTTCCCATGTTGAAAGTTCAAGTACAAGCAGCAGTCTAATTTAGTCGTTAATAACTCATTTATATTGCAAAACAATCATAAAATTTAATCCAATTTTGACTAGACTTTAGAGCCTCTCAAACCCCACCATTAAAGGTAAAAGATAACTAACCTCCCAAGTCTTATTATGGAATCCACCCTGGAAAATTATTTATTGTTCGTCACCACGTTTTCGCAACCATTATAAACTAAAGATATGTTTTTGAGACAATTAATCACTGGTCAGATTTGAGCTTCATCAATGGTCACATTACAGAAACTTAAGGAAGGGATGTCTGGTTTCGGTTGCAAAACCTCGGCCCAACCTGTGCACTCATTCCTCCAGAATTCAGGGTTGTTGAGTTCGTCACAAGCCTTCACAAGTCCCTGGGTCTTAATTCAAGTCACAAGCTATTCAAATGAACTTCCACAAAGGCATTCTTTTGTGCATGTTCATGCTTTGCTTCTCTGGACTTGTGATAGACTTGTGATGGACTCGACTACAACCCTTCCAGAACCTGTCACACATGCATCCAATACTCCCATTTCAAATCCAGGAAACCCAGCCAATGGGCCTTAGATCAAGCTAAAAAGAACGCTGAGAAGTACTTCATAGTCGTAGGCATCCTGGAAGAGTTGGAGAACACGTTTCGACTCTTTGAGAAGCTTTTGCCAAGATACTTCAAGAGAGCCGTGGAAGTTTACAAGACAAATCGTGAGTTTCAGAAAGTTTGGCCTTTATAAAGAATTCAGTACACTAGACCACTAGGAATCAAGCCCACATTCCAGCTACTTGGCATAGGAACTTGAGTTCAGTGCACTAGACCACTAGGCCATAACACCCCAGGAATCAAACCCACATTCCAGCTACTCGGCATAGGAACTTGAATTTGCTGCACTAGACTACTAGGCTATAATGCCCCAGTTGATGAGAAAGAACCGTTATTATTCGTACAGAAAAAGACGAGATGAAAACCGTCACGAAGAAGAAAGAAAAACCCTCGGATAAAGCAACAGCCGTCATGAAACATTTGATGCGCTACGAATATGACTTCTACGACTGGGTGAAAGAGAGATTTAAACAGATGAAAAAGCAATATGGGATTGCTTAGGGAAAGTTCCAAAATATAGACTGCTTTGAATTTGCTGGCAGAGTGTGACGTCAATTTCCGCGTGGACACGCTCACTCCTTTGACAACGGTTCATGCTACTTGCATGGCAATGCGCTTCTCCATGCATTTTGCACAGGAGCCACAAAGGGAACATTTTCTGTTGAGTTTTTCTGTTAGAAACATCACAAAATAAGGCGGTATCGTAGCGTATCGCTATGAGAGTTGGTATGAGCAAACCAAGTCATTGTGGTCCTTGTTTTTTAATATTTTCTTCTAAAAGAATAATAGTAAAACACACTGTGCGCAAACACAATGGATGTAAAACGTGAGTGTGAACCAGTAACCATAGTTACGGTCCAGTGATGTCACGACTCTGCTAACGAATAATATGCTGCATAATTTTTTGCAACCATTATGCAATTTGGCGTGATGTCACATGTTTTATGCTTGCCTGTAGAAATTTATACTTAATGTTATAGCTTATAAATGCATTATTTTTTTATACAAAATTGTAATTGTTTTCTTTGCAATTTTCGGAACTTTTGCCAATTGTTTCAGAAAATTGTGATTTTGTCAGTACATTTTGAGCACTTTTATATTTTAATATTCGACACCGTGTAAAATTCTATTTGTGGTGCTAAATCCAGCAGGCATAACACCACTTTATGGTGTGTGAAAGTTTCTTGCCAAACTCCGTACATTTATCAATCAGGCAATGTTTTGCGTGTGTGAAATGTACAGGTGCTCCCTAATATCCTTGAGAAATAAAATGATGACAAATGTCATCTGTTGCATGTCAAAATGCACAAATACCGTTTTAATTTCTGGTATTCATACCAAGGATTCCTCTAAAGTGCCAATTGCACTGTCACTCGCAAGCGTGAGGAAATGAAGAATTATAAATTAGAAATGGCTGGAGACACCGGGGAATCCCCCTGCTCTTCACGAAAGAATGCTCTGGGATCTTTAAAGTGCGTTACCGTTACCTAACACACTGGACCAACGGCTTTACATCCCTTCCGAAGGATGGAGCAAGTGTGGTTGAGTGCCTTGCTCAAGGGCACAGGTACCGCAGCCAGGGGGAGGTTCGAACCCGCAACCCCAAGTTTTCACCTATGATCGCGAGTCAATGACCCAAACATCTCGGCCACAGTACCCCACGATGAAGAGTCCACAATAAAGTACTGTGTTTAGACATCTTTGAATTAATTGCTGAATTTTCTGTAATGTGCCAGGTCTGGTAAAATTCTGCTAGGGTCGGTCACACTTTTAGTCATAGGAACTTTTGTTCAGCCTTCCCCTTTCACTTTCTAAAAAAATTACTTTTGCATGTATTTTTTTCTTTATCCCATATATTTTTTAAATATATTTTTATGAATTTATTTTTTTAAGTGGAGTGAAAGAAAATAATATTTTAAGGCTGAAAACTTAAATAAAGAGGTCAAATTATAGACCAAGCCAGAGGCATGTATGCCCCGCCCCCTTAAATTCAATTGACCAATCATTTTGATGGACAATGGTGATTGGATTAGCCTATTCACCATCGTATGTGCATTACCCCAATTTTATTCTTCAGTTTTTTCATGAAACACATAGTTCTATGAAACACATAGAAACACATTCGTTCCGTGAACAGTCGTCGGGCGTTATCATGTATCAAACCAATAAAGAACAAAGGTCATGAACCTAAACTTGTCATAAGCAGAACTTAATGTCTAGGTTTAACTTTGTATCTATTAATCTACTTTTTTAACGGCTTATGCAAAGTGAAACCATGCTTAAGGATTTTCCCGTTGCCGAAGCAAAACTAGTATTTAGGAAATGGCCAGTTAATGGCAGAATATTGCAGATAAAGGTGCTAATGGAGAAGTTTACCAGGTCAGCAAAAATTGAGGAAGCGCCTCGTAAAACTCGTCTTTCGCAGGTAAACCGGAGACTGCCGCCAGGTGGTGCAATGTGGCCACCTTAAAGGAGCGTGTCCAGATCACATTTTTTAGCCCCCTTTTTTCCCACGGGTGTTATTATTATTATTATTATTTCTTTCTGGTATTCATACCAAGGATTCCTCAATAGTGCTCATTGCACTGTCACTCGTAAGCGTGAGGAAACCCATGAAGAATTAGAATTAGAAATGGCCAGAGACACCAGGGAATCCCCTTGCTCTTTACGAAAGAATGCTCTGGGGTCTTTAGAGTGCGTTACCAATTACCTAACACACTGGACCAACGGCTTTACATCCCTTCCGAAGGATGGAGCAAGTGTGGTTGAGTGCCTTGCCCAAGGGCACAGGTACCGCAGCCGGATTCGAACCCGCAACCCCAAGTTTTCACCCATGATTGCTAGTTGATGGCTCTAACCACTCGGCCACGGTTGAGAGTTTGATACCATATCATTTGCCAATTTTCTCATTACCATTCTGAAATTTCGCGTTCTCAATCCGTATATTTTCAAGGATATCGTCAAAAAAATCCCGATGTTTTATAGACCAATTTATTCGTTCCATAAAGCAGTGCAGTGATTACACCAACCTTTTTGCTTCCACATCTAAATTGGAGATTGCAAATTTCCTGTTTTCTTCCCATGGATAGTATTTTGGGGAGGTATTTTATATGATTGTTAGTTTAGAAAGAAATCCATTTTCTGGAGAAAAAAATCTTAATAGCTCCTTTAATAAAAACATAATCTTAGGCCTTCTGCGAATGGATATAAGTGGCTTGGCCCTCGGCCAGGATTTGTGAGGAGACAGATAAGCACGCACGGCCATTTTAACAACCCTAATATATTCACTGAAGGAACTTTGACATTTTAGCACCTGTGTTATAGACAGCCGAAGTGTGAAGTTGTTGCCATGGCAATTGGCTCTAAGCTATCATGGCCGTCGAAAAAAGTACCATTGCAAAGCGCAGGGACATGGTTGAGTGAATTTTAGTTTAGAGCCAGTCTATGCCAGTGAAGTTAGGCCAACATTTCTAATGGCTGCGTTCGCGCGGTGTACTCGTGTTAACACAAACCAGGGTTGTTCTCGAGTCCACAAGTCCAGAGCCGGTAAAATCACAAGTCCAGTAACAAGACGCAACATTTAGGAATTGGAATAAGTGTACTGTTTGCAAAACCTGTCTTGCCTGCTGGCAAAAAATCGGGTATTCGTTTACAAAAAAAAAGAAGTGACCGTCACGTGTCGTATAAATTTGGCCAATGAGGGCACAAATAGATCAGCCCGTACCAGGCAGTGGGTACGAGCGAAGCCCCCTGTGGTAGTTCTACGCATGCGTGCACTCGCAGCCCCAAAGGTGTGAACCTGTGCAACAAGTGTTCTATTTATATCTCGGGCTTTGATCACGTGGCTTCCTCGTTTAGTGCCTAACCCTTAATTGCTTTTGACTGCTGGTTCCGATTTGTCAAATCCCAAATCAGTACTGGTTATACACAAAATGACTTAGGTGGGCATTGGACTGTTCGTTTTAAAAGCCTAGCAATAACAGGACGTGCATGATGCACCAGATTCAAACGGAGGTCACGAAAAACAGCAGTAGACAAGACAATAACTTGTATATGTGCCCGACCGTATAGTTAGGCATAAAGGGCCGAAGATGTTAAAATAACATTAACAACGACGAACGCAATATTTTGTGCCTCATCACAATTGACTAACAACAACAACATGTATTTTAGCGAAAGAACTCAGTTTTACATAATCTTAACGACCTGCATTTGAAAATTGGTCCACGTCTTTCACCGCGCCTCTCTGCAGCGTCCCTGTCGATTGACCCGTGCTTATCTCCCGACGGTTTCACGCACACTGGGCGTGATCCTGGCGAAACGGGAAGTCACCATTTACACAATTTACAAAGACACTTTCTCTTTCCAATTCCCTTTGCGTCTTCAAGATTGCAGAGAGGCACATTTTGATTTCCTCAAGATGGCTGAAATATACAATGCTTCCTGTCTTTCATGCGTTTTAAGACACGCCCGTGTATTGGCTCTGGTGTTGATTAATGTAGAACAGATGGAACAGCAGTAGGGAGGGCCCCTATACTCGTCCCTCTGAGAGTCGAGTAGGTTTGGTCCCTCGATCTTTGATTGGAGTTTAATTCAATGCCGAAGGGTTGCGGATGACTCAAATTGCCCGAAGTTTCCGGCAAGCATGTGGTGTTCTCACGGATATCGCCGAAATCTTACTTGAGGCGAGTTGTATCCAGTTTGACAGATTGAACGGGGATATCTCGCATGCTGTTTAGAGGCATAAAATAAGAGAATCTTCGGAAACGTCGAAAGGGGGCAGGAAAAACAGAATTTCCTAATTACCTCAAGGATGTATCATCATTTCACATCTTAAGTCCGTGTATCTTCTGGTGAAATCTTAAGACATTAAAGGCCTAGTGCTGTATAGTTCGCAGTGACTCGCAATTTTAGTTAACGATGTCCCGGAAAACCGCAAAGCGATAAGATGGTACCAAATACAATACATTGTGTGAATTGTTCAGCCTGAGATGTATCGCAGATAATGAATTGGGAAGGCCAATGTTGGTTCTTACTTGGGCAATCCGTAATTGGTCCGAATGTGTCACAAAATGACCAACCAAAATGTCTCATACAAAAACATACATGGATTTTGGATCGATAGAGGTTAATTTCTGCAAGTTAGTGTGTGCTGAAATCCGTCTATAGATATCTGTATAATAGTGGTGGTGTTCCGCGGAAATTGGTCAAATCATTTGGAAAATGGTTGAATTTTAAGTACATGTATTCGCCGTTCGTTTGTTTTGGTTAGGCCTACATAAATGATGTATATGCTCATTCATTGTGTCATTTATAATTAAGATTGCAATGCACGACGTGTGTAGAATTGCCTGGAGCCCCCTGTACGTACTTCCAGTTTCTTCAAATCCCATGCATGACAGTTTCAAGCATGTCCCAGGGGAAAGGAAATTAGCCCCGTGTAGTCTTCAAAACGTACATTTTGAAACATCTGTCGCGCCAAATCGGAAACGGACTCGAGAACCAATTTGTGCGCGCACGTGACCTGTCAACACTATTTGCGTCAGAAGTCGCTAGGACTGTTGCCTAATCTTCGTCAATTGAATAATACGCCGATGTAGACGTTGAAATAACGGTCAGAAATAACTTTGCTGGAATTCAGAAAGAAACAAAATGCATATATTTTCTGAAAGTGACTCACATTTCACTGCACGAAGCGTATGTGGTGGGCTTTATAGTTTGCCGTCCAGTACCGTCCATACTATATAATAATTAAGCTACATGATCCTTAGGGGCCCCTACGACCTTGCAATAAATTATTGTACATGCATTAATAGACACTTTGCAACAGCAACCATGTTTATAAACACGTTTTCGTATTTAAGTGATGTGACAATGGACACAAGGATTTCCCATGTCTGACGCATGTAAAAAATAAATAAACATCTTTCCCCAAGATGGCCGCTATTTGCAAACAATCTATAGATCATATATAATTGGGATAAATAATTGGTGAGATATTTTTGTTTTCAAGTCGCCTTTCTAAATCTATTAAAAGTCGACGTAGCAACAAATTATCTCACCAAGTCGACATAGTAGATCGATAAGTCGACTTGGCAACATGAAGTACCTCGCCAAGTCGACGTACTGATTTCAGGAAGGCGACTTGGCGACATCAAAGATATCGCCAAGTCGACTTTTTAAATCTAGGACGTCGACTTAGCGTCTCGCCAATTTGACATAATCCACGTTATAAGTCAACTTTGCTTGGTAAATTATCTCAGCTTCTAAACAAGTAGATGGCACTCACAGGCGCTGTAGTACAAATTTGGGTGCATGTGTTTTGTTGGTTACGCAGTTTTGTATCCATGCCTTTGCTACGGAGCTGCGTATTTCGTGGCACGAATTTGGCGCCGCGCATTGCCGACAAGCCTGTGCCTTTAACGGTAAGCCAAACAAAAACACACACCACGAACTATCGTTATGTACGTAACCATTTGCAGACTTGAATGACTCTTGAATTGGTTAGATTATTTCCGTCTGGGTTTCCTCCAAATTCCCACCAGAAATCCTCAGACGGTGTTTTGTCTCATCGGAAAAATTCCCCAGTGAAAACAGCTGCCAATCACCCCATTGTACGCCACATGAGATACGTTTTTTGTGACCGAAAAAAGAAGAAACGTCGATAAAAGAAAGTCGCCTGTGTTGAATGATGCCATGCCACCTGTCAGGCATTCAGGAAACTTCCGAAATTTTTCGTCATTGACGTGGGGGAACCGTGAATTACGATTGATATGTGCCCAATCTCCAGCTAGGGCTCTGGAGACTGCACCAGTCGGTTGCTCAAAATTAAAGGTGCACTCCCTTGATTCAAAACATCAAAGATCGCAACCTGATACCTGGCCAGGGTAACCAATTGAACACAACCAGTTCAATGTGTGTCATAACCGCGCCTTTGTAAACCACGCGCAATCCATTTACACAGGAACGTTCCCCACCCAAAATCCTATGCAACATGAATGTTCCCAAGAGTACACCACCTGATTGTCACGTGACGTCTCCTGAGTGCCCGACCTTCCTGAAATCGAGCCCCAGTTGTAGACTCTCGTCATATTAAATTTCCTGAGCAGGGATGTGGTCGGTTTCGTGAGGGGAGAAGATACAAGTTTTGGTGGAAGTTGGGTGGATTGGGTACGCCATACGGTCTGCCTCTTGGGAGAAATCGAGTGCCCGTTCGGCTCGTGTGATATGCCACCTTCGGTTTTGTAACCTTTGCAGAATCGGGTCATTAAGCAAACCCACAAAAGTACACGTTAATTGTTTTGTCCTCTTTATTTTCCAAGTTCAAATTAGCTACGAACACACAGAAAAAAATATATATAACAGAATTGTACCTTTAAAGAAAGACTTTTTTTGTGAATTATGCTTTGTTTTGTGAATTATGTACCAGCCATCTTTTCAGATTGTGGGTACTCATGAAGAGCACCACTCGCTCTATTTTTCTCTAAAACTCCCCTAGGTCATGTTTAGTCTATTGGCACCCTGCCAAATCGTACCCCTATACCGCGATAATTCCCGATGATCCCCAACCACATTGGCAAGGAAACTACATTCAAACTCCATGGGAGTATGATATAAAGATAGCGCTGTGCTACCTGAGCAAAAATTAAATTTCCTATTGCAAGAACCGCTAACAGCTGAAATGCTGCCATGGCGGTCCAATCTGCCAATAAAGCGATATTTAGGTGCAGGAAATGTGCTATGAATGCATGAGGAGGGGTGGCTTTGGTTAGTGTATAGATCTCGTTTTCCACGCGGAAGCCATTTTTAACCCCAAAATCGGTTCTGTGAAATGTAACTTGGTGATTGGAAAAGTGCCAGAGTATTCATGCGCGTACGTATAGTCTGGCACCTTTACAATCGGCCGTATACATTTTATACAACTGAGTCAGGAGACACGGTTAAGAATTTACGTGTATTACACCGACCTGTATAGACGATGTGCCCTCTGACGTCACAACAAAACAAAACATACCCGACGTTAGGTGCATGCATCATGTTTTCTGTATTGGTTTCGGAATGAGGTTTGCATGCCAAGTGGTCTTTGAATTATGTTACCTGGCACCAAACAAAATTTATGCAAAACGGGATGTGCGCGCATAACGACAACCAATTTTTAACAGAGGGCGTTAAAATTAGGGTTTGTTTTGGATATAATTACAACATAGAGTTGTATAAGCCGCCTTACGGCTTATACAACTCTATGAATTACAACAACCTCGTATAACCTCGCATTTCAAACACTGCATTAACCTCGTACACCATAGCTAACTAGGGGGCAGCCCCCTTCGTGATCTCTAGATTTAGAAACGGAAACTGCACAAAGCAAGCCCCGAATTCGAGTACCGTTCTGGATGATGAGTAACTGTCACGGGTTGACACTGTGCTCGCAACACGTTCACGAGAAACAAGTCACCCTAATGCGTAACCCGAGGCGCCGGCAACTTCCATCCAAAAGGAAAACACATTATTGGTTCGTTTCTTTTGTTCCTTCCTATACCACGTGACCATTACTCAGCGGTTCCGGGCGAATTAAACGCTTGACCTAGAATTTGCTGCGATTTTAAGTTTCTAACATGACTCGAGCTGTTCATTTTAAAGATCATAGGAGTTCGGAAAACGGCTGAAGTTACGGCTTGAAAATACGTACAAGTCAATGTTAGCCGGAGCACTCACTTCCCATATAGAGTCGTGCAGTTCTATAACCGTAGCCATTAAATCGGCTGCCGATAACGTTTGCAAAGAATGAAAATTGGTTTCCGGACCTCATATTCCGCATATTCGTGTTCATATGTAAAACATGTGGACTGGAAACCAGTCTAGGGAAAATGGTGTCTGCTGCCACCAAGCGTTCACTAGGTTACATAACACCGTTTGTACGGTTAGCTGCCATGTTTGTGAGCACATTTTTGTTTTCTTATTCAAAATGACGTGAAGATGGAACCAATGTGCCTACTAATGCCTAATGTATGTGGATAAAGTAATCGCCCCTCAAGATGGCCGCCGTGAAAAGCTTCTATACAAAGGCAAGTGCCAAATTTTGAACTTACCAACAATGGCATGCATGTTTGTGTTGGGTTGATTATAGAGCTTGCCCATAACCCATGACCGTCTCTTTCACACTTCGTTCTTGATAACCTGTTTATTTTCAGATGTCCAATTCATCTAGCACAATTTCCCATTTTTATGGAGACACGACACAGTGCCTCAGTACTGTCTGATTAAATAATTTAAACAAAATATGGATCCAATATTTATTTCAAAAATCGCCAGAAAGCACACGTGTTTTACATTCTCTCCTCTTCAGAAAAGTGTCATATTGCATCAAGTTTGTAATTGCGCCAGTTTAGCACGAAATATCAGGTCATATAAAGGAAATTGGCTCTGTCAGTCGAGTACCAAAGGTTCTCTTTAATCAATTACTATATTACCTCGTTTTGAGCAGGAAACTGCACGTCATGTGGGTGATGGGTACCAGACTAAGGTTTGTTCCTGGTCATGGCTGAAATATGTCAAGAGTTGGCGCATTTTGGCAAATAAATCGATGTGTGAGACCTTCCTTCCTTTTATTAGCGTTGATGTTATGTGTATAATTATTGAAAGATGAATTTAGAAACACGAGAAAATTGCAGTGCCCGGACTTCGATTCAAACCCAGGTCCTTTGCTTACATGGCCAATTGCTCTACCAACTGAGCTATCTGGGCATCCCGCCAGGGCACCGCAACAATCTCGTGTTTGCCTCGTTTTTTGATTAAGTACCGTCTTTCATGTAATTTATCAGGTTTTAAAAGTTTTGCCTGAGAAAAAGGTGGGTAGTGGACTCCTTTTCCGTCCCTTAAATTAACTAACCGGGTCTGTTAGTTATAGGCCTACATTTCAAGGGCAAAGCAATCATTTAACGAGGCCTAGAAATTAGTTATTTCCTATAATCTTAATGAAACCTCATAAAACGAGTTATTATTTTAGCAAAACATCCGCAAGTTAAAATTTCACTGCAAAACAAAATCTGTCAACTGCTACCGTATTTAATTCATCTTTAAGGAAACGCGCTAGGCTCGTTTAGTCACGTCTTGTTTCAAAATAATCCACGTGTGTTGATTTACAGGTGAACAAAATGGCGTCGTTCGGACGAAACCAAAGTTATTAAAATCATTCGTAGAATACTATACGAAAAGTCGGAAAGAAAACAAGGTTTAAAGGTCTTATAGATGATCTGTTTTTGAGCGATTCTGGGAATAAAACCATTATAAATTAAAAGAAATACATCAACAAACTCATCCGAAGAAATTTCAGCTCTGTCAAATGTACCACATATGCGTTTTACCGGTCTTGGCTGGGTGTTTCAAATATTCGTTCTCAGTCGGTGGGGTACTCTGTGGCTCTACTGTGGCGCGCGTCATATACTGCGTGTGTGCGCGACCCATGCACGATCTTACAAAAATACTAAAACCATATCAACCAGTTGCATCTTGCAAAGCATGTGACACTGAAACGCACGAAGGCGCACACTTTATTTCTATTTTTGCTCGCTATAATTGTCTCTGACCTAATAGCGTTAATCCTCTGGCTGTTACATTCATTGAATTTAATCCCGTAATTGCAGGCATCCGCATCAATATAAAGTACCCCGCCATAATGTTTACTGCAGACTGACACTTATTTAACCCGTTGTATACAATAAGACACTTATATGTTGATTTAACTTTAACATTGTTTTTATTTAGTTGTCTTGTATTAATTGGTAAAAAACGATGTTGAATATTTTTTCTCTATATTGCATGCTTGAAACAGTCTGAGGCAGGATTCGAACCAGCGACCCGCCTGCTTTTTTAAGTCTGTCTGATGTAAATGGAAAGTCTATTAAAATGATCAATGGACACTAATTGATTGCATTGGTCAATGACGTAAGAGCATTTAATACATTTCCCGGCGTAATCTCCACTCTGCTGGAAATAGCCACTCAATTGCACTACTCATTTAATAAAATATAGTTCCTCTGACCTTCAACTGTGTTGACGTTTTGTCGTTGTTTTTTACAGATAAAGTTCGCCTACTAGGCGTGGTCAAATATATGAAATATTATCAGGGATTAGCACGACTGTTTTAGCCAAATATTGAAGCAGGGTGACCGGTTGGGAGAAGGACAAATTATGACGTCATCTCAACGCCGCTGGGCATTACTTAGGCTTATTCATATGACCTTAAAATAGCTCACCCTACTATTTTTGGTTCAGTTATAAGTCTAGAATATGTACACAGTATATTGTACAAGATTTACAAGCCAAATTATTCACGAAATACCTTTTTGACTGTATAATTTATTTTAAAAACTGCCATTTGACACTCGTCGTATACTCTTAAACAGCTAGAATCCCCCCTTCCACATTTTGTTTTGTTTTTCTGTTTATCATGGAGGTGTATGTGTCTACAACACCATCACAACTTGTTTTTCACAAAAAAATCGACAGACTTTTGCTTAAAACGTAAAGCAGTTCCGACCCTCTTCACCCAAATTCTGAAACGCTCGAGGTCACTTGGCTTGTTTATCAACAGGGTTTTGACGTCATCCTGAGAAACATACAGTGCAGTATTGAATGGAAAATACACGAAGTGAATGTTTATCATGCCTATTTTGTCCTTGTAATTCAAAATACAAACGTTAAAAAACACTTCATGTAATATGACAGCAATCTACTATTACCTGTTTTGTGAAAAAACGATGAAATTGTGGCTCACAGTGAAGCTCTTTTGAAGTAAATACGAACGGCATTCACAGCGGTCTGTGTACGGTCCACTGTGTACGGTCCACTGCGGCGTAGTTTCCACGTGTTTGGACAACGGCCGTACAAGTTATAAAATGAGCGACTCATTTTTCTCTCTCTTGGTAATAGAAAAGAAAATCTTTCTGCTCTTTTTTTTTCATAGTGTCTGGTAAAACATGCAACCACGCAACTACTGGGCATATCTCTGGCTTTTTGGAACAACAAAATTCTTCAAAAAACACCATCTAAAAGAGACGGTTTTCCAAGTTTTTGCGTGTAAACGTATGGAGCTAACTATCGTGTTGACTTCTCTTTCTCAGGATTGCGTCACGGGGTCACGCGCATTACATGAATACCTAATGAGCGTTTCAGAAATCGCGAAAATCTCATTTTCGAAAAGCGCACTTTTGCTTGCAATTTATCCACTTAAAACCGACAATTAAAAAAAAATAAAAATCCACGTCGGCAAGAGGGATGTTTGGACTATCGAAAAAAGCATAAATGCTGGATTTTCGTCAAGGGGGATTCTTCCTCTTTAATATACCTTTTTGCATCGGCGGCAATATTTGTGGTTTTCTCTTTTACACAACTAAACAACGTACGATTTTTAACATTGGACAAGACTACGGCTTCAAACTTAAAATGTTTGTATCCAAATATACGCATCTCTTTAAAACCACAAACTTTTTGAATAATGTCAACACACCGCAAGGTAAAATATACAATCATTGAAGAACATTTGGAAAAAAATATGTACACAAACACCTTTCTCGTGAAGCTAAGAAGCACGTGACAATTAATGTCACGTGGAAGTTGATGTCATATGAAAGTTAATGTCACGTGACGAAAATGATGTAGCTAAACCATGGTAACATATATCTCAGTTTCCGTTTTTCTCGTGCCCGTTTCCTCTTCGCCGTTTTCGGAATTCACCGAAGAAAACACCCAACTCCCCGTGGGTAGCAGCTGAGACTCCCGTAAGACCGTCTTATTGGCCCCGTCGACTCGCGTCTCCCGTCTCGCCACGATGACGTCCGGTGGTAGCGGAGGTTTCTTTGGTAAGTCTACGCTAACAGGGGTCGCGTTGCTGGTAGATTTGTACGTCAGCAGCGTCGGTGTGGTGGACTTCTTGCCGAACGATGCAGTTGCCAAGTTGAGGTCCTTGTCACCTCGCACCGTGCCCTTGGTCTGATTGCGACAACAACACTGGCACAATATGGCGAACGCTATAATTAGGATGATGATGCTCATTCCAGCTTCACACAGAGCAACGATGATGAGCGGACTCAGAGACGAACTCGGCTGGTCTGATACGGGAGATGTTTCAGAGACGGTTTCTCGAGGTGACGGTGAGGGTGTTGATGTTCCGTTAGCAATATCCAGGAGGCCGGTTACGGAACTTGGTGTCGTTGGCACCGGGGTCTCTCTCGGTGACCTCCCGATATTGCCAGGGCGTTGGATAGTTTCGGCGGCATGGCGCGGCCCGGCAGTCGGTGCTGGCTTAATCCTTCCGCTACTGTCATCAGATGATACACTCCATGCTGCCTGACCGATTACAGGTCTGGGCGCCACACGGTCTCCATTATCACCTGTCCGCACCGGCTGTCCACGGCGATCAGTCCTGCTGACTGATGAAACTTGACTCTTGACTCGGACTTCCATGTCCACCACATGACGTACACTACTCGGAGAAGACACGCTACAGGAAATCACTAAACCCTGATCCTGGGGTGTGATATGCAGAATAGTTATTCGGGTTCCATCAGGACTGAGGGAGTATCGAGAGGCCGTCAGGTCAGGTTTAAACGCCCAGGAAGGGCTCCCTAACGTGGCGTCGCCATGTCTCCTCATGCCCTTGCGTGCGGGGCAGGGAAGGTGAGCCTCCAATCCCGAGACCAAGTCCACCGTGATACGAGTCCGGTTTTGGACAGGGGATACCTCGATGAAAGGCCCCATTGAACAGCTGCGAAGTGCCTCCCCTGTCGCGCTGTCCTGGTCCCTAAACTCAATCAAACACGTCACCCTTTCCGTCCTTAATTCCGCTACGTCCATCGGGAAATTCAAATCGTAAGGTTCGCCCTCGTCTGTTTTATTCTCAAGTAAAATACTTCCTTCAGAATTTTGTAATTTTACTATCGTACCTGGTTGATTGTTGAGTACCGTACACCCGACAGAGACTGGTTGGCCTTGGCTAGCCGCTAGTGACAACTGTCTTTCCGTAGGATGGATACATCGCAACGACGGTTTCAGGAAGTCCACAACCACTAATTTGGCCGCTTTGGACCGCGACCAACGTCGGTGGTTCAACTCCCAAAACTCGACGATGTAACAATGGTAAATTCCCGCGTCGTCGGCCTGCACATTGTGGATGAAAAGGTTGTAGTAGAGGTTTCCGTCGGCGATGCCGTTCTCGACTGTGATCCGGGATAGTTTATCAGGGTCTTTCGTGAGAACCGACTCGCCACTCGTCTGAAAGGTACTCTCTTTCATCCAAGCCACGGCCTGGTTCTCGGCTAAAGACGATACTTGGCATTCCAGCCGGGCTGTGCGTCCAGCTTGCACAATAGTGTCCTGGGGTTCCATGACAAAGCCTGGAAGTGGAAGACCATCTGATGTGGTCTGAGCCCACACACAGGTCGCAAAGACCGTCAGAAGTTCGACTGCAGATATCATGACGGACATTCTGGCGTCGTTTGGCCTCAGGATGATGTGTCCATTTGCTAATGTCCGTCTGCTTCGTGTAGGCTATACGCACCAGTCCAATCGCGTTCACTCTATCCGTTGTGCATTTGCGAAGTTAAATCAGTTGACCATAAATCCGTCCAATAATTACAGCACTCAACAGCTGTCGTTCAATCGTTCAATCGTCAGCATTCGATGCTGTTCACGAGTCCAAGTTCACCGTGACGTTCAGCGCTTGTACTGTCCACGCCGTAAACGTTGAAGAGTGACCAAATTCCCCAGGTAACTTCTGTATGCATGGAGGAACTGCGTCCAAGAAATTCCCGGAAAATATGAACTTCTGCAGAACACTGCATGCGGTGGTACTGTGGGCTCTCATAAATACCGGGCCGAGATGTCAGGACGCTCCTTGTATAATGACGAGTTACACCCGGGCTTCTTTCCACTATCGTCTCCGGGGACGGACAAATATTGATGAAAAATTTCCCGGTGACTCTACCCCCTTCCTCTCCCTCTTTCGCTGTGTTCCGTTTTGAGGCACCTCCCACTCTTACTTGACTTGAGAAGCAGTTGCTGTCCCGACGACTGTTTGATGTATGACTCAACGTTTCATTTTAGACAACTTTGTCATTATCCAACGGATTTTAACAAAGATTTCACATCATGCAAACAAGGCTTGACAAATCTTATTGAGTAAGTTTCATCAGTTTTGACCTAGAAGGCGAGATTTTATAGCCATGCGAAAAAAAAGGTCAATTTTAGAATTCGCCACTTTCGTCTTGGCCTCCTCCAATGTCGATACACCGCTGGAGACTGGTGGAATATGCATGCTGGAGCCAAAAGCCTCTGAAGAAAATGCAGGATCACCCCTAATATTATTGCAATCCATCTTCAAAGTTGATCGTTTTATTCCTCAATTGGAATAAATGCATTATTGTTTACACCCTAGGTGTTAAAACTAATAGGTGTGGTGTTAAAACTTAACACCAGGTTTGGTATCTATATAAGACAACACCACTGGTGTTAATTTAACACCACAGTTTCTGCAGTGTACAATATGTCTACCGGCTATGACTTTGCAGTGGAATTGTCTGGATGAGCCAATGTCATTTGTTTATTGTTCTATACTTGACCGTCTGATGACCGCCATTAATGAAGAGGAAATGACCAATAAGGTGTTTCGATATTTTCCGAGGACACGGTTGCCCTTTTCGCTGTGTTGGGAACATCGTTAAGTGGCACAAGAACAGAAGACAAAGCCCTACGTGTAATCCTCTGATTGGTTGATTTCCTGTTTTGCGACCAGAATGTGACGAATCAGATCACGAGGATCGTGGTTGCTGCTCCAGAGAGATTGAGGTATTATCCAATTATCTCTCGCGATCTCAACGGTGAGATGTGTTATCTATACAAGCGGTCTGGTTCCACTTTTAATGCATTATACAGAGCATTAAAATTGTCACCGTAACCAAAAACGTGTTTCTGAGTAATTGCTGATTTAAACCTTGGTAAATGTCTGAATTCGTCATTTCTTGGTTTTGATTTCTTTATACACTCGACCAAAAATGTTCTGTCACCAGTAAGACATTTATAGGTATTTATTATTAAATTGGATTTAATGTAGAAAAATAATATATCAAATTTTAGCTGAACATATACCTCAAAAGAATAGAGCTCAAGAGAGATCATGATGGCAAGCTTCACTGAACAGGAATGCAACAAAGGAGTGTGGGGTCAGAATGAAAAACACCCCAAAACAACGATGTAAACTTTATTGCACTCAAGCAAGGGGAGTTACAGTTCAGTATATTGCTTCCACCATACCTAATGCAATGGCACGATTTAGACTGGACAATTTAACCATTTTGATTTGGATGTTTTTGACAAGACATTGATCAATCCAAACTCACTTTAAAATGTCCTAATTGTCTACACACAAATTGCCCAAATCACAAGTTGCATTGTTCTTTGGTGTTTTTCATTCTGACCCCACACTCCTTTGTTGCATTCCTGTTCAGTGAAGCTTGCCATCATGATCTCTCTTGAGCTCTATTCCTTTGAGGGATATGTTCAGCTAAAATTTGATATATTATTTTCCTATATTAAATCCAATTTCATAATAAATATCTACAAATGTCTTACTGGTGACAGAACTTTTTTGGTCGAGTGTTTGTTTTGGCAAAGTTTTAAACTGTGGTACAAAAGTCATGTACTATGATCACATGCACCATTTTCCCTTCTCCACAAATTGAATTATTCAATCCTAATTCCGTTTCCTGGTTTGGTTTCCTGTTACAAAATGTCGCATATATATAATCCTCTTTGGCAGACGTGTTAAATAAAACGTCCTTAATTAGGATATCCATGTTTGCATGTTTCTTTTGCACTTTGCTCGAGAAATCAAAAAGAGAGATTTCCCCACAATCGCTCTAGAAGATCTGTTTCCAATAAAGCGTTTCCTGTAATCTGCAAGGCCACTGGCAGATCCTAAACAAATTTCACGGGGACTCCCTTTCGATTTCCGTCCCTCTAAATTTACTCGCTCTGCACGCATGATAAAGAGATTCCCCATTCAGTTGATTTCGCTATGAGTGGATGTTCTGGAAGAGTTTTGTTATGCATGTCATGTTCAAGCCTTCTCTAAAATTTAAGAGGTCTTTTATTTCGACCCTGAATCACATTTCTCATGGTCCTCAAACGCCCTCGCAGTCCTCTCTGAGACAGTTTTAATTCAAGTGACAATTAAGTAGCACTTCCGTCGCAAGACCAAGAATTCTCATTGGAGAATTTTAGCATGTAAAGAGTATTGCTTAGGGACACAGTGATCATCGGATTAAAGGAATATACGTACAGCATATGGGTACCACTATTCCCATTTCTAGTGCCTAAGGTGTATACCCAATACTTAATGCACCAGGCATATTCGTCGAAAGGCACATTCATCGAAATAGCTGAAAGACATTTTGACTACATTTCGATTCTTGAACTTGTTATACTACCATTTGGCAAATGATGGCGTTTAATTGCCTGCCCCTGGCGGAAGCTCGCATTACTCCCTATGATAGCCCCAGGCGTCGTTACAATGCGTGCATGTAAAAAGGCACCGTCATCCGCTCCAATTTACGGGTCGGGTGTCTGGTCTGCGCGCTGAAAAGGTTATCGGACCGTACGCGTTGTTGTTACGGCTGGCTGGAAAGAACACGGTTGAGCTGAAGTGAGAATGTCTCAACGGATGTTTGGATTTGTGTTTAGGGATTACATGAAATAATAGACCACGTATTCAAGTAATTATTTGAGTGTATAGCAATTAACGCCACGCCCGGGTTGGATAAGGCGTACGCCCTAAAGGAAATGTCTTCAGCCAGGTCGGACCTTAATCTTTTGTCTGCAGGAGCAAAATCGGAGGACGCTAAATCTCACTGTTTAGTAATTCTATAAGTCACCTTTTAACTTTCCCTGTAATTTTACAATGGGCGTTTCAGACAAATGCTCAATGTACGCAGCTATTTTATGACTCTGTACGATGACGTCACACGGTCACCGCCCTTTTGCACAATAATTTTACCGAAACGAGACTAAATCTGCTAAAAACGACATCGACACGTGACTCAAACGTCCGACTCAAAAGGTGACTCAAAATTGAGAAAAGACACGGTGAGAATCATTGGCTCATTCGCACAATATTATACATACAACTTTCGCAATATTGGCCTACATTAATTAAAGGTGCGTATCCAGATCACATTTTTGAGCCCCCCCCCCCCCCCCCCCCCCCCCAACCCCACCCACTTTTCCCATGGGTGTTGAGATTGGGTGTATCATTTGTCATATTTTTCTCATTACCGTTCTGAAAATTCGCGTTCTCAATCCGTATATTTTTAAGGATATCGTCAAAAACCACTGATGTTTTGTAAACTAATCTATCTGGTTCCATAAAGCAGTACAGTAATTACACCAACCTTTTTGCTTCAACATCCAAATTGGAGATTGCAAATGTCTTGTTTTCTTCTCATGGATAGTATTTTGGTGAGGCATTTTATATGTTCTTGAATAGGTTCAAACAAAATCCATTTTCTGGAAAATCTGAAGACGCTCCTTTAAAAGCCGACCGGTCAATGTTTAGAACTTGTATAGGTCATACCTTTAGTGCATGTGTATCCGACGTGTGACTCTTGCGAATCCGCTGGGAAAAGGTCAACGGGTTAACTTGGGACATCGTAAACCACATAATGAATGAGCCAGTCACCTGCGTAAAGTACATTGAAAACTACGCTCTTAATGTATCCTTTGCCAGTTATAAGTTCATTTTCTTACTCATAGCCCTCAATCATGTCTCTATTATTACTTTATTTTTTATTTATGGAACTTCTATTCGCAGCCCTTTGGCTAAATTGTATGAAGCTCACAAGTGGCTTTTACCTAAACATCGAGATGTATTAGGTGGGCGGCGCCATTGGCAGCCGACGGCTCCCCTTATACTCTTCACGAAAGAGTGCTGTGGGTTTTGTTTATGTGCGTTTCATGTACTTTCTCTTTGCGGGGGCGGGGGGGGGGGGGGGGGGGGGGGGGTTATATATATTGTTTAAATTTAATCATATATTATTTTTAGCTGTTTGTTGTTTTTATTTCGAAGCGATTGTGAAAAAACGCACTGTCAATTATATTGATCGATAAATAATATGCGCAAATTACGTCAGCATTTTTATGTCCAGCAAGAAAAATATGAATGGAACAAGTGTATTAATGTCTTGCTATTTATAGAAAATTGTTGGTTTTAGCTTGTTTTTGGCACAGAGGGAATCCCGTTGTGCACGCGCGTGTCGCGCTTGCGTAATCGATGATGTCATTTGGGAATCCCTAATGGTACGCATGCGTCATAGGCTATGAACTGTGCACTGTCCGTTTTGTTGATTGTTAATACTAGCCTGTCACGCCATTTTCTTTTACTGTCAACATAACAGCATCTACCGAAATTGTCTACCAAAAACAAGCAAGTTTCGTCAATGCACTGATTCAGAGACGTGGCAAGAGTTGCTCCACGCGTCCAGGGGAATTTGAAGTCAGAAAACTGGAGAAAAGAACATGAAATCGGAGGACGGAGAGAGGGACACAAGCGATTCTTTCGACAATATGGCGGCGGTCGTAGCTTCGCTCCAACGGGAACACATAGAGTACCGTAATGCTTCACGGACCAATACCGAGAGATCGCGCGTTGAGACGGTAGGACTGAGGCGGCAGTCGACCGGTGACATTCCGTACGAGGACTTGCCCAGGGCTCTCATGGCCACTAATATACCGGACGATATTTTTACAGATCCAGAAAAGAAGGTACATTTTCTGATAGTGTTTATAATAGCGATACCTCCATTTTCGGTATTTTTTTCGTATACATTGAACAAAGATTTTAAGGAAATTACCTCCTGGAATCAACACATAATCATAATGTAAAAAATTTTAAGATATACTTCCCACTTGCACTTTTGTCGCAAATGTTGCTTTTCTGTAGAAAAATCACGTTTTCTTCTTCAAAAATTGACTTCAGTTAGGGCACAGGATAACCATTCACGCGCGCGCGCAGCGCCCTCTGTTGTCGCGCTTACGCACAGACCGCGTCATTACTTTATGCAGTAATTTTATCATTTATTTATCTCAGAAATGCAACATTTGCGACGGAAGTGTCATTGGGAAGTATATCTTAGAATTGAATAAGCTATCGATTCCAATATATAAATTTACCCAAATCCGTGTTCAATGTATATGAAAAAAATACCAAATGAAAAATTGAAATATGGAAAGTAGTCGGCCTTACATCTCTTCGTCGCTGACACCACCCAAGTGCACTTCTGTGGGGAACACAAATTTTCATGAACTGGCATCCGAGTGCGCGCGCACACTCGGACACTGGACTCAAAACGCATGAATTTTTCAGTTTCCACGAACTGACACCCAAGAAAATGTTGAATTTATTTGACATGTATACTTGTGGAATGCAGTAAAATGTGACTGAAACACTCCCCAATTTATTAATTTTCGATAGGTGTCAGTTTGTGCTGACGTCATTTTGTACCCGAGACGGGCACTAAAGTGCCACTGTGTGTCCGTTCATGGTGTCACCGATGATTTGAGTGCAAGTAGCAAATACCAATTGATAGAGCGCCCTCTAGTGAATGACAAATATGAATGCGGCAAAGTTTAAAATGGAGCTTTATTTCATGCAGTGGAAACATTTTAAATAACTTTAGTATGTTTAATAAAGTTAAACCCTTTCACGGTTTTCGACGCCATCTTGTTCACGGGGCACTTCGAACATGCGTTGCCGTGTGCGTGCGCGGATCGTAACTAATGCACAGTGACCTAACAATGCATTCGTATACGATCCACGCACGCAGACAGCAACGCGTGTTCCAACTACCCCGTGAACAACATGGCGTCGATAACCGTGAAAGGGTTTATTACAAAAAGAAAGTTGAAATATGAGTGATCAATTGAACCACCATGAAAACTTCAACATCAGTACAGATTGGCGGATTTTTGATTCAAGTTTTTGTTTTCCTCCACTTCTAGAAATCCTTCGAAGATCTCTTCTGTGCTTTTGGTGAGAACGTCCACTTTGTCTATCTTCCCAGTTTTCGGAGGGTGCGAGTCGGGTACGAAACTCCGGAGCAAGTGGTGCGAGCACGAGTCGGCATGCACTGTCAGGAAATATGCGGACAGACCATCAAATTGTTCTTTTTACAGGTGCATAATCAGAAAGCCAGTATTTAATACTTATAAATACTCAATACTTATTCAAATGATCAACTCCAAAACACTTAAGAAAAGTGTAATTCTGTTCTCGGCAAAACCTTGAAGTAATCATTGGACAATGCTATCCCTACACCACCCACCCCCTCCCCCCTCTATAGGAATTATAACACCATATAAATTATAACAAGGAAATTCTCTCATTTTTATTCTGCAGCCAGTGAAGTTCAGTAACAGCACCCCGTTACTGGAACTACCAGAACCCAAACGGCAGCACCTCCTATCCCCACCAGCATCACCCCCTGTAGGATGGGAACCAGCGAAGGAATCGGAACCGGTCATTGATTACGACGTTCTCGCAGCATTAGCAAACTTAGCACCTGGTAAGAGCTAAATCTAACTGTTATAGATATTATGTAGTTTGAATGCTTGTTTGGGTTCATTGTTGTACTACAGTGCTTCCATTCCCAGCAAGTACAAGTTCAATGTGATGATGTGAAATCTATGTTAGATGCAATTCTTGTGACAAAAATTGTCATCTTAAGTCCTCCCAAGTCCTTGCAAGTCTTCACAAGTCTTTGCCAATCCTCACAATTCTCTTCAAGTCCCTTCAAGTCCCTGCAAGTCCTTGCACAAAACCTCACAAGTCCCCACAAGTCCCCACAAATCATCACAAGTCCCCAAAAGTCCACACAAATCCCCACAAGTCCCCACAAGTCCCCACGAGTCCTCACAAGTCCCCACGAGTCCTCACAAGTCCCCACGAGTCCTCACAAGTCCTCACGAGTCCTCACAAGTCCCCACGAGTCCTCACAAGTCCCCACAAGTCCCCATGAGTCCCCACGAGTCCTCACAAGTCCTCACGAGTCCTCACAAGTCCCCACGAGTCCCCACAAGTCCTCACAAGTCCCCACGAGTCCTCACAAGTCCCCATGAGTCCTCACAAGTCCATGTAAGACCTCACAAGTACCCGCAAGTCCCCACAAATCCTCACAAGCCCCTACAAGCCCCCACAAGTCCTCACAAGTCCCCACAAGTCGTGTTACTTGTGCCTTTGAGCAAGGCATCTACCCACAATTGCTACATCCTTCTGAAGGGATTTCACAAGTCACATCACAAGCTTCTCAAATTAAATCTTGGTCTCCTCAAATAACTAAAGCAAATGCAGCTTGTAACTTCTTTAACCTAAAACTGTTTTCCCATCAATGAGCCAGGGAAACATTTCAATATTTAGGTATTTTCATTCCTAAATAAAATCTCTAAATTTTGGCCACAGGTGAAGCTCACGAGCTACACGCTGCCAACGACAACAAACCTGGTATCTTTGTCTTGCCGTGTCAAGATCCTCCGCCCAAAGGACCCAAAATGAAGATCCAGCAAACACGCAGACCTGTATCGAGCTAGTCAGTCCGTGATCCTACAAAATCCCTCTTTTAATTGTAAGTCAAGTTAGGCCATTATTGCTAAACAAGGAACAATTACACACTTCATGAAGACAGGATTCAGGGTTAGTAAGTTATCCCTCTGCAGAAATTCTTGCAGATGTTTTGCACGACACGTGTCATACTTGCAACCTTTTTAAAGGAAGAGAAAACACTCGCTGAAGATTGCTTATTTCCCCAAAATATTTCCAGTATTGCAAATTTGGTTAATTAAATGGCACAGAGGAGTGTTTATTTTCAAGCCGGATCCATTCTGACTATGAGAAAAATCACTTTTAATTGGCGTCTAAATAGGCATCATGTAAGCTGCCATGTTTTGCAATTTAGCACCCAGACTCGAGGGGGCGTGACGTCATAGAGATCATACTGCATGTTAACAACTGTTTGTTACGCTTACTTTTTCACGTTTTTAAATTTGCTGGATGCTCGAAGGAATTCTGTCTCTCTAGAAATATTTGTAGACAATGCCCAAAATTGTCCCTGGCATGCTCACACATTCCGCAACAATGCAACGAGGCATAATGCACGCTAAATCCGGCCAAACATTCAACTTCTTCAGCGGTCAAATAACTCGGTCGCCAATTTATTCACATAAACATGCATCCTCCATCAAATACGCTCAAGTGCACGGTCGGGTCACTACAGAATGTATATTAACAGCGTGTTGTGTCGGGAAACAAGACAAGTCATGATTCAACCATTGAAACTTATTGCATGGTTTACGTCATCCTCAATCGCGAAAGAGCTGGGAAAGTTTAAATATGGTGCGACGCATAGGCAGATTTGTTGCAGAATTTATGATAAAAATTAATGATGTTGCCGACATCGTAAACAAATTCCTAGGATTTCCGTAAACAGATATGCATAAGGAAATAGGTACATGTAGGTGGTATTTTTTATCAATTATCTCGATAATTTACAAGTGTTTTTCCTCTTTTTTTTAAAGACTTTCCCAACCCAATATAAAGACTCTGACACAAGTTCGGTATATAATCACAGTGGGACTACTTTCACATGTAAGTATACGTGTATTTAATAATTATGATTTTTTTTTTTTAAATATCTTTAAAGATCTTGACCAAAACTTTGCCTCTCGCACGTTTGACTTTCAGGATTGTGCTGGTCACTACACTCGAAATATGTCAAATTCCATTTGCACAATATTATAAAGATAAAATTACATTGTTTTTTTCTAGAGTCGTTACACCCCCGTAGATTCCAAAATCCTTGTAAAATATCTCTGAACTGTAATTAACACGTGGATAAATTAATTCATGATTGAAGGTATTCAAAAAGTTATCCATTGAATGTCTGGTAAAAAAAAGAAATTTTTGTTCACAATTTTTTCTTTGTATGCCAGCAAGGACAGAGCTGTATGCGTTATATTTGGTAATCTGCTAAAAATTCAATTTTCTCCCATGCGTTATTTACAGTTGTCATTTAGAAAATCATAAATAAATTCTGATTGTAAAATTCCCTTTTTCATGTAACAGTACTTAATAACAGTTTAATGCCCAGTTTAACACCGTGTTTACACTAGTCCCGAGTTCGGGATCACGATTGATCCCCTGATAAGAATGCGTCAATGTTAACCGCAATGATTCGGAGAGCCGTGTTTACATTCTGTAGTTGATCTCGAGTGCAGCGCCAGAAGTTGCAGTCAAAGGTCATGCTATATGCTGTATGTGTGCATGTACAAACAATGTGCGCTTGTTCTCCCAAACAATCGTGGACGTTTTAGGGAGGTCTAACAAAGAGAACAATATCGTCCGCGATTGGCAAGTGAACGTCCGCGATTCGCTCCTGTACAAAACCAACGAGAGTAAGGAAAAATAGACTATGTCCAAACAAAAGAGGAACAAAGGGACGTCCGCGATTGTCAGTGAGTTCACACCTGCGTGTACGTGTACAGTGTGCAAGGCCGTTTGAATTTCGCGGGCTTTTCCCCCGCTACGGCTGTAGAGCGGATGCGGTAAGATTAATTGCTTATCTAACCGCAAACTGATCCCGGACCCGAGCTCGGGGTTCGACCCTCCACCGACGTGAGACCAAAATCTCGGGGTTTGATCCGGGGCCAATTTTGTCCCGAAAGCGTTTACACTCAGTTTGTGATCCGGCGCTGATCCCGAGCTGCCATCTTGTGGGGCACCTTTTGTTACTTAAACTGTTTAACAATGTAAGCACAATATGTGCAACCATGCATGTTCTCAAGGAACAAAGAAACTGCCCCACAAGATGGCGGTTATTCGATACGGTTTATACATATAGTCTACACATGCAAATTTTCCAAACACAGTGTATGTATGTTAATTTATTGTATTTAGACACACCGCATTTCCACCCAGCGTGGGTATAGACCGTATCGAATAGCCGCCATTTCATGGGGCACCTTTTGTTACTTAAACCGTTCAACAATGGAAGCACAATATGTGCAACCATGCATGTCCTCAAGGAACAAAGAAACTGCCCCACAAAATGGCGGCTATTCAATACGGTCTATACAGTAGTTAAATTCTCATCTTTTTTATTTTGGTAATAGTATACATTCTGTATGTGAATATTCTAACAGCAAATAATAGTAAATAGAGTTGTATATATATGTTGTTTTCCACCAAGTGGTGCACATTTATTGTATTTGTCAATGAATACTTGTGTAGATTAAAGGGTTAAAAAACTTTTAAAAACAGGAACAGCATTACATAACTATATAAAGAATAATTTTGATAAACTGCCTTGTAGAAATTTCAGCCACATAGATGCAGTAATACTTCAGAAAACCTGAAAAGTCCATGCATGGTTTTGTGTTGAATGAATGGTAAAAAATGACTTCAGACAATTTTTCAGTTGGCAATTTCTCCCACAAAGGTATCATTTTACACGGGGAAAAATCCTGTGGTGTTTATAGGCAGTTTCTTATATAGCGCATTTCAGATAATCTATCAATGCGCTTTCTGCATTATTACCCCTGGTCATTGGGCTCAGTAATATCATTCCTTAATCCTTCTCAGCTCCCTGGGGAGTATACAGCCCCGGCTGCCTATTAGGCACTCAACGACTAATCAAACACATAATCTTTCGCTACCCTCACAGGTACCCATTTTGCTCCTGGGTGGAGAGAAGCAATGCGTGGCAAAGTACCTTGCTCAAGGGTACACGCACCATGGATGGACCAGACCGGGATTCGAACCCACTACCTTTGGAACTAATCCAGGTTTTGAGTACGATCCACTAGACCGCTCCGCCACAGTACACCACACCATTGCTATCAACACTTTTAGTTGGTTTTTCTTGTCAACTTGTGAAGTATATTGTTGTAATGCTTTGTTCGAATGACCAGTATAAAAAACACTAAATGTTCATATGGCAACTTTGTACTGTATCACTATGTATGAGGTATGACAGTACTCGAGCACTGTAGAAGATATTTGGAAAAGAAACGGTATTCTTTCCGTATACATTGAACAAAAATTTGAAGGAAATTACCTCCTGAAATCAACAGATAATCCAATTTTTTTAAAGAAATACTTCCCACTTGCACTTTTGTCGCAAATGTTTCTTTTCTGTAGAAAAATCACATTTTCTCCTTCAAAAATTGCATTCAGTTAACTAGGGCACAAGATAACCATTCACGGCGCACAGCGCCCTCTGTTGTCGCGCTAACGCACGGACCGCTCGCGCCGTAATTTTGTGCATTACTTTATGCAGTGATTTTATAACTTATCTCAGAAGTGCAAGTGGGAAGTATATCTTAAAATTGGATGATCTGTTGATTTCAGGAGGTAATTTCTTTAAATCTTTGTTCAACGATACGAAAAAAATACCAAAAACCCTCAAAATTTCATCCCTCCTGTGCATTTTTGTTACCAAAAAATATGTGTTATTGATATTTATATATACAATGTACAGTACCAGGTCTAAATAAACCATGTATTCATTTCAAACATTGTGTGTACGGGATGTTTATTCAATTTAAAAAAAGTGCAAAATTTGTTGGACAATTTGAGGTTTTTATGAAATCTGTTATGCAGGGGCGGATCCAGGAATTTTTCCAGGAGGGGGTTTTGCCACGAGGGAGGGGTTTTGTCCGTTAGATTTTTATGTCAGCTTGTTTCGGACAGGCGGACACACACAAAATGCATTACATTATATTGTTTGGTGTCGGAGCAGGGAGGGGTTTTGACCCCCAAAACTCCCCCTCTGGATCCGCGCCTGTTATGACTTATTTGGGTTTTTGGGGTTTAGCATAAAGATGCCCATCATTTTTGTCCCAGAATTTTTTTTGCCCATAAACTAGCTTTATCCATACTTTGCCAAATTTTTAATGTGTTTGATTAATTTGTTGTAGACTGGTTCTCGTGCCCTACAAATTATTGCAACCCATGGGCACCATAGAGTTGTGTATGTACTGGAAACCAGTTTACTGTGCGCGGAACATTATAGACTGGTTTCCGGACCTCATATTCCAGAAACGCACACTTATTTGTGTGCGTATGTGTAATATGTGGTCCTGGAACCAGTCTAGGAACATTATTACACTTTTAGTCAATAGAGGGCGATATTGCTGGAAAATACGAATGCTTTTTTGTGGCACGTGTTGGAACTTCGGAGTATTAAAGCATGGCTATGGTAAGGTAAGTTTATTTACCAGATTGTGTTGCTATTTTATAAAAGGAGAAAGATTTATGGCTTTGCGAGATCAATTGGAAGGTGAAATAGCTTATTTAGAATGAGAAAAGCCAAGGAAAGACTTTTTTTAGTGTATTTTTACTTAATTTTAGTAGTGAGTTCAGTGGATTTTAGATTCTTTACCCAAATCATAACAAATATGGTATTAACGGAAAGCTCGTTCCAAGAGAAATCCAACGGTGTTTGAATCAGCTTCATATCTCAAACCATTATTGAGTTATGCCATTTTTTACATTAAAATTTGACCACTTCCTGTCTGTAAATTTTGATTTGACATCGCTCTCCTAATATTATCACAAGTTACTATTTTGTCCTTTTATGAAAGCTAACAAGTTTAGTATCATTAAAAAGCCCTTTTAAAACTCTATTCGTTGATGTTGGAATCAAATCCATACCTTTTAATATAGAAAAGATATGGTTTGTTTAAAAATGGAGGTTTTACCGTCTTTTTCGACACACTGACTGGACGGTGCTGCACTGATGGATAGTTGGGTTGCTACATGGCATTTAAAAAAAAGAAAAGAATTGTACTACCAGCCCCGCCCTGTGAGCCCCGCCCATCAGCCCCGCCCTGTGAGCCCCGCCCATCAGCCCCACCCACCAGCCCCGCCCATGAGCTCCACCCACCAGCCCCACACACCAGCCCTACTATTCAATCCAGCCAATCAGCCCCAAGCATCAGCCCCACCCAATGGCATCAGCCCCACCCAATGGCATCAGCCCCACCCTGGCATCAGCCCCACCCTGCATGGCATCAACCCCACCCTGGCATCAGCCCCACCCTGGCATCAGCCCCACCCTGGCATCAACCCCACCCTGGCATCAACCCCACCCTGGCATCAACCCCACCCTTATACATGACATGTCATGCCTACCCACCTCGCCCATCACCGCCGGCGCCGCCAGGTATAGGAGGCCCGCAATTTATACACACCGGCCCCATGAGCTCCTGCTAGTGATACGCTACGTTTTGAAGTAGGTCTCGGACTAAGTTACATGGCGTTGAAAATTTATGTGTCGCCATTTTTCGCTAGCGCTAAACTGTCATTTTTTATGTCATTCTTAACTAAAAATATCCATTCCTTTCATTTATAATGGTTTCAGATGGTGTCTCAAATTCCTTTAGTACTAAAATCCATCATTTTCTTTACAAATTGAACATGAAAATTACCTGTTTTTAGTGCAAAATAAACAGACTAGACGACGGTGTCCCCTCCACCAAAATACAACAAACATGGTATCAATCGAGAGCGTGTTTCGTAATCTTCACGATGAAAACGGAACAAAGGTCATAAGTCAAAAGAGAAAGGTCACAGAGGCCTTTTGATGACGTCTGTCTGCAACGTCATCAAGCAAGATGGCCGCGCCCTTCGGCAACCCACAAATATAATTTGCCGAGTATGTCAAATTGGAAGGTAAATTTATCAGTGTTAAACTCGGCATTTCGTACAATTTGAGACATCACTTGAAAAGGGGATCCTCCATCTCTTCAAAAATTATTTTAAAATCGAATTTGAGCAACTAGAACTATTCTAAATATCGCAAAGTTTTGGGCCATTTTCCCCACGCTTCCAGATACAATCGTCAATTTTACGTTTTTCACTGAACTCGCTAATTTTAGTGCAATGTTTACCATTCCCTTTTTCCCCACAGTCTGATGCGAGATGATTATTTGCATATAGCGCCCTCTCTTGGTAATTGTTGGTGTTAAATAATATGGCCCAGCGGTTGAACAATAATCCCTTTCAGGGTTATCGACGCGACGCCATCTTGTTCACGGGGCACGTCGAACACGCATTGCCGTGTGCGTGCGCCGATCGTAACTAATGCACAGTGACCTAACAATGCATTCGTATACGATCCGCCATGTCCGCGCACGCAGACAGCAATGAGTGTTCGAATTGCCCCGTGAACAAGATGGCGTCGATAACCGTGAAAGGGTTTATTCACACAAAAGCATCTTGCACCAATACTACAAAAATCCACTAAAATTAACATTGAAATCGTTCATCCGGCCGGAAGGAAGGAAGTGAGCAATTTTAATGTTCCCATTTAAAATTCAAGAACAAATTGGTAGAGTAACAGGTCTCGCCAGTTAGTACAAATTGTCAAATAACCACTGAGTCCAGGGGCCAATTTCATAAAACATGTTACGCTTAATCAAACATTTGGATTAAGCATAGCAGGAATATTCGCTCAAGCACGGGCGTATTTCATAAAGCTTGTTGTTCTAAGCGCGCAAAGAGAGTGCGCGCGCAACGCTGTCGTATGTTTTGTTCGAACGCGTTCATCGTCTGCTTTCATGAGTAAATGTCAACATTTTCAAATACAATCATTCGTTATGTTTCCATTTTGGGATTAATATCACTACCGCAGAAGACCCTTGCCTGTCGCCGACTGGAATATTTCAACAACAGCTGAAAGTTGTGTATCTGTTGGAAAATATGTCTTGAATTTTGCCGAGAATGGCGAAGAAAAAAGATGGTGTCACGTTAGCAAAAAATCGGTAGGTTAGCATGCCGTTTGGTTTGCTAGTGCTTAAACAGTTTTATGAAATGGAGAGAGTGCTGCTTAATCAAATATCGGGTGCTAACATGTTTTATGAAATTGGGCCCTGGTCATGTATCTAAATCAAGTAACAGGTCTCGCCAGTTAGTAAAAATTGTCAACTAACCACTGAGATCTGGTCATGTATTTAAATCAATAAACGGGTCTCGCCAGTTAGTAAACATTTTCAACTAACCACTGAGTCCTGGTCATGTATTTAAATCAAGTAACAGGTCTCGCAAGTTAGTACAAATTGTCAACTAACCACTGAAACCTGGTCATGTATTTAAATCAAGTAACAGGTCTCGCAAGTTAGTACAAATTGTCAACTAACCACTGAGACCTGGTCATGTATTTAAATCAATTAACGGGTCTCGCCAGTTAGTAAAAGTTTTCAACTAACCACTGAGTCCTGGTCATGTATTTAAATCAAGTAACAGGTCTCGCAAGTTAGTACAAATTGTCAACTAACCACTGAGACCTGGTCATGTATTTAAATCAATTAACGGGTCTCGCCAGTTAGTAAAAATTTTCAACTAACCACTGAGTCCTGGTCATGTATTTAAATCAAGTAACAGGTCTCGCCAGTTAGTAAAAATTTTCAACTAACCACTGAGTCCTGGTCATGTATTTTAAATCAAGTAACAGGTCTCGCCAGTTAGTACAAATTGTCAACTAACCACTGAGACCTGGTCATGTATTTAAATCAAGTAACAGGTCTCGCCAGTTAGTACAAATTATCAACTAACCACTGAGACCTGGTCATGTATTTAAATCAAGTAACAGGTCTCGCCAGTTAGTACAAATTGTCAACTAACCACTGAGACCTGGTCATGTATTTAAATCAAGTAACAGGTCTCGCCAGTTAGTACAAATTGTCAACTAACCACTGAGACCTGGTCATGTATTTAAATCAAGTAACAGGTCTCGCCAGTTAGTACAAATTGTCAACTAACCACTGAGACCTGGTCATGTATTTAAATCAAGTAACAGGTCTCGCCAGTTAGTACAAATTGTCAACTAACCACTGAGACCTGGTCATGTATTTAAATCAAGTAACAGGTCTCGCCAGTTAGTACAAATTGTCAACTAACCACTGAGA
This sequence comes from Henricia sp. BOLD:AAB3569, assembly GCA_037783545.1. Taxonomy (NCBI): domain Eukaryota; kingdom Metazoa; phylum Echinodermata; class Asteroidea; order Spinulosida; family Echinasteridae; genus Henricia; species Henricia sp. BOLD:AAB3569. The sequence continues at coordinate 1,366,094 of JBBELK010000011.1, read as the reverse complement.
CCTGGTCATGTATTTAAATCAAGTAACAGGTCTCGCCAGTTAGTACAAATTGTCAACTAACCACTGAGACCTGGTCATGTATTTAAATCAAGTAACAGGTCTCGCCAGTTAGTACAAATTGTCAACTAACCACTGAGACCTGGTCATGTATTTAAATCAAGTAACAGGTCTCGCCAGTTAGTACAAATTGTCAACCAGCCACTGAGACCTGGTCATGTATTTAAATCAAGTAACAGGTCTCGCCAGTTAGTACAAATTGTCAACCAACCACTGAGACCTGGTCATGTATTTAAATCAAGTAACAGGTCTCGCCAGTTAGTACAAATTGTCAACCAACCACTGAGACCTGGTCATGTATTTAAATCAAGTAACAGGTCTCGCCAGTTAGTACAAATTGTCAACTAGCCACTGAGACCTGGTCATGTATTTAAATCAAGTAACAGGTCTCGCCAGTTAGTACAAATTGTCAACTATCCACTGAGACCTGGTCATGTATTTAAATCAAGTAACAGGTCTCGCCAGTTAGTACAAATTGTCAACTAGCCACCGAGACCTGGTCATGTATTTAAATCAAGTAACAGGTCTCGCCAGTTAGTACAAATTGTCAACTAGCCACCGAGACCTGGTCATGTATTTAAATCAAGTAACAGGTCTCGCCAGTTAGTACAAATTGTCAACTAACCACTGAGACCTGGTCATGTATTTAAATCAAGTAACAGGTCTCGCCAGTTAGTACACAATTGGCAACTAACCACTGAGGCCTGGTCATGTATTCAAATCAAGTAACAGGCATCGCCAGTTAGTACAAATTGTCAACTAACCACTGAGTCCTGGTCATGTATTTAAATCAAGTAACAGGTCTCGCCAGTTAGTACAAATTGTCAACTAACCACTGAGACCTGGTCATGTATATAAATCAAGTAACAGGTCTCGCCAGTTAGTACAAATTGTCAACCAACCACTGAGTCCTGGTCATGTATTTAAATCAAGTAAACAGGTCTCGCCAGTTAGTACAAATTGTCAACTAACCACTGAGACCTGGTCATGTATATAAATCAAGTAACAGGTCTCGACAGTTAGTACAAATTGTCAACCAACCACTGAGTCCTGGTCATGTATTTAAATCAAGTAACAGGTCTCGCCAGTTAGTACAAATTGTCAACTAACCACTGAGACCTGGTCATGTATTTAAATCAAGTAACAGGTCTCGCCAGTTAGTACAAATTGTCAACTAACCACTGAGACCTGGTCATGCATTTAAATCAAGTAACAGGTCTCGCCAGTTAGTACAAATTGTCAACTAACCACTGAGACCTGGTCATGTATTTAAATCAAGTAAACAGGTCTCGCCAGTTAGTACAAATTGTCAACTAACCACTGAGACCTGGTCATGTATTTAAATCAAGTAACAGGTCTCGCAAGTTAGTACAAATTGTCAACTAACCACTGAGACCTGGTCATGTATTTAAATCAAGTAACAGGTCTCGCCAGTTAGTACAAATTGTCAACTAACCACTGAGACCTGGTCATGTATCTAAATCAAGTAACAGGTCTCGCCAGTTTGTACAAATTGTCAACTAACCACTGAGACCTGGTCATGCATTTAAATCAAGTAACGGGTCTCGCCAGTTAGTACAAATTGTCAACTAACCACTGAGCCCTGGGTGGGGAAGCCTTGGGGAGGGGTGGAGGAAACGGTTTATGTGGCAGTGCTGTGTGAACATTTCTTTCGTTTCCTATCAACAGGACCAGTTTGTGAAGCTCCCTTGTGTTGCTGCCCATGCTTGGCCTCACCTGGACTATTGGACTCCACGTGCATGTCTCTCTTCTGTTGGAATTCATTTGTCATCATGAGCAGCTTTCAGGTATTGTAATGATCAGCTTGTTAACTTTTTCCCAATGTAATAAACTCCTCAAAAAAGTTCGGAAAGTCAAGTTTGACTGACAATTTCCCTTGAATTTGGTATCATTGGAAAGCCCTGTTATTCCTCTTTTCGATGATGTGTCATTTGTTATGATTAAGCAATTGGGGGATGTGCAGCACAGCTGAATACGGGGGCAGGTGTAAAGTGAAATGTCACAAAATGCATTGCTATTGTCAAAAAGTGCATTGACACATTCCCATCCTCCAAGCAAAAGGGGAATGCACTACATGACAATAGCAGTGAATTTTGTGACATTTCACTTTCCACCCACCCCTGTATTCCGCTATACTGCACATCCCCCAATTGATTAATCATAACAAATGACACATCACTGTAATATTCAAGGAAAATTATTTTGCAACAAGAGAGAAATCGTCAGTCAAACTTGACTTTCCGAACTTTTTTGGAGGAGTTTTTAACAGCACTCTATGCTAACTATTTACCTGAGGACTGTTAAAAACCTGTGCTTGGGTGGGACTCGAACCCTCAACCTCCTACAACAGTTGTTTTAACCATTTGACCACTCAGCGAAATGTAAAACAAAAATATCAGATCAAACTTTTTGGTAGGATTTATTAATATTCATGACCAGGTTTCCTCACTTCTGTACCAGTTTTGTTTTTTTACATGCAACTTGATGGATATGGGTTTCATGGTGCTGTGTTCGGTGTCCAAACACGGTAAAATTTATTGACCAATTGCACATGTGCAGTAATTTATGAATATTCATGAGCAGGGTTTCCTTGCACCTCTGTACCAGTTTTGTTTTTTACATGCAACATGATGGATATGGTTTCATGGTGCTGTGTTCAGTGTCCAAACACAGTAAAATTGATTGACCAACTGCACATGTGCAGTGATTTTGAATATTCATGAGCAGGGTTTCCTTACACCTCTGTACCTGTTTTGTTTGTTACATGCAACATGATGGATATGGTTTCATGGTGCTGTGTTCAGTGTCCAAACACAGTAAAATTAATTGACCAACTGCACATGTGCAGTGATTTTGAATATTCATGAGCAGGGTTTCCTTACACCTCTGTACCTGTTTTGTTTGTTACATGCAACATGATGGATATGGTTTCATGGTGCTGTGTTCGGTGTCCAAACACAGTAAAATTGATTTGACCAACTGCACATGTGCAGTGATTTTGAATATTCATGACAGGGTATCCCTACACCTCTGTACCTGTTTTGTTTGTTACATGCAACATGATGGATATGGTTTAATGGTGCTGTGTTCAGTGTCCAAACACAGTAAAATTAATTGACCAACTGCACATGTGCAGTGATTTTGAATATTCATGACAGGGTATCCCTACACCTCTGTACCTGTTTTGTTTGTTACATGCAACATGATGGATATGGTTTCATGGTGCTGTGTTCAGTGTCCAAACACAGTAAAATTAATTGACCAACTGCACATGTGCAGTGATTTTGAATATTCATGAGCAGGGTTTCCTTACACCTCTGTACCAGTTTTGTTTTTTACATGCAACATGATGGATATGGTTTCATGGTGCTGTGTTCAGGGTCCAAACACAGTAAAATTGATTGACCAACTGCACATGTGCAGTGACTTTGAATATTCATGAGCAGGGTTTCCTTACACCTCTGTACCAGTTTGGTTTGTCAGATGCAACATGATGGATATGGTTTCATGGTGCTGAGCACAATTGCATTGTGGGTAAAATGTCACTTTTGTAGTGGCTATGAATATTCATAAGTTGGATTTCCTTTTTTATATTCATAAGTTGGATGTACTTTTTGGATTAAAAACAATCCATGAAAGTGTATTTTTATCTTGAAAAATAAGTTTAAGTGAAGTATGCATAATTTTGCTGGTTTTGCAGACATTGGTTAAAAATTCCACCAATGGGAACAAAAAGTGATAATTACTTGAACTGTTTGAAGCACACTCTTCGAAAAATAGTTGATGTATTTGCTTTATTTTAATGTATTTTGTAACAGCCTTTCTGATTTACTTTCAACAGGACTATAATCTGCATTTTATTTTTTGAATCGTATATTACTGTAATTATAGATCCACTGCAACTGGTTGAAACAATTAATGACTTTCTTTCTTGCATTCACAGTCTGTTGCTACTGATCATGTCGACTGGCTACCCACCCACCCTCCATCTTCAAATTCACTGTCAAGAAGACGTCTGGCCAGTTTTCACCTACTGCAAGTCATGATCCATTGTTTTATTCATCTTTAATAATGATAATGGCATCTTATATAGCGCACATATCTATCCTGCGGGATACTCATGGCGCTTTACACATTATCACCCTGGTCATTGGGCACAACTCCCTGGGGAGTATGCAGCCCCAGCAGCCAGACACAAGCGTTTAAAAGCTGCAACCCTTTTAGGTACCCATTACCCTGGTCATTGGGCACAACTCCCTGGGGAGTATGCAGCCCTGGCAGCCTGCCACACAAGCACTCAAAGGCTGCAACCCTTGCAGGTACCCATTTACTCCTGGGTGGAGAGAGGCAACTTATAGCAAAGTGCATTGCCCACGCACCATGGTCACGGCTGGGAATCGAACCTACGACTGTAGAATTAGGCATGCTCTTGCTGTAAAGTTTGATTATACAAACCAATAACAAGAGGGTTTAAAGTAGCCAGATTATGCAGTCTTACTTGTTAAGATGCAGCGGCAAGTTGCTATAGCGAAGACCACTAAATGAATATTCTCTTAAAGCTAACATCACTCATGGCCCCCATCAGTTTGTTTAATATAACGACCAAACAATTTTCATGGATCTAATGATGTTCATTACTGACAATTCTGGAGTTGTTTTTTATAAACACCTGTCGCCCTCAGAATATGGCATTGTGATCAAACAACACGCCAAAATCAATCTTCTAAATACAAGTACAAGTGTGACATTTTGAAGATTTATTGAGAATTTACTCAAAATGTACAAATTGTGCAGTATGTTGTAATTTTATGTTTTGTTGATTTCCGACAGGGTTGCAAAGTAACGTTGACCAGGAGCAGAATTCTCTCGCAATCTGTTTGTGGTGTGGGAACTCCAGTACATCACCTACATTTTGGGTAAGTTGAAATGATTTTATATCGGCCAATTGTCAAAAACAATTAATGTGCACAACATTCAGAAATTGTGTCCAAGCATTTCATTTCCCTCCCAATAAAGTCTTCGGAGTACAACAGTCACAATTTTGGACAAACTGAGTTTGAAAATTTTTTCAAGTATGCAGCCTTCCCAATGCACTATCTCCAGTCTCATAAAGAATGACTAAGCATTTCATTTCCCTTCCCAGTACACCAGTCACAATTTTTCACAAACCGAGTCTGAAAAAATGTCCAAGTATGCAGCCTTCCCAATGCACTATCTCCAGTCTCAAAAAGAATGAGTATAAAGTATGCAGTCCTCCCTAGTTAAATTGTGCCATCTATGTTGTTTGAAAATTTGTTTTTTTCCCTTCACAGACATGTTGAAAGAATCAAGTCAACTGGACCTTCTGCTCAACCTACCATAGACAGTTCCTTCAATCTCAAAAAAATGACTAAGTGTTTGTAAACAAACCAAATTTGTTCCAGCAGCCTTTTCCATTCAACAGTTTGTAAACATTGACTTGTACTTTAATTTAAACAATCTTATTTAAAGTGTTACATATTAAAAGTAACTTCCAAAGTCAAAATAAAAGTCACTGACAACAAAGGTTTTATTTGTAAACAAGTCTCATTTTATTCTGTACTCCAATTAAATAAACCAAGTAATAATATATGCAAACAAAATGTTCATTAAAGTAATTTATGCAAGGTCCAAATTACTATTGTCTTTACAGATGGGTTTTGCGCTGGCGGCCAGAATTATAAAAAAATCGAACAGGGGTTACCCTGTCCGATTTTTCTAATATATTGAAATGGAGGGTTTCATTCCTGTACAAAGAAATACACTTCAAATGATTTGTAAACAGTTACCAATCTTTAGGAAATACTGCAAAATAAAATCTAGCCGATATTCTTCTCTTCAGCGACCATATCTGAAAATTAAACAAAAAGAGCACATTCGTTAAAATCTTAGGAGGCGATTTTCAATGGTTTACGTAAAAATGGCAAAATTTTTAGTTTTACTTCAAGCGATGGGAAAACAAGTTTTAAAATGACAATTTATCAGGGTTATATTCAAACAAATTTTTCGTGAAAAGAGTTCAAGTATCAAGCTTTTGTTTCCGAGTCTGTGCAAAAGGTTTAGCAATTATACGCAAGAAATGACTTCCATTTTTTTAACCACTTCAGTGAAGGAAAAACGTTGAAGTTTATTATTATGTCATGCAGAACAATTCTTCCACATACAAATCTTATGCTAAATTTCTGCATTGATTTTGATTCAAATTGTAAAATGCAATGGGATACATCTGCCAAATTAAGTTGTGCAAGAAATTTGGTCAGTTCTCTTGAATTTTATAAAGAGGGTAAATTTGCTTACTTTTTAAATCTGCAATCTTCGTGGAAGATTGTCGCAGCTCTTTGTCGATAATAGCCTGAAAAAAGAAAGCAAAAATTTCTTAATCATTTATATTTTGGGATAAATTTCAAAACATTAATTTAACCTGCCGTAATGTTTCTAAACTGACCATGATTTTGAGGTTAACAGGGTATGTTAGTACCAATAATACCATACACGTTCGCCACTAATTTTAGCAATGCGAAAAAAAAGTTTATTCGAAAATTTTCCCGCAATGTTTAAGTAATTTCAAGGGAAAAAATCTGCAAAAAGTGAGGTTTTCGAATACCATTGTAATCGTTTTTACCTGTAAAATATATTTATATTAAATATAAAAATTTTTTTTTTTTTCTAAAGCCGTTATGTGTAATAATTTTCCCTCAAAAGTTTCAATTAAAAAGATCCCATTTGTAAATTTGTCTTTTCTTGGAATTCAATAATTGCCGGCATAAGGATTATTTAACAGGAAAGAATTTAGTAGTTGACCAAGGCTGGTTGAAAGGTGTTTTCTAATAAGGGGAATTTTATTTTTCATCAATACAGATGGAATAAGGGATTTTCGCATTCCGCTGCCATCTTGAAAAAAATCGCTGGCAGCCAATGATTAGCGCCATTGTAAATGACGTCATCTGCCATGAGCTTTTCATTGGCTGCCAGCAATTTTGTTCCCCTCTACTGAATTTTTAAATTTCAAGATGGCCACGGAATGCAAAAAATCTCTTATTACATGGATACGCCATCAATTTATTGACCCATTCTTGCAACAAGCATGTTTTCCCCCCAAAAGTTCCAAACTCATACATTTTGCATTACCAGCCCCGACAATTGTACGACCAACAGATTTTGATCTGAAACTCCACAAACATATATTACATCATAAATGGATTTTTTTCCTGAGAATTTTGATTTACCTTTTCCTTGGTGCTACAGTTACTCAGGAGATGACTTTACTCTGAAACTAGAAAGAGAAAAGAGCAAACAAATTAGTAGAAATGCATTAGGATGTTACAACAAAATTCGGAAAGAATTTACAAGTCGGACGTCACATAAGCCCTCATGCACTAGCCTATGGGACAACTCAAAAATATTCTAAGTTTTTCCTAATAAATTCTTCATATTTTTCCCCATCCAAATTTTGGTCTCTTTATTAGATTTGCACTTATTGATGTATAATAAATGATTTTAAGGCAAAATTAGTGACATCCGAGTACTAAATTCTTACCCATATTTCCTTTCCCCAATGAATACTATCAAAGTGAAAACCCAATACATTCATACTGACCAACCCAAAACTGAACCAAAAACATATTTTGATATATGAAAGTCACAAAATACACAAACTACAAAACCATAAATCCATTTAACTCTTTTATGTCAGAAAATAACATAAAACTGAATGCACAGTACAGGGTTTAAAGTAAGTTAACTTACCGTTTCTGCAAAGGTGCAGTGAAGGTAATGCTCTGCTTTTCACCAGCTTCTCTGACAGACCGCACACCTCCAGCAATTTCTCCAAAGAAAAAACCAGAATCTTGTCTCACACTTCACTATTTATTCCAAACTGCTTCTATGGTTCACTGCTTTGTCCCACGTGCTATTCAGATAAAGCCTGCTTTGTTGTCTTTTGGGTGCATTTTGTAACTTTGAATATATATCACATTCCAGGCGCAACTTGGGTCAACCATGGGTCAACGTAGAATGCATTCAGTCTGTACAAAACGCAACCCGACGATCTCAAAACACCTCAATTGTCTTTAGAGAGTCTTGGAAATTCTTTGAAATTTTGTTGGCCGGGACTCCGTCACATAAAAGATAAGTGCAGTCAGGGTAGAATGTTTTATTTTAAATAAAACACCTGGAAACCCACTTGACGAATGCGCTGCTTTGTGGCCCATTACATAACAACATAATATAAATGGCTTGGGAGCAAGATGCAAAAACCACAATGCAACTATTAAGACGTTGTCTTAATTGTCCCAAGAATCTTGGAATTCCTTACCTTTCTTTTCAATGTCCTTTAGGGTCACATATGCAGCACGATACGTGACATAGAGTACCCCTGCCCCTTCCATTGTGTCTCAAACATCCAAAGAATTTCAAAGAAATTCCTCTCTGCTTTCATGGGCCGCTGGTGGGTGTGCGTTAACAAAAGGGAAAAGTGTGTCGAGGTTCTAGTACCCCCTTGGATGTTATGGAACAGTCTTCCTTTGACAAAAAAATGACACAATTTGTCCCAATTTCGAGATAGGTCAGTCCCTACATGTTCTCTTATGTAGACAAAGATAGAAGGTGATAAGTCTTAAGGGAACATTAATTGTAATTATGAAGCAGAAGACTTTTTCTAAAATGTAAAACATATCTAAAAATTTAATACATGATCTCACTATTAATCTTACACAATAGATTATGACAATTGTGGCAAATTACATGAAAATTGACAGACATAAAGAAAATAGACAAAATGCATTTTCATGTTTTTTTTAATAACAAAACTTTATTTGTCAAGGTTTATTACTTTAATTATCCATCATTATTTTCCTGCTCAAAATTGGAAATGTGACAATAAAAAGTCGAGGTTTGAGAATATATGCTTAAACAAGCAGTCATTTTTACCAAAGAGGAAGGAAAGTTTGGCTTTACGAAATGTGACAAAAATATATTTTGACCAAATTTCAGATTCCTGTCTAGAATGCCCCCTTCCCACCAACAAATGTTAAATAATATGAAATATGACTAAATAGTGCTACTATTTTTGGGTTAAAAAAAGATTTATTCAAATATTATTTCTCAGATTTTTTCAACTGAACACCTTTTAATAAATATACATCCACGCTCATAAGTAGGCCTACCCACTAAAACCCTTTCCATATATAGTACTTTATTCAATGTACTGTATGTATTTCCATTACACATTTTTTTCAGTTAACAGTATAATTGCCACAAAAATACACCATATTATTAATAACTGTACTTTAGCACAGTAAGTTTTTTTTACGCAGTACATTTTTCGTTTCATTGAGACTTCGTGAACTGTACAAAAAGAGTCTAAAAGTGAATTATAAATTTTAAAATAAAACGTCTCCCATAATTGGCTAAAAAATAAAAGCAGTGATGTAGTTGAAGTCAGTCACCAAGGACAAGTAAATATACCGAAAAAAATTGACATGGTTTACGACTTGCAACATATACACCATGTTTACACTGGTCCCGAGCTCGGGATCAAGATTGATCCCCGATAAGAATGCGTCAGTGTTAACCGCAATGATTCGGAGTGCCACGTTTACATTCTGTAAGTGATCTCGAGCGCGGCGCCAGAAGTTGCAGTCAAAGGTCATGCTACTATGTGTGCATGTACAGTGTACAAGGCCACTTGAATTTTGCAGGTTTTTCCCCCGGAAGGGCTGTGGAGCGGATGCGGTAAAGATGGTAACGATTAATTGCTTATCTAACCGCAAACTGATCATCGGGGTTCGACCCTCCGCCGACGCGAGACCAAAATCTCGGGGTCTGATCCGGGGCCAATTTGGTCCCGAGAGCGTTTGTGATCCAGAGCTCGGTGCTCGACCCCGAGCTAGGTGTTCGACCCCGAGCTCGGGATCAAGTGTAAACAGGCCAATAGTGAAATAAGCACTGTAATAATACCAATTTTATTACAGTATTACATATTTTGTATAAACATGACGGTTCAGGCAAAATTTGAAATTCCAAATATGACACAGGTTTTAATACTGAAGTAAAGAACATATATTCAAAAGATGACTGACTTAGTACCTAGGCTTAAGTACCTGATGCAGTCCGGTCATGTCGGAGATGCCAGACTAAATGCAGCGCAAGAGGGAACTCAGTGCGCTTAAAGAGTCGTGTCTGAAGTTGCGACCTAACTGCGGCCTTGAATGGAGGCTAGTAACTAGTGGACAAAGTATTGCGTGCGCTCTGGTATGGTTTCAGAAAACAAAATCTGTGCAGTCTTTGACAACACTTTAAGTCAAGACAACACTATGTCAGACACGGTACGTCAAAACCACAACTGTAGGTGTTATGGCCGAGCGGTCTAGTGCGTCGAACTCAAGTTCCTGTGCCAGTACTAGAATGTTGGTTCGATTTTGGGTCGTGACGGGTTGTGGCACTTGCGCTCTTGAACAAGGCACTTAATCACACTTATTCCGTCCTTCGGACAGGATGTAAAGCCGTTGTCCAGTGTGTTAGGTTTCGGTAACGCACTTTAAAGATCCCAGAGCATTCTTTCGTGAAGAGCAAGGGTGTATCGCGGTGTCTCTGGCCGTTTCTAATTCAACTTAGAAGTTGATAGTTATTAGAATATCTATGTTAATTGATCCTATTCCTTTAATTGGCGGTCTTTCCGCTGTTGGATGTGGTCAATAAATTTTTATCAAGCACAATATAAAAATAATACCGGGTAAAAAAAAATCCTGAGTACTTTTCAAAAAAATTATAAAATTTGAAACCTTTTTAAAAAATTTGGTTTCAGAGATTATAACATATCATAAAAAAAGTGGAGTTAATTTGGAAGAAAGACTTCAAAACCTCAAGAAAAAGAAGACAGTTATTGTAAACACTTTAAAACTCCAGAGGACAATATTTTATCTCTATGTTAAATATTTATTAGTCTCCCCGATCCCCAAAAGTACATCATGGCGTTAGTGTTAGTAGACACAGTATTTATCCCAAATTAGTTCAAAATAAAATATGCATAATTAATAGTTCTGCATTGGGAGTACTGTTTTCAATGTTTTGGAAGTTTTTGATGTTTTACGAGTTGGAAGAATGGCCAAATTTTTTGGTAGTCTTTTATAAATTTTAGGACATTTTGTAGTTATCTTTGTGTCCTTGGCAAACTCGGAGCCAGTTTGATTCATGACTCCAGTTGACCACTGGATAAACGTCATCCTGGTGACACACATGCGCACTAACGTTCCAGTGCGAAGGCCTTCGGTTAGTCAACTGTTCTGCGCAAAACGCTGCATCAACTCCAGTGGCGGATCCAGCCTCATTAAAATACAGGAATACAATGGATTTCAGGGGGTCCGACCCACTAAATTCCATTGTATTCCTGTATTTTAATGAGGCTGGATCCGCCTCTGAACTCAATACCTGGTGTGTACCAGTGTCCAGCGTGACCGTGTCCGTAGGGCTAGTTCCAAATGACACGACTAACCATCGTTGACTAGACTGCGTTCAGAAATAGTCAAACTATAGTCTTCAATCGAACTTGCCCATATTTGGCTTTGGGTATGGTTCAATTTCTCGCCCCTATTTCGTTAGTCGTTGTCTTTGATAAATTTGATGAGTTTTTCCATGAGCACGGCTAGTGTTTTGTCTAGAGGATCCATAGCTCCACGTTGCATCCATTTGGGGATGGTCACTCGAGCGTGGGAGAAGCCCAGTTTCTGTAAGATGTAATCGACTCCGAGGGGTTCGATTTGCTTACCGCCCCAAGACAACAGCCTGCAAAGAAAAGGATGAAACAATCTCAAGTACAGCAAAATCTTGACTTCAATCAAATGTGACTGTCGGCAAAACCTAGACAAAGTCAAAATCTTTAAGTGTATTTTATGAATCTACACTTAATTCTGAACATATCCTCAAAATTTGATGAAGTTATCTCAAAATTTGACTAAGATATGACCTCCCATTTGATCTGGAATTTGGATCATCTACGCCAAGTCTTTTTTCTTACAAGATTTTTTAAAGATAGGCCTCACAAAAACACATTTTTGGACACAAGAGCGACAACCTTTTTATGGACAGAAATTGTGTCAATAGGTACATGGGTGTATTATGTTTAATTAGCTCACGGCAGAGATGCTAACATTGCAATTTGAACTGCCCCCTTTAATGGCCGCCCGTGCAAAGGTTCTATACCTGATTGTGGGCTCAAGTTGCCACGTAATGCACTGGAATTCACGCCAATCGCTAGCACCACTCGACGGCGTGATCTCACTGGTACCCGCTGTAGCTGGTTCCTGAAGACGCACTCCCTCATGCTCTGCTGTGGGCTGGAGTGTGGGTCGTCCGGATACAGAGTTACGATGAAATTGCGTGGCTGTGAAAATAAACGAATAAATTCTTACTTCAATTTCTTGGTGGATTCTTGAAAAGCACACGTCTGTTCTGGTGGTGTTAACATAATAGAGTCCTAAAGTGATAACGTTACCCTTTGTGTGTTGCTATGGTTTTGGGTCTACACTAAAACCAGTGAACTGTTTCCCCGTGCTTTAGCAATGGACGTTTCAGATTACCAGTGAACGTTTCAGATTACCAGTGAATGTTTAGACCCAGTTAGCTTGGCAATTGAAGTCACACTTAAGAAGTCTATTATTGCTACCATCAGAAAATCACCAGAACCATTTCGCTTCAACTAGGTGGCTGCCTGGCCAAGGCACACAACCATATCAGCAGTTAGATTGTGGCATTCCCCCTGTAGGGTACTCCTGGCACTGTTGCCATTATTATCACTGCCATCAGGTAATCACCAGAACCATTTCGCTTCAACTAGGTGGATACCTGGCCAAGGCGCACAACCCTATCAGCAGTTAGATTGTGACATTCCCCCTACAGGGTACTCCTGGCACTGTTGCCATTATTACTGCTGCCATCAGGGAATCACAAGAACCATTTCGCTTCAACTAGGTGGCTACCTGGCCAAGGCACACAACCCTATAAGCAGTTAGATTGTGACATTCCCCCTACAGGGTACTCCTGGCACTGTTGCCATTATTACCACTGCCATCAGGGAATCACCAGAAACATTTCGCTGTGCCTCATAGCTCAGCTGGTAGAGCAACTGCTTGGAGAGTCTCGGGTTCAAATCTAGACAAGGTACATACATGATTTTTTCTCTCATCTTAAGTTTGGTTAGAAATATGTGTAAAACAGGCCAATAATGGTAGATTTGGGAAACGAAATTGGACGTACCTTTGTCTTTATGGCTAATGTAAGCCGTGGCAAATGCGTGAAGAAACAAGATGAGTTCAATATCCATAGCCACGTTGATGTGGTCGGTGAATTGGGTCACAAAACTGACGGTTACCGCCTGCGGAGGACCTGCAAAATTAAACAAATTTGTTTTTCTTAATCCCAGTGGAATTTGTAGGGAAAATGGCAATACTTTTATTTAGTATCTGGTAAAAAAAGAATAATAATAATTATACTCTGATAAAGAATGAGGTTGAGAGATGTAACATTTTATCGGTCAGTGACATGTATGACCACCTCTTGTGGCAAGGCTGACTGCACCAGCCTCTGTAAGAGCCGCTGAGGCAGGGTGAGCCACTCTGCCTGAAGTGCCTCCCTGAGCTCCTGCACGTCTAGGGGCCTTTGGGAGATGCACAGCCCCAGTGGTCAGCTCATCCTACGCAGGTTCAATCAGGTTGAAAAACCCAACAAACTTGGTTTTCTGAGAGCCCTTAACTACAGGATTCTCCCCAAAACAGGAAATGTCACATTTCATTGCTGTGGGAATCATTTTGTTCAAACAGATCCTCTTGGACCTGGAGGAAATCACTGAAGCAGAACGGTCTTGAAAGCAATTCCAAAGTGATTGGTCGATCAGTGCCGTGTTATCCACAAGTTCACTGTATTCAACAAATTTGTGATCAAGAATTGATATTTTAAGAAAATTGCATTATTTTAAACTGTACATATAATGACATAACAATTCTTCATAATATTAAGGGGCATTGCAGATGATCATGTGGTCAGACTTTATCACAAGCCGTTGTTTGAGCCATGCTATATTCAGATCTAGTCCCCCGTCTCCCTCTACCTACCGTGGAGTGCAGGGCTATGAGTAGACTGCATGTGGTTAGACTTCATCACCATCTGTAGTTTGGGCAGTGCAAAGATTGGATCGGCAGTATGCCTGATGGTTTCCTTAGAGCTGAACGCTGCCATTCGACTGGAAGTCAGTATGTGTTCGAACTCTGTCGACAAGTTAAAACAAGATTTAAACGTTAACAATTTTGCTGTTTAACACTGTTTAACCTAGGCCCAAAAAGGGTTACAAATAGTGTGACAACATGCCTTTCAAAAAACCCTGTGTACAAATTTCAAATATACGCTCGTAACCAGGACGGCCTAATAAAATGTAACACAAGTGTCTGTCCCGGTTACGCGCGTATATTGGAAGTTTGTACACAGTGTTTTTAAAAAGGCATGTGGTCACACTATTTGTAACCCTTTTTGGGCCTAAGTTATCTCTTCAGAACAACTGAAACTTATTTCTTTTATTTTGAGACCAGACAAAGGTATTTTTCCTGGAAAACATGGTCTGGGTTGCCAAAATGCCCCCTTTACCGTGGAAAGACTCATATACATTTAATAAAAATATTTACAAAATGAAGCAATTACTAAAAATATAATAGAAAATCACAATACACGTAAATGAATCCTAGAATATACACTAAACTGACCTTCGGGTGCTTTGATGGCACAGACATACTGGAAACACTGATCGATAGTGCCATTTGTCGGGAAATGGTGGCGTTCCGTCCTAGTGACGCGGTAGATGACCCCCATTGACCCTTCACCTCGCTCCGTTTGGCAGTGACCCAGATTGAAGACTAGATCCTCGATGATGTTTGTCGCTCCTTGGCCTGGTAAAATATTTGAAGAAAAGTTGATTAATTTAGGGGCCGTCCAAATTTTCACGGTTCTAAAAGAGTAGGGGGAGGGGGATGGGGGTCGAGGGCTGCGTAGGACTTTACATGCACTGTAAACATTTTGACATTTCATGGTAGTGACAACAAATGTTGATAAGTAGTATTTTGGGGGAGGGAGGGGGTCTTGAAAAATAATAATCTCTGTGGAACTGTGAAAATGTTCACAACTTTGGACGGCTCCTAAATCAACAGTATCGTCAAGAATGCCACATAAAGACTTTAATAGAATCCCTTTCACTGGCAGCCATGACAGGGGACAGGTTTTCATATTTAAATGATGTGACAATAGACCTTTATCACGGTGCCGCCATCCTATTAAAATGAACGTAACCAAAGCGAGGCTTGCAGAAGAAATAGTTTGGTCCCGTTTTGAAATTGTTCAGTGTGTGCATCATAATGCCACAGACGTTGCGCGATCAAGAGAGCATGCAGCATAGACAGTGATTCTCAATGGTTGAATAACACGCGCTATCACGCGGACACGCAGATGCACTGATCGTACCCGACACGTACTATGGGGAGCAATACGAAGATGGACGCACCGTGATAAAGGTCTATAGATTCACAAAGTGCCTACTTGTGCATGACACACGGTAACAATGTGATTGCCTGCTAAGATGGTCTATTTAAAATACAGTAGCTCTGGGAGGCACTTCAGGCAGGGTGGCGCACCCTGCCTCAGTGGCTCTTACAGAGGCTGGTGCAGTCAGCCTTGCCAAAAGAGTGTTTATACACATTACTGATTGATACAATATGTTACATTTCTTAGCTTCCTCAATTATTTAGTCAGAGTGTAACTTGCATTTGTTTGCATTGAAATCTTACCGTCGGTTTTACTCAATTATTTAGTCCGAGTGTAACTTGCATTTGTTTGCATTGAAATCTTACCGTCAGTTCTACTTGGTTTGATCGGCACCGCTTCCGTCTCAAAGTGTATCTCTGGTTCTTGTAGAGTAAAGAGCGCCCACGAGCTAGCCCTGAAGTTGATACCATGGAAGCAGGCTAGCATGGCGCGATTGCCGCTCAGTCGGACGTGGCCTCCCAATGTCAGGTTGCCTGCGTGCCACTGTGGGGGAAGTAACTTGCTGTTGGTACGGCAGCTCTGGAGTAATGCGAAGGCCGGCTGCCAGTGGCGGTGGTAGTTTCTCTCGGCTGGAATGGGATGTCAATTTACGGATCAAAAGTTTTTTGGAAAAGACCGACTTACAGTAAAACTGACAAGCTTGAACCAAAATACACACTAGACCGAGTCCAGCAATTTAAATGTCAAGTACCGTGCCTGAGTGGTTTAGGTCACTGACTCGCAATACTCGGATGAAAACTTGGGGTTGCGGGTTCGATACCCGGCTGTGGTACCTGTGCTCTTAAGCAAGGCACTTAAACACAATTGCTCCATCCTTCAGAAGGGATGTAAAGCCGTTGGTCCAGTGTGTTGTGTAATGCACTTTAAAGATCCCAGAGCAATCTTTCATTAAAGCAGGCCTCCCACTGTGCGATTTTGGCCACGAATTAGGTACGATTAGCTAGGATTAAGTACGATTCTGTGCAGTTTCTATAGACAGTTTCTGGTAATCGTACCAATTCGTAGGAAATTCGTGGCAAAAATCGCACAGTGCGAGGCCCGCTTAAGAGTAAGGGGATTCCCCGGTGTCTCTGGCCGTCGGCTGCCAATGGCACCACCCACCTATGTATCTCGATGTTTAGGTGGAAGACACTTATAAGCTTCATGCAATTCAGTCTAAGGGCTGCAAATTGAAGTTCTATAAACCCATTAAAAAGTTTCTTTACATGTGTGCTTATCTATGAGAGCCTGTTGGCAATACAAATAATCGATAGGACAGTGCACCTGTAAAGACAACTCTGGCAAAATTAAACAGACATTTGGAATTGGATGAGGATGTTATTTTTTTAAGAATTAGAAAACATGTCCCACCTTGAACGGTAAGCCTCTCCAAGCTACGCGTACTGCTGCTCTCACTCTCAGTATGCGTGCCTTCGCTAGACGGCTGACTAGAAGCGCTCCCTAGCTGCCAGGACGCCAACATACGTTTACTGCTCTGGAACTGTTGACTGAAGAACTCCTCAAGACGGGACGTCATCTTGATTAGATCCGGGGTACTGGAACGCGACAGCATGAGCTGGAAGGTGTCCCATTCAAGCTGGCCGTGGAGGTAGACTGATGAGGACCTAGGAACAAAAAAAGAGAGGTTGGCGTAGTGGTTGTTTCTCTGTATTTTCACCTCTGGTGGTGTATGTGGATTGGGTTTGCAGTCCATACGTTTTTCCTAGGAGATTTCTGTGCCGATAATTGCAAGATTCTCCCAGAAACAGAAAACGCCAAATTTCATTAATATGGGAATCACTTTGTTCAAACAGGTCCTTTTGGATTTCGAAGAAATCACTAAGGCGCGAGGTCAAAATAGAAACGGTCTGTATACCGGGAAACGGTACATAAACGATACACTGTTGCATTATGCAAGGTTTTGAGTGAGCAAGCAAACGGTTCAGCTGGTCTGGCCAAACGGTAGATAATTGGCAGTGTTCAACCCACCCCGTGTTCGCTGAACAAACGGTTTTCTGCCCACAGACAAACGGTTCCAAGAGGGATTAACTTGAACCATTTACTGGTATACAGACCGTTTGTATTTTGACCTTGCGCCTAACATAGACTAGCCTTAAAAGTGATTCCAAAGTGATTGGTTGATAATCACTAAATTCACTGAATTCAGCAAATTTCTGTTCTGATCAAGAATCGATATTTTAATAAAATTGCATTTCTGTTTTTTTTAACCGTATACGACGGAATCAACTTAAAGAAAAAAGAACATCTCCCAACCTGCTGTGGCTAATGTCAGCTCCGGTCATCTCGGCAAGTTTCCACTCATCGTTCAGATTGACGTGGACTTTATCCAGCCTCTGGATCACGATACTAGATCCCATGTAGTCAATACGGACGGTCAACAAACCAAGATCGGACTGTAGCCGCTGGCTGGGGGCATGGGATGGTTGCTGACAATGGCTTACTGGGAATATGGAATAATAAAAGGCATTCATAAATACCTTAGACAGTTTACGCATCCCTATTGGTTGAAAGCACATCACGTGGGCAGTTTTAAACGAGCGATAAATGCCCAGTCAGTCTTAAACACTTTTGAGCCTGACTCACGGCCGCGCCCGTACCCTGGTCAGCGCATATGGAACATGCACATGCACACACAAACTGCACGCCCCCGCAAGCAAACTGTGCACTGTGACAAGTATCCGGTCGTGTGCGTGCACGTACAACACGCTTGCATTATGCGTAACTTGCGCGATCGAACAAAAACAACTCAACGCACAGTTAGCAGTTTATACGAACGCAATAGAAAGTGAATTCGTGCAAACCATGCCTGGTGGCTCGGGCCATTATCAGCGTCCAGGACCCTAGCCAGTTTTAAACGTATGTCTAAGACTGGCCAAACTTACTTTTAATCCCTAAATAAAGGTCAACTAGAACTCATGTACTTAATACGGACAGAGAAATAGTCATTTTAAAGGCACAATTTTATAATTTGCAAGACAAACAGTCAATGGCAAATTCCAATAAGTAAAACAGTTTTTTGTGGGATATAACACAGTTTGCCAATAATACAAATGTATAGGACCACAAATCGAGAATGTACTGACAACATTATGGCGTTTATTGTAATGAAACTCTTCAAATTAAGACTTGTCCAAGTCCTTACATGTTCCGCCGAGCTGCTCGATAACTACTTGACCTCCGATGACCCCGCCCTTTGCTTCAAAGATACTTTTCTTCAAGCATGTGCACATCTGCATCTCCTTGCGTCCGACGCTGTCAATGGACACGTAGCCCTGAGTTCGCAGGTCTGTCGTGGACCAACTGCGAGTTAAAAAGCAAATGCAACATATATAAATCGGAGGAGAAATTACCGCGGTATCTCAGCACTGTGGCAACAAGTATGCCAATTATGAGATGAGCTACGGAGCAAACAAAACACACACTTTCAAAATTTTGTCATTTTTTACAAAAACATGTACATGTCAAATTTTCATTTACGTTCATCTTAATATCACATAATCCACATGGTCAAAGTTAAGGTCATCAAAAACAACAGCAAATTTTGATTCCTAATATAACTAATAAAAATGCACCAAAATCAATAAAAATTCAACTTTTCACTAACACATCAGTTGAGAATCTTTGAAATTAGCACCAGTTCACGCGTAAAATTTTGCACTTCACGCGTAAAATCAACTATCACATAATGATAAAATAAGCCACCCCTTAACTTCCAGCCTGGCTACAGCCCCATGTTATGTCATTTGAAATTTGATGGTGACTTTCATTTTGGCTATAACTTTGAAACATTTTGCTTAAAAACACCAAAATTAATAAATTGGAAGAGGATGATGTTATTACACTTATCAATATTTTTTAGAGAACTACTGCAGAATAACCCAAATACAAAATAGATTTTTCCTAAAAACTGAACAAATGCAGAGCTACCAACTTTCCAAGATTTTGGAATAGAAACCCGGAAAATAGGTTGCTTTCCTGACTTCAGACACGTCCAAAGATCTTTGAGGTTGTCAATTGACAATCCAGGAGCATTTTTATCCGTATCGGTAGTCGTGAGATTAGTCATTTTCCAGGGAATTTGTTGCAAAATCCAGGAGGGTTAGCAATGTAGTCAAAATAAAAAGTGCACTTACACCGTGCTTCCCATGACGTTACTCATATTCATATGGATATCCAGCTTGGTGAAGTTAACACCAACACGCACGCTAGTATGCCAGCTAGGGCCAGCCTTGACCGTACCCCCGGCCGAGCTGCCGCTCCCGCTACTGCTGTGGGGACGGGAATCGGTCGGTAGGTTGGCTAAACCGTCGGAGTCAGTGTCGTACAACGTGGACAATTGCCGCTTCGGGTTTGAAACTGTGGAGAGAACATTACAGTTTAAAGGAGCATGTATAAATTACGTTTTTAAACCCCCTTCCCCAGCCGCCTTTTTTCCATGGGTGTTGAGATTTTTATACTATAGAGCGTGATCCAATTCCGTCCCTCACGCGTGAGAGACGGAAATCAAGAGACAAATGCTTTTCCTACGTCAACAACAAATGAAAACTAAAGTGAACCCGTTTGTTTACCTTCTACTGATGTTAATACACACACCCAGTTTATCACATGTTGAAATTGACTTTACAGTTTTATGCAGAGGTTGTTTTTATGCGTAAGGGACAGATAATCACTAAAATCTTTTACATGCATTTTTAACTATTTCTGGAAAATGTGATGGCACAGTGTACCCAGTCAAATTTATTCTGTTAATTTTTGTAATATGATTGTAAAATATGGATATTTCTTTACAGATCGAGGTATTATTTTGATTAATTTAAGAAATGTTGAAGTCTTCATCCAGTGTTTACCAGTTTTGGATCACGCTCTATATCGCTTGTCATATTTTTCTCATTACCATTTTTAAAATTTTGCATTTTCAATTTGCATATTTTTAAGGATATCATTGAAAAACTACCAATGTTTTGTAAACTAATTTATCTGGTTCCATAAAGCAGTGTAATGTGTACACCAACCCTTTTTGCTTCCACATCCAAAGTGGGGATTGCAAATTTCCCATTTTCTTTTCATGGGTAGTACCTTGGGGAGGCATTTTATATGATTATTAGGTTAAAACCAAAAACATTTTTCTGAACAGAGTTTAAAGACCGTACCAGTTGGCGACGCGAGACCCTTGGACTCGGAAACAACGGGACTGGAGTGCTGCGAAGATTGGACGCTGAAGACACTTGGTGAAGGGGGAGGGAAGTCCCTCCTAGGGGGCTTCTTGGGGACGTAAGGCGTCTTCTGAGGGGAGTAGTATTCCTCCTCATAGTCGGAAGATGATGCGCTGCTGCTTAAGGAGGCTAGAAAGACAAATTAAAGAAAAATATTCGTTTAACAAGATGATGCAACTTGCGTCAGTTGAGGCAGCCTTTTTCAGACACCACACGCATAAATTTGATGTGTGTCACCTCAAGAAAATTCAGCATGGGGGAATTTAAAATCACAGATTCACAAAAACTTTTCAGTGCATCTTTTCACTCCAAATTCCCTCTGTGGTGCGTTTTCCTGAAGCGACGCACGTCAAGTTTATGTGCGTAACACGTGAAAAATGTTTAATGTGAATCCAGCCTTACGGATATTAACGGGTGTCGGAAGCATTTTCACAGTGGTATGGTCAAAAAAATATTTAGTACGCAAACCAATAAAATTGCTACACTGTGCCGGCAGAGTACAGAGTTTCACGGGCCTAGAATTGTTGACATTTTTTTTTTACGAAAAGTGGTACGGTCAAGACCGTAGTCACCGTATAGCTTCCAGGATCAAATTCAGGATCAAATTCAGGATCAAATTCAGGATCAAATTCAGGATCAAATTCAGGATCAAATTCAGGATCAAATTCAGGATCAAATTCAGTCAAAAGGATCCTTGTAATTTTTGATAACTTAAGACATTTCTGAAGAAGCCTTTTCAAAATTACTCTCACGCATATGACAACTCATAGGTTACCCCGTTCAGCCCGATATCAATGTGCGTGATTACTGACATGTATCCAGTCTGATCTTGCCATTCCTTATATTGATTCATGAGTCTCACCCGATGACAGCTGGCTGTCGCTTTCTTGAGCCGTCTGTTCTTCCCCCAGGAACAGCCTCTTAACGATGCTCTTACGATACCAGGCCTTAGGGAATGCCATCATCTCAGTCAAACGTCGCATGTCGTACTTGAAGGCCGCTGTGCCAATGTCGCACAAAACTGGAGGTACGACAAAACGTGTTACAGAGCTTAAATATTGACACCATTAATAGTGTATTAACTAGTAAAAAGGTCTAGATCCCCTTTTGGGATCAAAATAATATTTTCCTACAAATGCCGTTATCTTCTTTCAAAATATATTAAAGTAATAATTTATTCAAAAAAGATAGCTTATAGGATTTTTTTTCTAACCTAACAGTCATATAAAAATACCTCCCCAAAATACTATCCATGGGAGGGAAAACTGGAAATTTGCAATCTCCAATTTGGATGTGGAAGCAAAAAGGTTGGTGTAATCACTGCACTGCTTTATGAAACGGATAAATTAGTTTACCAAACATTGGTGGTTTTTGGACGGTATCCCTGGAAATATACGGATTGAGAACAATATGAAACAAATATGACAAATGATATGGTATCAAAATCTCAAGACCCATGGAAAAAATGGGTGCGTCAAAAATGTGATCTAGTCATGCTCCTTTAGGCCCCCAAAAGGGTAGCAGATAGTCCGACAACATTTCTAAAAACTCCTCCCTAGATTTCTTATTTACTTACATAACAAGGACGGACACTTGTGGCACATCTGTCTGTCCAGTTACACAAGTTACATGACAATTTTGTAGAATTTGGAACTTCGGAATTTTGTACTGTTCAGCATTCGATCAAACTAGCAAATCTAGCAAAAATAGATAATCCATATGGTATTCCGCAAACTAAAAACAAAAACAACTTACTCGAAAACTGGTTGTTGTTCTGTGAGGTACTCGGCGACACCGACAAAACCGGTGACTTTGGACGCTCGTCCCTAAAAAAGGGCGGAGACTGCTGATGAGTTTGTGTGCGTGGCATAGCCCACGGTTCACCCTGCGGTCTTGCCTGTTGTGGGTCCTGCTGGGTACCGGCTAACGATTCTACACCTTGGCCTATGGAGGTTGCTGATGCCGAGGCCATGGATACCAGTTTGCGGGAACGCGACATGTTGACTTTGATGAATTCTACTTTGAGAGAGAGCGCATCTTTTCTGGAGAGGTTTGGCCAAGGCGAAGTGCTGTCGTCTTCTGCTAAAAATATAACCAAAATAAAGAAAATGTGTCAAAAAGAAGAAAATGTAGAATTTTTTAATATCAATAGTAATAATAATAATAGTTAATTTTGCATAGCACTTTATCAAAATAACAAAGCGCTGTTGCCATTATTATCGCTGCCATCAGGGAATTACCAGAACTATTAGTAATTTTTTAACATTTATCTACCATTTTTCTCAGACGAAAAACGCAAGAAATATTTTCATTTCACCTGTTCGTCCTTCCACTTCCTCCATAACCCTGTCTCGTCGTTGCGTTCCGCCGTAAGGATGAAAGACGTAGAGAGAGAAATCAGACATGACAGCCGCGGCGCTTAGTCCGATGCGGTCCTGGCCTTCGCCCGATATTGCACTGCCTGCTAGAACGATCAATAATACAACAATATTCAATGGGAAAAATTCTGAAAATGTTATCAAATGGTTTTACATCAAACAGTTCTCAAAATGATCTAGTGACGGATATCTCATCTCGGAAATTAGGTCCTATAGATCTATGACTTGTGATAAGCCAGATAACTACGCTGGAAGATCTTTTGTTCTGGAAAATCATGAGATTGATTAACCCTAACTTCCTAGGATTGAGGGTTAGGGGCCGTCCAAAGTTGTCAACATTTTCACGGTTCTATAAAGTGTAGGAAGAGGGAAGGGGGGAGGGGGTTTAGGGGGGGGGGGGTGTTGAGGGCCACGTAGGACTTTACATGCACTGTCAAATGTTGAAAAATACCACGCTCTGTAGAACTGTGAAAATGTTCAAAATAAGGAAATTCTGAGAAGATTGTTATACCTGATGTTGAATCCAGCGAAGCATTGCCTTCCATAGTTAGCTGGTCTATCTGGGTGTTACCACGGGATGAGAACGCAAACTCCACTGTGGGAAGTTTTAGGAGACATTCCACCTGGCAAAAAAACATTTTAACGAAGTATCACAAGAACCAGTTTTGTTTTAAATATTTACCTTGTACAAATGTGGATAATATTAAAAAGAATCTAGGCAACATCGATCGTTGAAGACGGTGAAGCGAAAGCGGAGGGTAAAATCGTTTGTAGGCCACTGCTTGCCGCATCGCACCAGCCACGCAATGCACACGTGCACGCATCACGCAAAGATGGCGCTTGCTTAGTGATTAGACACGTCTGCTTCGCTACTCGTTGCAGTCTCGGTCTGCTCGCTGAGCGGCACAGTACATACATGTACACAGCACTTGCGTGGCGACTAGACTTGCAAAAGTTTGCTTCGCAAAATTACTGACTCAATTAAGGGCGCTCGTTAAAAAAATATAGCCCGCTGGAAGGGCAAAAAAGCGGAAAATAAAATGTGGATCGCGGAGCACACAACAGAAAAGTGGACATCCGCTAAAATTCAAAGATTTTACAATAAAAAACAGTGTTGGTAAAATTCCGGAAATTCTGACAAATCTCACCCCTGCACTTGACCAAACGAAAATACATTTTATTAATAAACAATTTCTAGATTGTCAGATTAAATAGGAGTTGACTTTTCAGCCGTCCATTTTATGTTACCTTTGAGACCGGCAAACAACTGAGGCATATAACAGATGGTTTCAGGCACACGTAGACCACCACGTCGACGGGGAAGGTGCTAGAGTCCATGGTTGACGAAGACACGAGAGAGTTTGCCGACACACCAATGTCTTCAACGCTTTTTGTCAAATCTTTGGGAGGATAAAGAAGTGAGAATTTTACGTGAATTGAAGATAAAATTATAAAGCAAAATTTCAAAACTTGGGATGAGAGAAAAAAAGAAAAAAAATGCAAAATTTGAAATATATTATGCCACTTCGCCCCGAACCACGGCCTGTGCACGAAGTATTTTGGGGTGAATTAGCATTCTGACGAAGTGGTATAAGGACGAAGTGGTTTGGGGGCAAGGTGGCCCTTGGGGCAGGTGGTTCAGGGTGAAGTGGTGCAGGGCAAAATGGTTTTGGGGCGAAGTGAATTTACGTCTCATACGACGAAAAATCATGGTTTTACTCATTTCTCGAAAACTATAGCACTTTAGACAAAACCATTTCATGGGAAGTTTACTACCGTCATCATGTTTGTAGTGTGTAAGTTATGTGTAAATCTGTGAACATTTCTGATTTTCGAGATTACCAATGATGTGTTCTAACTTTAAGTCAATGCCCTAGTCACCTAGGAAGTTCTTCAGCACGGCCACGAAGTGCGAGAGGACAGGAAGAAATACTCGGTTTTAGAGGTGGGAGTCAACACTCCCGCACATGAACGTGTGGGGAACCCCACTGAATCAAGCAGGGACAGAGAACCCAATCCAGAAGGGATTCGAACCAGGGCCAGAGAGGTCAAAAATTGACAGAATAAAATGAGAAGATTTGTTTACCAGCGGCTTGCATGGTTATCGCCGAGTCTGGCACAGTCTCAAGGGCTTCCTCCAAGAAATCAAGCAGGGACAGTGACACGACCACCTCCTGTCAAATAACCACAACAAACGATTTGAAATTGAACAAATACACTACTCACAATGAGTAAGGAATATTGTGGGTGTTCGCAGATATTTTATTATGGGTATGCATTCCGCTTGAATGATTTTGTATATGATTAGACAATTGTATCTGCATGACAGACACACGTTGTCACAGGAATAGGTAAAAACAGTCATTTGAAGAAAAACAAATCCAAAATTGACAACATACCAATATCCCTAACTTATTGTGAGCAGTATAGACCGTATCGAATAGCTGCCATTTCGTGGGGCAGTTTCTTTGTTCCTTGAGGACATGCATGGTTGCACATATTGTGCTTCCATTGTTGAACGGTTTAAGTAACAAAAGGTGGCCCACGAAATGGCGGCTATTCGATACGGTCTATAGAAGCTATTTCAACCAATTGATACACACTCATTGTGTCCAAAAAGTGTGCATAGAAATCTGATGTCTTGTTTGAACTTTTTATGAAACCAAATCTTGACGAATACAGCATTTTCTTCCCTTAAAGGCACAGGCTCGTCAGCAATGCGCGCCCGCCAAATGTGTGCCACGCAATACGCAGCTCCATAGCAAAGGCATGGAGCTGCGTGTTTCGAGCACGAATTTGGCGGGCGCGCATTGCTGACGAGCCTGTGCCTTTAACATTACATCGTAATTCAACGCTTTTGGGGCAAAGTGCCTCGCTCAAGGGCACAAGTACCTCAGGTGGTTCTGGACCAAAAAACCTTCAGCTGTTTCCATCTCAAGTTTAAAACAACTCCGACAATTGCTTGCTCACTTTAAACAGGCTCAAAATTTCAGCTGAAAATCTACCAGACCACAGATATTTTTTACTAAACCACATCAAGAAAAAAATTAAAACAAAATGGACATGAAACTAGACATCCGGCTAGTACAGCACAGAAAGCACCAGACCAACAAGAAAATTACTGGCTTCGGTCCAATGGCAATTTTACTTGGCAATTTCTCCCACAAAGGTACCATTTTAAACGGAAAAAAATCATTTTTACCATTGCTATTAACACTCAGATTTTTCTTCGCAACTTGTAAAGATAAAATGTTGGTTACTGCAAATTATAAGTCTTATTCAAACACAGTTTTATTGACCAACCTTTGGGGGCGATGTGAGCATAAACCAGGTATACAGCACAGCCTGCTTGCTAGTATGCTGTGATTTCTTGTCGATACTACCGTCCGTGGACGAGGTATCGCCGGTCGTGCTAGAGGCGGTCTGTTGGGGTTCCCGATCTCGCTCGGACTCACTGGCGGAGCGACCTGATAAACTACTGCTTGACGATTCGTAGTGAATCTAGGAGAGTTAACATGCAAAGAGAATTGGCACAGAAAAATATGCTAATATTCTAAGACTTTATGGCAAAAAAATGTGTCACACATGAGCAGATGTAAATCAAAACAATTCTGCTAGATGTTTAAAAATTCTACTTTCAATTTTTTTGAAAAGAATTCTGCTAAAATTGGTCACGTTCCCGGGTTCGTTTCCTGCCTAGGTCAGTATGTTAATTGGGTTCTCAGTCCCTGCTTGGGTTTTCCCCAATACAGAATTGTGTAGGGGTTTTCCTCCCACCTCTAAAACTGAGCATTTCTTCATCGTCTTCTCTTCACAGGTTCTTCAGGCTTACAAGCTACAGTGCCCGAAGAGCAATCCTTAATATAATAATAACGAAATGAAGAGTTTCATTGCAAAACACAATAAACGCCATATCAAAAATAAATGTTAGATAATGGTGTCAGTACATTCTCGAATGGTGGTCCTATACATTTGTCAAATAGATTATTGGCAAACTGTGTTATATCCCACAAAAAACTGTTTTACTTATTGGAATTTGCCATTGACTGGAGTGCTTAGCTGTAATACAAAATGGCAGTTTTCTCGAAATGCCAAAAATTGATATACAGCATTTTGCGACTCACAGGCAGATCCTGACTTTAATATCAGTGCCAATTTTGATCTAATTTGTTTGTGTCGGTTATGGCGTGCCTACTCATGTTAGATGCATATTAACAAAAGACTTTCCCCCACGATGGCTGACATGCAAAGAGTATATTGCAAACTTGATGCCTCACCTTCACATCAAACGCCGGCAGATAAAACGTCGACTGCTTCGGTGGTTTAGTCTTAGCTTCCATCATACTAGGTGAGACGTGTCGCGTCAGAACAGGCCGACTGTGAGTGGGCATAATGTCTTCAAATAGACTCGGTGCTCTGCGCGTATCTCCAGGATGTCTGAATATTGCAAACAAATGTCATGATCAGACGACCAGTTAATATTGATAAAAGGGTTGTAGTTGAGTCTATCACAAGTCTATCACAAGTCCAGAGCCGATAAAATCACAAGTCCGTGACAAGTCCCGCACAAGTCCAGTAACAAGAAGCAAAGGATGAACACGCACGAAAGAATGCCTTAGTGGTGATCAATGTTCGTAAGACAAAGGAAAATTTCATGTTTGTTTTTAACTTACAGGACTAATCAAAAAATATAAAAAAATAATAAACCCAAAAAACCAACATTTTTTCACAAGAAGCAAAGGATAAACACGCACAAAAAGAATGCCTTTGTTGGAGTTCATTTGAATAGCTTGTGACTTGAATTAAGACCCAGGGACTTGTGGTGGACTTGTGAAGGCTTCTGAGGACTTGTGATGGACTAGACTACAGCCCTGATGTTTAACATCAAACAACCTGGGCCCAATTTCATAGAGCTGTTTAACAGCCCATTTTCTGTTAACCGAGCGTCAGGCTATTTCATAGACATCGTTAAGGGTAAGCAACTGAAAACCTGCCTTAACCGCAGAGCCAAATTTTGCTTAAGATATTAAAGTGAAGCAACAATGGGGGTTTCCAAGCGCGCATGCTTAAGCACGCAGCGGCCGTGAAATAGCCTTAACGTTAGCACAATTTTTCTGCTACAGTAAGCAGACGTTTTCAGCTAGCGCTTAAGCAGCTCTATGAAATTGGGCCCAGAATACATGAGGCATTACATGCCCTCAAAGTCTCAGAAATGTCTGATTTTCTTAATTTTAAGAAATATCTCACCCTGTGATGGTCACTTCTGGCTCTTGTTCATCCAAGCTACGATGACAGTTTAGCACCAGCATTCCACTGTCGATGTTAAACTTTAAGTCCAACTCGAAGGCCACCGACGGGGGCTCCACCTTGATGGAATGGGAGGGGGAAACCGGCGGGTAGGATGGTTGGGTATCGGGGTGGAGAGTTGATCGGCCACGGCGCTGGCCGCTGGAAGGTCGAGATCGGTGCCTGGAAGATTGGAAAGAAGTTTAGGATTTGTGACCCGACTGTATGAAATATGTTAAATGTTGCACAGTCTAGGCCGAGTTTTGCAGACAGGGGCCCCCATTGGCCCCCTTTGAGATCCTGAGATAATTATCGCAGTATGACGACATATTCAGTGCAAAAAAGTGAAGTGGCCCCATTGATGAGAAAAATGACAAAACTATTTGAATCTCCAAAAATCACTTGGAGGCGGTTTTTTGAGATATTCATTTATGCACAAAAACTGTTTGGATTTTCTGAAGTATTACTGCATATAGCTGAAATTTATACAAGGTAGTTTTCTCAACATAGGTTTAACAGTTTACCAATCATGTATATTACCTTTAAAATTGTCGTCTACATTAACCTGCAACATAACGGATTGACCCACCAGTTTTGTGACGTTATCGTCGCTGAGCTGGTATCCTCGTCATGCTCAGAGCATTCACTTCCACTGTCCATTTCTTCGGGTACCGATGTAGAATGTAGCTGCATTATTCGTCGACGGACGGCCCGTCGACTGCCGCTGTTACCAATGCCAGCCGCGACACGTGCCAAATCACGATCTGGGGTGTATCAAAATAATATGTACCGGTAATATCTGTCAACCAGAATTTCAAATGTTCAAGTGACGGAAAGAATTGAGTGGCTGATTAGGGCTTCAGACCTTGTGTGCAAAACATATGAGACTGGCAGAAGACACTTTTGAAGAATCCTTAGTATCGATACCAGAGAGGATGAATAATAATAACAATACCTGTGTCCATAGGATCTGTTATGGTCGTATTCAGCTCTGCGTATTCGGGACTTCCGATGCTTTTGATTCGACGGCGCGGTTCAGTCTGAGCGCTGTACGGAGGCAGTTCGTCTAGCGGGCTCGGCGTGCTGCGGGGAATGTTGAAGGTGACGTGGGAGGTGGAGGGGTGGGGCGTGAATTCGGTGAGGGTCTGGGGGCGCTTGCCGATTGGGGTCTTATAACCAGGCCTGGTAACGAAATGAAAGAAAAACTGGATTAGTACGAGTAGTAAAAATTAGTAGGAATTGACAAATCTCAATTTGACACTGGTAGCCTTGTTTCAGATGCTGAGCCATTGTGTTACGTCACGTGTCTTTTCTTTTGCAAATTTTATCACAAAAGAAAGCACGTTTTTGATGACAATTTGAAATTTCTCAATAGGATAATTATTAATAAATTTAAAAATCCCAAACCGGAATGTGAAATTTGTTTAACAACAAAACAATAACAAAATCCTTTACAGAAAACCACCAGTGGTCACCATGTTGTGCGTTTACATAAGGGTCATTCTATAAATTTGGGGTCCAACGTGTGATAATTTTCTGTCCCCGTTACACCTGACATACTGCTATTTGCCATACAAGTATCATTAAAAATGCCTTCAAACCATATTTTTATGAATTGTATTTTATGTAATCACTCTTTGAAATAGAAGGCATTTAAAGAATATGTCCTGAATTTACAAAATACAACATTTTACAAGATGTCAGATGTAACGGGGACAGAAAAAGTGGACCCCAAATTTATAGAATGACCCATAAACAAACTTTGGTGCTAAAATAAAGAAAGGAAAATAATGATGTAGATGATTAAAATCACTCTGTCCCAAAATGCCCTTAGAAATGTTGGCAAATATCCCAGAGTTTGGGAAATCTTGATGCAGTGAAAAACAACTTGGCTCCACCGGGATTCGAACCGCGGACCTTCTGCTCAACGTGCAGACACCCTACCAATTGAGCTATGAAGCCAACTGGTGGTCTCGACTCACGGTAGTGCAGTTGTTGCTCACCGATTGGGATTGGGATTGGCTATCACGTGAGCTTAGCAAGCCCTACAGAAGGATAAACCCTTCAATGAGATAACCACCCTTCCAGAGATCACTTACGATACGACCCAAACCCCTGCCCAGCTTGCCTCAATTATTAAGTATGAACATGTCCTTAAAAGAAATAACACATTTACAAAGAGTCAGTCGTGTTTTGTCATTTCCCACTTTGGGATGATCATAGTATCAGTCAATATTTCAAACTCTACGACATCACTCAGACACCATGTTAACTTTGCTTAAACCTTCAACTAATTTCAATACAACAAAGAAATGGCCAAGGGCCAACACCAAAATGAGCCCAGCAAATGAGGGACTGAGACAAGTTTACCATTACCAAGTGTTGAAGAAATGTAGGTTAGTTCCTTAATGTGCAAGTATAAGGTGCAAAATACTCTTATCACCGGCGGCCATGACGGGGGGCAGATTTTCATAATTTAAATGATGTGACAATAGATCCACAAAGTGCCTACTCGTGCATGTCGCACGGTGACAATGTGACTGCCCTCTGTCATGGCGGCTCGTGCAAAAGGTCTGTACCATGAAAATTTATGAAATTCTAAAATGTAAAATTTCCAATGTGTGTGAAACCCTACATGAAGGGAGATTTATCCCAAGTTGGTGCGTGATCATCGAGGCTCTCGGAAACTGCCCGTTGTCGACCCCATGACGACCTCAACCCTGACCTAAAGACGAAGAATGGTTATGGATGGACGTTGAAATTTGAAAAGATTTGCAATTTAGGTTGTCGTATCCTTTTATTCATTTAAAGAAGCGTGTCAAGATCACATTTTTTACCCTTATTTTCCCCATGGGTGTTGAGATTATGATACCATATCATTTGTCATATTTTTCTCATTTTACCATTTTGAAATTTTGCACTCTCAATCCAAATATTTTCAAGGATATCATAAAAACTATCAATGTTTTGTCAACTAATTTATCCGGTTCCATAAAGCAGTGCAGTGATCACACCAACCTTCTTGCTTCCATGTCTAAATTAGAGATTGCAAATTTCCTGTTTTCTTCCCATGGATAGTATTTTGGGGAGGGATTTTATACGATTGTTAGGTTAGAACGAAATCCATTTTCTGGAAAAATCTGGACAAGCTCCTTTGCGGCATTTTGCTGTGAGTTTATAAACTCCTCAAAAAAAGTTCGGAAAGTCAAGTTTGAATGACGATTTCTCTCTTGTTGCAAAATAATTTTCCTTGAATTTTATATCTGATTCATTGGAAAGCCCCATTATTCCTCTTTACGATAATGTGTCGTTTGTTATGATTAAGCAATTGGAAAATGTGCAGCACAGCTGAATACGGGGGCGGGTGTAAAGTGAAATTTCACAAAATGCATTGCTATTGTCAAAAAGTGCATTGACACATTCCCATCCTCCAAGCAAAAGGGGAATGCACTGCATGACAATAGCAGTGAATTTTGTGACATTTCACTTTCCACCCACCCCTGTATTCCGCTATACTGCACATCCCCCAATTGATTAATCATAACAAATGACACATCACTGTAAAGAGGAATAACAGGGCTTTCCAATGATACCAAATTCAAGGGAAATGATTTAGTAACCAGAGAGAAATCGTCAGTCAAACTTAACTTTCCGAACTTTTTTTGAGGAGTTTATATGGAGGCAAATAAAACAAAACACTGAAAAGTCTGGTAACACCACTGGCTGGACCTCATAGCTCAGCTGGTAGAGCATCTACCCGGTGTGCCAGCGGTCTCAGGTTCGACTCCCGATGAGGACCATAGGATTTCCTCTTCTATACCCATAATTGGTTAATTAACGACTTACCTTGAAACAGGTTTGGATCCCGGCATCGGAGTAAGGGGAGCTGTTTGGGCGAGGTTTCGACCACCGACAGTCGCCTGTCTTGGTACTCCTGATGGGGACTTGGGCAGACCGAACTTGTTTCTCAAAGATGCCTGAAATAGAGAAAATGTTCAACAAAAAGAAGGTAGGGCCTATGTATACTGAAACGCAAAAGAAACTTACCACTTGTTTAAATTGTAATGAAATTGTAACAGTTCAAAATAAAACAAACCAACAATTGCTAATTGAAACATTGGCATTTTATTGATGACATGTCAAGTTTTTGACCAAGATACACCATCTCATCAGTTTGTTCTACAGTAAAGAACAGAAGAGGGTGCGATGTCAGTCTCCTTTCAATAGAGTGTGTGGCCACCATTGATTTGGATACAGGAAGTGCATCGTTGGCGCATACTGCCTACCAGTCTTGGCATGTTGCTTGAAATGCCCATTTTGCACTGGCCTTTTTAAAGCCAACATCAAGACATCACGTGCAGCTCATTACAATCATCCCATACCCCTTGGGTAGTCACTGACAGTCAAAATAGCTGTTCAACAGCTGTGCCATGAAGTGACCATTGAAGGTTCAAGTGACCTTCAGACACCGTTTGGTCTGACAGTGAGGACACTATTGTCCACAAATAAGTTCACACATTACTACACGCAGTGTTATTGTTGCTATTTAAAGGTTTAAAAGGGGGTAAGTTTCTTTTGCGTTTCAGTATATAACATTTTGCGGTACTGCATACTCCCTAGGGAGTTCTATAGATGTTATGCCCTTATTTAAAGGAAAAAATTTGAGGAATCCGTAAAAAAAAGTTTCATCTTGCAAATAATACATTTGGCCTCTAAGACGCCTTATTTAAGACGCTTCATTGTTTGCATCTTAAGTCTCTTTCGAAAGTCACGTCTGAAGTCGTTAAAGACTGCTGAAATTTGTGTAACTGAATTTCTGCAAAATTCTTCTTTTCAAAGTCACGCCTTTATTACAGGAATCTGTAAAAGGTTTTATCTTGTAAATGCTACATTTGGCCTTTAAGACTCTGTGCGTACCTTCATTGTCTGCATCCTAAGCCTCTTGCGAATGTCACGTCTGAAGTCGTTAAAGACTGCTGCCTCCAACTGTTTTAACTTCTCAGCCTCTTCAGCTATGGTTACTTTCTTAGCTCCGAGGGATCTGTCAAAGAAGAAAAATTGATGCGGTAACTTCTCAAATGGGAGATAGAGAAATTTTCAGCTCAATGATCCGGCCGAGATGATTTTTTTTCATGAGCAAACAATAAGTGAAGATGAATTTAAACAAGTGCTTGTGCACATGCATTTTTTAAATGGGCATCTTTACGTGAATGAAACTAGGACCCCGACTGCTGTAGTATTATGGCTTCGTTGTCTGGGCAGTATAGCCAGGGAACCAGACTGAATAAGATGGTGATTTTGCACAATTTCTTGCAAGCATGGATACAGTTTCTCACAATGTAGATGAGGTACTGAGCTGACTTATACACAGGTTGTTTTTGTTAAATAATACACACTGGTGCATTGAACTCAAACGTGTGTCTAATTCCATGGTCGTGTGTTCGATTCCCGGCCGCGACCATGGTGGGTGTGCCCTTGGGCAAGGCACTTTGTTATAAGTTGCCTTTCTCCATCTAGGAGTAAATGGGTACCTGCAAGGGTTGCAACTCCCCAGGGAGTTGTGCCCAATGACCAGGGTAATGGGTACCTGCAAGGGTTGCAGCCTTTGAGCGCTTGTGTGGCAGGCTGCCAGGGCTGCATACTCCCCAGGGAGTTGTGCCCAATGACCAGGGTAATGGGTACCTGCAAGGGTTGCAGCCTTTGAGCGCTTGTGTCAGGCTGCCAGGGGCTGCATACTACCCAGGGAGTTGTGCCCAATGACCAGGGTAATGGGTACCTGCAAGGGTTGCAGCCTTTGAGTGCTTGTGTCAGGCTGCCAGGGCTGCATACTCCCCAGGGAGTTGTGCCCAATGACCTGGGTAATGGGTACCTACAAGGGTTGCAGCCTTTGAGCGCTTGTCTCAGGCTGCCAGGGCTGCATACTACCCCAGGGAGTTGTGCCCAATGACCAGGATAATGATATTGTAAAGCGCCGTGAATATCCCGCACGATAGATATGTGCGCTATATAAGATGTCACCATTAAAATATTATAATTACTTATACCATAAATTCAATTTCATCAAACTGGAAAGCATAATTAGGAAAAACTGGTTATTAGCATTTTCTGCATGACCATCTCCAAGTGTCTTCTGACACCTTGAATACTTCTTCGGGTCTGAGATACTGAGAAAGGATCTTGGTTATTTGAAGGAATTGGGTTCTATACCTCAGGTCGCTGACAATTTTGGCTTGTTCTGTCATCTCCTGCATAACCATCTTAGAATGTCTTTTGGCGTCTTGTTTGCTGACAAACAGGGATGTTGGTCTCTGTAGAACTGGCTTGGATTCCTGAAGTAACGATAAAATCAGTATAATGAGTCCTAGGAACGAAAAATGAACACTGTCAGATTTTAGGCCGATTTGAGCATCAAAAAAATGTTTTAAGCTAAATTGCTATTTTTCTAGAATAGAAAAAGTTATCAGCTTTCATTTGGTACCAAGAACGTAAAATTCCGTCAAGGATTAATGCCAGTCGATTAAAAACAAGAAATAATAAAAGGCAGGCCCTGTCTTTTATTCGACAGGATTATGACGTAAATGTACATGTGCGCGTACATTGTACACAACTTACTCTTTCGCGTTTAGGTCGACCGGTTATGGGTAAAAACGGCGTATTAGGACGACCGACCGCATTAGGGCGACCGATAGCCGGTCGTCTTAACGCCAAGTGCTTCAAAAACCATTTTTATTAGGTTCTTAACCATTTTTATTAGGTCACAAACCATTTTCGTCTAGGTCGCAAAACATTTTTTTCAGAGAATTAGGTCGAGAAAATGGGTGTCAATTCATGAGTTTCTTTCCGACAATTTTGTGGTTTTAGTGGTCTCTGTAAGCACTCTACCCAAAACGGTCGTCCTAATACGGGAAAAATAGTTATTTAACATACTATGTACATATTAGCGTACGCGCACATGTACAACATGTGAAGCCAGTTTCTCCAATACCCAAAAATCAGAAATTTAAATTTTTTATATTTTTCGTTACAGAGATACGTAAGCTTTCTAAATTTGTTCGCTTGTGTGAATTAATTTGTTTGATCCGGTCCTTAATTTTTAACAGGGGTGGGATTTTTTTATTTTTTATTCGGAATTTGTCTCTCTTGTATTAAACCGAGGATCAATACAATACCTTTTTATTCTCATGAAAAGCGGAGAAATAAAATCTGATTCCCCCTTTGATGTATTTGACAAAGGAGTGTAATTAAAGGTTTAATAAAAAAAAGTGATCAACGGCAAAAATAAAATTGAGTATGGACCAAATTATAATTGACAAGGTTACAGATGGGTATGGACAAAACAAGACAACTGTGTATTTAATCAAACCAAAGTGCATGCCAATAAACAAGGGAGTCTAGCTCCGTCAAAGCAGGTCATTATGTGTACATTTTACTGGCAGCACTTGGAATTTGCTTTTCACTTAAAATTAATGGACAAATGACCTTCCCGTGTTGGAACAGTATCAATAAATCCCGTTATAAGAATTGATTAATTGCACAAAGCCCTACCCTTCAGGTTCTCCAGATAATGAGGTTTTGTGCAATCACTCTTAAGTAACTGCGAGGCTCGAGGCTTACGCACGCATTTGCTCCTAAAAATATTCCCCCGATGGTCATTTTTACAATGTAAATTAAATTCTCCAATTTACGCGAGGTTTCCTTGGCAAATATTGATAGCTTTTTTAATTGAAGCAACTTGCCAAGTACCTGATCAATTTGGGTGATTCCATTATATAAGAGGTTGTTTCAGTTTTAAGGCAACTCATAAAAACAAAGAAAAATTGCAACAATTACTTAAATTACATGACACAAAAACAAACATCTTCACTAAAAGACTCGGGGTAAAATTTCTGAAGATATATATTTACAAAGAAAATTATGAATCCAGGAAATCTTTTGGTTGTGTTTTAATTTAAAAAAACTCTGCCCTCCACATCAATCTAAAATGGAATTGCCCATAAGCCAGATAAGAAGCTAATGGAGTAATACGTCCGTCCGTCCATTAGTCGTGCGTACCGACTGACAGTCCACCCGTAACTAATTCGTACAAATGTGTTTATTTTTTCCACCGGCCTAATTCACTGATAGCTTAAAAGCAGCCTTCTACTGCGCAGAATGCAGAATGGGAATTCCTTTGCAGTGAAGTTGAGTGAGATTTTTATTACTAGCTTGCAGCACTTCAAAAGACTTCGGAAGATTTGTTTGCAAGACAAGTGGACTTTGTTTGGTGTTTTGTGAGTGCCCACTTAAAGTGCAACAGCTTCTATATCACAACGGTTGGCAGTTCGTCTTAATACTTGGGTCTTTCCACAGTAAAGGGGGTATTTTGGCAACACAGACCATATTTTCAAGGAAATACCTTTGTCTGGTCTCAAAATAAAAGAAATAAGTTTAAGTTGTTCTGAAGAGATAACTTAGGCCCAAAAAGGGTTACAAATAGTGTGACAACATGCCTTTCTAAAAACCTTGTGTACAAATTTCCAATATACGCTCGTAACCTGGATGGCTTAACACAAGTGTTCGTCCTGGTTACGAACGTATAATGGAAATGTGTACACAGGGTTTTTAGAAAGGCATGTTGTCACACTATTTGTAACCTTTTTTACGGCCCAAGTTATCTCTTCAGAACAACTTGAACTTATTTCTTTTATTTTGACACCAGACAAAGGTATTTTCTGGAAAATATGGTCCGTGTTGCTAAAATGCCCCCTTTACTGTGGAAAGATCTTATTGTGAAGTGGGAACATCGATACAAACGAGAACTGTTGACGTCGACAAATCTGGCTTGTACGAGATTGTTTCTGGTTGGTTCCAGATGTTGGCCATATGGAGAGGCATATCATTTTGATCTATGCGGGATTCGAACCAGCAACCTTGCAGGAATAAGACAGCACACTGGGTAAAGCACTAGAGCAGCAATTTGGATGTCTGAGGTTCACGTTCCACTCTCGTAAAATTTGCTCTACGTAGCTACTGACTGTGCTGTATATGAAGTCTTGCATTTCTCCCTATGCATGCATCAGGATCATTTCATGACTGTTCGCAACGTGATTTTATGACTGTTCTTCAAAACATGATTTTAAAAATTCTTGCAAACCATTAAAGGCCAATTGTTCGTGAAATCGCATCCTATAAGCCCATCACCATGGAAATGCCGAAAATGAATAACACCGAACGAACAAGCGCGGAGGAAACCCTCGCTATTTGCGCCATCATTTGGGGGACACTGTCAGTACTTCTGAACATCGTGTTGAACCCGATAATGCTGATCACATTACGCCACGTCAACACCATTCCGCAGACGACCAGAATCTTCATGACTTCTTTGACCATATCCGACCTTTGCAACGGTCTGTTCTGGACTATTAAACTTCCCGAGCTTTACGCCGAAGACTGGCCACTAGGCGACGCGCTGTGCAGAGTGTCCGGCATAATGTCGTATATGTTCAACATGCTTGGTATCTTTTCCCTACTGCTCCTGACAATAGACCGATACGTCGCGATTTCCTACCCGCTGCGGTACCCATCATTAATAACGGAGTTCAGGTCAAAGGTCATGGTGTGCATCAAATGGTTAACATCTGCGATTGTCTGCACCATTCTAAACGGATTTGTGTACACTAAAGACATTGACGAAATGTTGCGAATTTGCGCTTGGAACAGATTTATTTTATCCAGCTTGTGGATTTTCATGTCGTTTATCATACTCACTTTCGCGATTATATTCTACCTATACGTACGGATTTTTCTAATATCGCACAAACAAGCTCGGCGGATAGTGGCCGAAAACCACGTAAGCAATGGCGAAGGAGTGCGGAATAGACGACGAGTTAACACGCGATCAATCAACACGATCCTTATCATAACAGGGTCTCTATTCCTCACTTGGACGCCAACGGTGGCAATTTATATCTACCTTGTCGCACGAGAAACAGTTGGCACTGACTATAAATATCTTGACTACCATCTGTTTAATGTGAGTGATGTAGTATTGATGTCGAATAGTTGGATGAATGTCGTTATTTACTACTTGCGTAATAGAGATCTGCGGAGTGCTATACGGGCTTGGTACGGACGTTTGTGCCAACGATTCCAGTCATAAGCATGACTTAGTGAACAATCAAATTATTTCAGATTTTCATAAACAAAAATCATTATTCAAATATTCGGTTATCGATTAAATCTTCAACTTTGTAAATAACTTTGTAAATTTCCCTAGGAAAAAATAAATAAATAAATAAAAATCAAAGAAATCAAATTTGTTTGTAAATAAACTTAATCCTTTTGCATAGAAATAAATATCTCTGATTAAGTGTCATTTGAAAAATCTGTTAGTTGTAAAAACTGTAGAATAAATGGTAAATTATGTCGTGGAAAGAGAAATCTTGTGAACTATTTAATAATTAGTCTGCATGTAAACGGAAAAATGAACTGAAATAATCTGCTTTTGATCTTTGTTTCATTTTATCCTTTCTGTATTAATTCAGGAAAGATTCTGCTCACTTTTGCTCTGATGTTGTCGGAATTTCAGTAGAACTAACACGATGTCACCACATTTTAATTTTTGCCCTCACATGAGCTCTTCCCGAGACACATTCTAAACTTTAAAGCGTGTTAGGGTGGGACTCGAACCCACGACCTCCCGCACACTAGATCAGATGCCTTACCATTATCCCACTGTCTGGTTTATCCTGGGGCTCTGCGACTGAGCTAAGTGCTTTTGCTAAGACACTCACTCAAAACCACACAGTGTACTTGGGTGGGACTCGAACCCACGACCTCCTGCACACTAGACAAGATGCCTCACCATTATCCCACTGTCTGATTCATCGTGGGGTTCTGTGACAAAGCGAAGTGCTAAGACACACACCCAAAACCTCACTGCACGCTCGGGTGGGACTCGAACCCATGACCTCCTGCACACTAGACAAGATGCCTCACCATTATCCAACTATCTGATTCATCGTGGGGTTCTGTGACAAAGCGAGGTGCTAAGACACACACCCAAAACCTCACTGCACGCTCAGGTGGGACTCGAACCCATGACCTCCTGCACACTAGATCAGATGTCTTACCATTATCCCACTGTCTGGGTAATCCTGGGGCTCTGCGACTAAACTAAGCGCTCTTACTAAGACACTCACTCAAAACCTCACAGCGTACTTGGGTGGGACTCGAACCCATGACCTCCTGCACACTAGCTCAGATGTCTTACCATTATCCCGCTGTCTGGTTCATCCTGGGGCTCTGCGACCGAGCTAAGGTCTGCTACATCTCCTTCATCGTCATCTCCGGCCAGAGCAGTCAGGGTGTTGGCCAGGGCCGAGAGTTGCCGGCCGATGGATGGGTTGACTTGCACATCAAAACCTTCCATCTTCCAAAGAAAATTCAGCATCCACTTGCCTGCGTTGGCAGATTGTGTTTGATCTGAGAGAAAAAAAAACATACAATTCGGATGGTGTAACGAACGGGATGGAGTAATGAACGCAATATCTAATCACCACTGAAATCCCAGAGCATTCTTTCGTGAAGAGCAAGGGGATTCCCCGGTGTCTCTGGCCATTTCTAATTCTAATTCTCCATGGGTTTCCTTACGCTTAATAATAATAATAATAAATTAAACAATCAAACTTGGGATGAGAGAAAATTCACAACTTGAGACCTTTATTATTATTATTATTTCTTTCTGGTATTCATACCAAGGATTCTTCAATAGTGCTCATTGCACTGTCACTCGTAAGCGTGAGGAAACCCATGAAGAATTAGAATTAGAAATGGCAAGAGACACCAGGGAATCCCCTTGCTCTTCACGAAAGAATGCTCTGGGATCTTTAGAGTGCGTTACCATTACCTAACACACTGGACCAACGGCTTTACATCCCTTCCGAAGGATGGAGCAAGTGTGGTTGAGTGCCTTGCCCAAGGGCACAGGTACCGCAGTCGGATTCGAACCCGCAACCCCAAGTTTTCACCCATGATTGCGAGTCAATGGCCCTAACCACTCGGCCACGGTACCCCACCGGGCAGATGCTCTACTAGCTGAGCTGGATGGTGTAACAATTAACCATGGAATATAAAGGTTGAGCTAGTGAATCGAACCCAAGACATTGGTTATATCTACAGGTAGTGGGTTCGAATCCTGGCCTACCCAAGTCCATGGTGTGTGTGCCCTTGGGCAAGGCACTCTACCATAAGAGTCCACCAAAGTTTCAAAAAGACTACTTTCTGTTTACGGCAAAGTTGCTAATGTTTGCCACTGGTTACAGCATTATTGTGCACTCGTCTATGGAAAACCGGGTACCATCCAAGGTCGAACAATCCAAAAATTGACAATGATCACGAAAATGGAACGGAACCCAGAATTCAAAGGCCGTCACATTACTACAATGCTA
This sequence comes from Henricia sp. BOLD:AAB3569, assembly GCA_037783545.1. NCBI lineage: Eukaryota > Metazoa > Echinodermata > Asteroidea > Spinulosida > Echinasteridae > Henricia > Henricia sp. BOLD:AAB3569. The sequence continues at coordinate 1,325,114 of JBBELK010000011.1, read as the reverse complement.
CACTAACAGACACACAAACACCTCAGGCCTGGGCCCAATTTCATGGAGCTGTTTAACAGCCGATTTTGTGCTATTTCACGGAGACCGTAACCTTAAATTAAATTAAAATTTGCTAAACACTGGTGACGCAACAATGCCCGTTGCCAAGCACGCGCATGCTTAAGCACGTCGTGAAATAGCCTCAACGTTAGAACAACTTTTCTGCTACAGTAAGCACACGTTTTCAGCTAGCGCTTAAGCAGCGCCATGAAATTGGCCCCTGGGCAGTTGTTAAGAATTCTTCTCAAGAAATGTACCTGTTTTGTCGGCAGTTATCGTCCTTGAGCATAACTCCAGAGTTCCCCGTGGTACAACACCTACATATACAACACACAGAGAACAATTGTTTTTACTCCAAAAATGAAAAGACTATTGTCAAAATGTGAATAACGTAAAAAAACAAAGCGCAGGCAACGAAGCAAAACATAATCAAAACTCCCTCTTCAAAACAAAACAAAATAATACTTTTCTTGATTTACTTATTTATCTTCGTAAACGGTTTTATACTTCACAGAATGCTCAATTGAAAAATTAAGAAATTAGTTCCTTCATTTCATCTATTTACTCCAGAAATTAGTCTTAAATTTTTCAGTAACAAATGGTTTTCCTTAAATAGTAAGCAAAGTCCCTAATTATTCAAAAATCATGGTGTTTGTTATAGAAACTTATGGGCCGTCCAAAGTTGTCAAAATTGTCACGGTTCTACAGAGCGTAGTATTTTTCAAGACCCCCTCCCTCCCCCTGAAATACTACTTATCAACATTTGTTGTCACTACCATGAAATGTCAACATTTTACAGTGCATGTAAAGTCCTACGCGGCCCTCGACCCCCTTCCTACGCTTTGTAGAACCGTGAAAATATTGACCACTTTGGACAGCCCCTCAGATTTTAAAATATGCAATTTACATGCATTCATGAGTCCCTTGTAGTTCAGTGGTTTCCAGTTCTCTTGGGACGTGTTGAAATCCTCGGCAAATCGGAGACAAAACGTCTGGAAGAATCCCTTGGTAACGAGGGACTTATTGTAGCAGGCTGTAATGAGCGAGCTTTCTAATGTTAGCACTAAGGCTGAGTGGTAGTCAGGCTCTGACATACCCGCAGACAGCGAGGAGACATTCTGTTGGGTTGAGTCAGGGAACAAGACAACATTAATTGCAGGGTTGTAATTGCAAAATTTGAAATAAATTGTACCAGGGTTGAAGTCGAGTCCATCACAAGTCTTCACAAGTCCACCACAAGTTCCTGGGTCTTAATTCAAGTCACAAGCTATTCAAATGAACTCCAACAAAGGCATTCTTTTGTGCGTGTTCATCCTTTGCTTCTTGTTACTGGACTTGTGAAGGACTTGTGCGGGACTTGTCACGGACTTGTGATTTTATCAGCACTGGATTTGTGATATACTTGTGATGGACTCGACTACAGCCCTGATAAATTGATTAGCAAATGGTTAGCATAACAATGAGACGTAGGGCCGATTTAACAAAGCGCTAAGACACGTCTCAGGAAGGGTCACTCTTCTTATCTTGTGACGTTGGTATGGGAATTAGGACGCATTGAACTCGTCTTAACTTTTGTGAAATCGATTATAGGGGCCAAATTCATAAAGCTTTCTTGCAGAAAAAAATTGCTTAATCCAAAATTTATTTGTTTCGCAAAAACGGGTTAACAGTCAAAATCATATGTTATGTGTATTACAATTGACTGGTGTTCTGCTATTCTTGCTAGGAACACAAGTGAACACACAATGTTGACGGCTAACCCATTTTTGCGAAGCAAATAAATTTTGTATTAAACAATTTTTTTCTGCTAAACAGCTTTACTTGCATAATTGTTTCTTTTCAAATTTTATTGTGTAAGTTCGGCAACAATCTTGCGAGAATTACACGCAAACTATGTTATTTTAAAAAGTTGCACGTGCTAAAATAAAATTTAAAAAATACCTGGAAGCTAGGGTTGATTGGGGTACAGATCCCAAGGTCTTGCAATGTGAGCTGAAGAAACACTGAGCTGAGTTTGTCCATGGATGTCGTCTGTCGATGTAAAATACTCCGTGCTGGTACGCGGCTGCCTGCAGTTTCCTTCTGCGTTTCTTTCCACTGTTCGTATGCACTGTGGTAGCACACCCAGACCAGTACAGCTGCAAGTACACATAATATTAAATAATGCTAAAATATAAACAAATGCTAAAACATATGTGACCTGAAGCCAATTTGACAAAGTGCTAGGACGCATCTTAGGAAGGGTCACTTTTCTCAACTTGAGACGTTGGTATAGGAATTAGGGTGCATTGAACTCGTTATAACTTTTGCGAAATCGATCCCAGGTGATAATTTGTACTAACTGGCAAGACCTGTTACTTGATCTAAATACATGACATGGGGCCGATTTCACAAAGCGCTAAGACACGTCTTAGGAAGGGTCACTCTTCTTATCTTGGTACGTTGGTATGGGAATTAGCACAAACTCTGCAACATCCGACTTTTTTCGCCAGAACAGGTCAAATAGCAGAAGATTCGCACTTGATTCAACTATTCACTTTACACCAAAAATTTAATAAATTAAAGTCACAATCTCATTTTGCCATACAAAGTATGCATTCAATGTTGAACTATTTATAAAACAAAATTTTGGCACACTAACGCCACTATTTAATGCCCCATATAGGGAATTATGACACAGTGCCTTGCCCAAGAACACCTACCTATATCAGCGGCACTCGGCTGGAGGTAGATCACTGGCTTGGTTAGTGTTACTAGGAAGGCTGTTTTCTCTCCCTTTACTGACGCCAAGTTGTCTTGCTGAAAATATAAAATGTACAAAAACAATTTCTCATCATGGTGTGCTTTAAAAAAGTTGTCTAGGCAGGCAAAAATGGTTGAATTATATTTAACTACAGCTGATGCACTAGTAGATAAAATCAATGGATCGAAAAGGCATGTTTATTTTGTCACAAATCCAAATACAGATCCCGAGATGTTCTCAACATGTTAATAGCACTTTTTAAAAACTAAATTGTCAAATTTCTGAACCAAATATTACCCATGACATTTATTGTAATAAACAAACAGCCTCAATTAATAATAATAATAATTGTAAGAACTCTGGATGCCGCAATAGGGCGACATTTCGGGAAGACCCTCCCCGGGGACCACCGAAATTTCGGCAAGAACCACTCAAAATGACACCTTATTTTTTTACCCAAAGCTTCCAAAAATGCTTCCAGACCTAAGAGAATCGGTTCTAGACCTAATAAAAATGGTTCTCGATTTAAAAAAAAATGTTTTTGACCTAAAAAAATGATTTTTAAAAAAGAAAAAAATTAGGGAGACACCAAAATGTCGCCCTATTGAGCGTGTCACCCTAATATAGCTTTTTTACACACAAATTGTCGCCCTATCCTAGCATTCATAGTTTTTGTTTACCGTGCGTTGTCACTGAGAATTAAAACAACGCGATTTACTCATGAAAATCTTTGCTATGTTTCCGTCGCCATTTTGGATCTAGCACTGATCCACCTCTTCAAAAGGATCCCTAAAATCACAGATCTTGATCAGGATCTGCGCAATGTGAACGAGTTCACTTCAGATCTACACAGATTTGGATCCGTCTAAAACAAATATTTTAATGGCTTACTCTTGGTGCATTCGTCAGCCCAATGTTGGCTTTTAAGTATGCCAGCTGGTGAAGTTCAGGTTCTACGTCACTCAGAACATGTGACCTCTGCATGGTACCCAGACTTATATTTAGATCTATCAATGCTTTTGCATAGAGCTTCATACTGCCTGGTTCAGAGATGGTGGCACCTGGTTAGGACAAAAAATTAAGTTACAAAAATACGTATGTAATACGGATAAATGACACCTTGGTTTCATACAATTGATGTAAAGTCGAACCTTGATAAAAACAACACTATAAATGTGTTTCTACAGCGAGAAAAACTTGCGATTGGCGTTTTTCACCATTATCTTTGTCGTTTCCAGTTCAGACAAAATACCAGTATTTGTTGCACGCAGCTGTTTCTACAACCAAAATAGTGAGGTTTCGGTGTGCACGGTTAGTGATTACGACTACGATTAGCCAAACCTCAAAATCGTTACCTTTCGCTGTCCGTTTATCAATAAGGTGTAGAGGCATTGCTATCAGTGTAAACAACAAAACTACACTTGGGATATTTGTGTAAACGCCACAAGTACGCACAAATCGATGACGTAATTTTCACTAAAAGTGGTCATTTTGCCTAACCGTGTGCGATCGAAACCTCTTATATATTGTTGTGTGCACCGGCAAAAATCTTTTTCAAGCATGTTTTAATTTGTTGTTGCGTGCACACCAGCAAATAACCATTTCGGGATTTTCTACTAGAATGATAACAGTACCGAAACATTTCTAAAATCGCGCTCAGTAGAAACACGCTCTACAACATTTTGCATCTGGTACCTTACCTCCTACTCCCGTCATTCTATTGGATAACTGCACTTCCACGACACCAGTCTCCAGCCTAACCGCACTGGCCGACGGCGTGGTAGCAGTAATCTGCACTCCCTGTTTCAACAAACATTTTCATTTACTTATTATTCTTAAAATCTTGCGGTTTATCTTTTCATAATTTATTCAACAGTTATATAAAATGCATATGTAATAATAAAACAAAGCAAGGAAGCAAGACTCGACAACTTGTGTCAACTTGAATCGTAATTTGAAATTTACCAGCAATGCATTTCTTTAAAAACTTTGTGCAGCGCTTGTGGGGGACTCGAACCCACAACTTCTTGTATTCTAGAACAGATGTTTTATGCACTTACATTGAATCGGACGAGGAGTTGAACTTCGAAGTCAGAGACATCGTTGGCGGCTGTTAAAGTCTTGTCCTGTTGCAGTACTGGTCTCGCAGGGCCCTCAAAGCCCAAAACGTCATCCACTAAACTCACCAAATCCTGCCATGATGAAAAACAAAAGTTGGGATTAGTCATATTCAATAAAGACTCAATGTAAAATTTATGTTAATCAAAATTTTGGACAAGACAGGATTTGAACCTAGGCCATACAAGTGGAAGGCGAGGGAAATATTGTGACAAAGTGTCCTGCTGAAGGACACAGGTGCAACAATAGATGGTGTACATGGATGGTTACGTTGGGCACTATTAAACTGAATGCAATTTTTGGAGTTAAGAAAATGTGAGTTTTAAGAAATAAAGCAAGAAATAAAGTAAGATTTTCGACAAAATTGCAAGTTGGAAGTATATCTTATAATTTAATGGGCGAGGGCGGAGTGACGTCAGCCGGTGAAAAGATCCATTGTTTTAGTGGCCTATTGGGAACAAGATGACGCACTGCTGAGAGTTCTCGGATGTCTGCTCTCGCCCATATGATATTTTATTACAGGAAGTAATTTCCTTCAATTTTTTGTTTAACGTATTGATTGCTTTCCGTGACGTAGAACATCCGGTAATGTTTGGTGGCCACTAGACGCACATGGGCACGCGTAAAATATATTCACCAGCGTACTTCCATTCAAAGATGCCGCACGCGCACGTTCAAATTATTGAGCATGCACTGCAGCTTGTAAAAACGAAAGTGCTTTTGCTTGTTCACAATTTTTAGCCTGAAGAAATACATTTTTATCTTTATCGATACAACAGCCATGGCGCATCAACATAAAGCAAGGTTAAGTAACAGAGGTAAGTGCAACCAATGCGCTTTTCTTGCTTTTTTGGCCGGTTATCACTCGAGCCACGTGGGTCATGAAAAATGACAACTAAAATGGTGGATGGAAGGGGTGACGTCACCGGAAAGCAATCAATATGAAAAACCTTGGAACTTACCGTAAGGAAAACCTGATGTACAGTGATAAGATGGTTGACAAGATTTGTCGATATGCTGTGACGAAGGGCCTCGATGGTTACGACGGCTTCCAGCCTGGAATGCAAGACAGTAACACCGCCAGGACCAGTGGGGGCGCTAGATGGTGAGGCTGCGGTTTTCCCCATGGTTGGTCTGACGGCTTCAGGTCGCAGGTCGTCTGTTGTGTAATGGCCGCTGAATAGTATGCTTGGAAGGTCAAACTCGGCTGGTGAAGGGTCGTCGCCTTCACTGACCTGAAATTGTCGTAAGTTTGGAACTTAAAAACTAATTTTCTGTTTTGATTTTGGAAATAATTTAGTAGTTAATCAGAGCTTCAGACCTTGTGTACAAAACATATGAGGCAGGCCGAAAAAAAAAGTGTTTTCTCACAAAATCTTAAAATGTTCTCACTCCTAAATTTGGGTTCTTTCATCAAATCTGCACTTACCGATGCTTGATGAGTCATTTTAAAGAAAACTTCTCAACCCTTACCTTGATTTTATACGTTTCAAAAATAGAAACGCAAAATATACTTTAACTTTAAACAAACAAAGGATGAGTAACGTAACGTATTTCATTAGCCAGTAATGGGTATAACTACTTCTTGTGGCAAGTCTGACTGCAGCAGCCTCTGTAACAGCCACTGAGGCAGGGTGCGCCACTCTACCCGAAGTGCCTCCCTGAGCTCCTGCACTTCTAGGGCTGTTTGGGAGATGCACGGCTCCAGAGATCAGCTCATCCTACGCAGGTTCAATCAGATTGAAAACCCAACATAATTGATTTTCTGAGAGACCTAACTGCAGGATTTTTATTGTCAAAAGGTAGGGGTCCACTCTAAAAAACAGGCTTGGGACTTATTAACTTTCTTGTGTTTTCACCACATAAAGGGCTAACGTACCTGTGAACTGAACTTGAGGCTATGTTGCGGCATCTCAATGCCGAACTTACTGACTCCCTCTACGGACGACGAAGTTCCTTTAATTTCGCGTATCTAGAAAGACAGTCAAACTCAACAAATAAGTCAAAATCTTCTGACAACTTTTGTTCTTTATCTTAACAAATAAAGACCCAATAAATATCTTAACAAAAATATTTATCTTAACAAATAAATTCCCTAAATAAAGCACTGCTCACATGACAAAATTTTCCTGGCAAATTTACAGAGTTTTATATCATAAATCTGCAGACCATACTCACAATATACTGCGCTTTTAGTGAAGGCAGTACAGCCGCTTGCAGACACACATTGCTAAGAATCAATGTACCAGTGTATTGCCAACATGTTATCACAGGAACCGTTGCATCAACAGGGGCGGAGTCCAACCTAATAGGAGTGATGGGCGGGGCTTTATCCGACTCCACCTCTTGTTCTTCGTCTATGTCGGGTTGGTCCGTGTCTGTCGTTTCACGAGGCGTTCGCGTTAACGCCGAGTGGAGTTCCTTAACGCGACGTGTCAGTTTGTGTTTGCTGCGCATTATTACACCATGTAGCGTGGCTAAGTTGATCGGTAGGCTGCCGTCCAAGGATTGTAGGCCGATGTGCGCTGACACGTGGCCTGGGTTGGTGTGACTGGCGGCCGAGTATAAGGCCTGAGGTTTGTCCAATGTCAGAGTTGCCACGCACCTGTTTCAAGAAAATTTTGTAAATCATAATCTGTCTGTAAATAATAATGTCAAAGACGACACAAAGTGGGTAGCTTCAAAAATATACCACTCCAAGGTGGAACAACTTAACAAGTATTCAGGGTTTTCCACAAAAAAGAGCGTGTCCAGATAACATTTTCGATGCCTCAAATTTTCCAATGGGTGACGTGTTGATATTAATACCATTTTTCATTACCATTCTGAACTTTCGTGTTCTCAATCCGTATATTTTTAAGGATATCATAACAATTAAATTAAACTAAATTATCTAGTTCTATAAAGCAGTGCAATGATGACACCAACCTTTTTGCTTTCAAATTGGAGACTGCAAATTTCCTGTTTTTTCCCCATGAATAGTATTTTGGGGAGGTCATTCTTAAAAATCAATTTTTTTGAAAAATCTTAACACACTCCTTTATTAATAGACAAATAGATTTAATAGACAAATCTTCTTAAAGGTACTTACAGGGGATTGGGTTTAACCCTTTCCGATAACACAACGATGACCTCATCGCAACTAATCAGTATTGATCGTTCAGACCACTGCTTGCGTCCGCTTCCTAAAATGAGACACAAGCAACTGAGGGTTACTTCGTCCAAATATACTCTTCCAAAAAAGAACAGAAGTTTGTTGAATACAGTGAACTTGTGCATAACAAGGCACTGATCGACCAGTCACTTCGGAATCGCTTTCAAGAGAGTTCTACTTCAGTGATTTCGTCCAGGTTTAAAAGGACCCAATTGAAAAAAAGTGATTCCCACAGCAATGAAATGTGGCATTTCCTGTTTCTGGGAGAAGCCTGCAGTTAAGAGCTTTTTAACCGTATAAAACAGCAAGTTGTGTTTTTTACACAAAGCCAATTAGGGTCTCACCTGGCACAGGCACTAGATGTTTCGTATTAATACTAGCAGTGACGTTACTAAGTTCCGCTTCGCTTTGCAATCCCGCCAGTTGAGACACCAAGCACAGCTCTTCGAGGAGGACGGTGCATATAAGGGACACATGCAGTGGCTGTTGAGTGGAGGTCACACGAACGTCTTTGGGGGTCTTAGATGGGAGACCGGTGTCTTGGTCGTCTAAATCGTCCACGAGTCTCCTGATTTAATTTTACAAAACAAATTATTTCTCGTTAACTGTAGTACTAAACTCCTCAAAAATACATATATGCAGCACGATATGTGGCAGAGGGTATCCCCCTACCATTGTTCCCCCATTGTGTCTCAAACATCCAAGGAATTTCCAACGAATTCCTTTTTAGGTGGGGTTGGTGCTTTAACAAAAAGAAAGAGTGTGTTGAGGAATTAGGGCGTTAGGGGCGAGTCCCTTTGCCACATATCGTGCTGGGTATACAAAAATAGTTCGGAATTTCAAGTTTGACTGACGATTTCTCTCTTGTTACCACGTCATCTTTCTTGAATTTTGTATCATTGGAAAGCCCTGTTATACCTCCTTACAATGATGTGTCATTTGTTATGATTAATCAATTGGGGGATGTGCAGTATAGCGGAATACAGGGGTGGGTGGAAAGTGAAATGTCACAAAATTCACTGCTATTGTCATGCAGTGCATTCCCCTTTTGCTTGGAGGATGGGAATGTGTCAATGCACCTTTTGACAATAGCAATGCATTTTGTGACATTTCACTTTACACCCACCCCCATATTCAGCTGTGCTGCACATCCCCCAATTGCTTAAAGGCACAGGCTCGTCAGCAATGCGCGCCCGCCAAATGTGTGCCACGCAATACGCAGCTCCATAGCAAAGGCATGGAGCTGCGTGTTTCGAGCACGAATTTGGCGGGCGCGCATTGCTGACGAGCTTGTGCCTTTAATCATAACAAATAACACATCATTGTAAAGAGGAATAACAGGGCCACAAATGTATGCTGTTTTTTTAGGGGTTTTGTAACAGTCAACTGTAGTGTGTGTATGATGTAGAATTTGAGTTAACTCGTACACAAGCCAACTCGTCCCTAAGTGTATTCCCATTGAGCAGCATTTATAGTCACATGTACTTTAAATATGCCGTTTCTACTTGGTATAATTACTTGGTAACAAGAGAGAAATTGTCAGTCAAACTTGAGTTTCCTAACTTTTATTGTGGATTTTAGTTGATTCAGTATTTTATTAACTGGCTGCTTTCAATGTCGGACAATAACTGTTTTTAATACAGAATTTCTACAGACTGTATTGAATAAAAGCCAGGGCAATTTCTTTGTCCCTTGAGGTCATGCATGGTTGCTCATTTTGCATTTGAATTGTCGACGCTTTTAAATGACAAAAGTTGCCATACAAGATGGCAGCTATTTGATAGAATTATATTTAGTTTGTTGGTCAAATACCAGAATATTAAGGACACTTAACACTTGTAAACCTCATTTTGTGGACTAAAATTTACCTATACTCAAGCGTTGACCCTCTGTCTCTCTGTTGACCAATCACCTGCTCGTTCTCGATCCTAAATAGCGGATTAACAATGACGTGTGATGTATCAAGGCTGCTGATTGGCTGTGTGACTCCAGAGTATAGATTCATGAGGTGGTACATGGTCTGCCAGCATTGTGCAATCACTTCGCTGTCTGCTTGCGAGCTGTAGGATGCCGTGTCGCCTTGGGGTCCGTCGGGGCTTTCGACGCGCGGTAAGGTCGCTTGTTGTCGTAGCATCGTTGCTGAGAGATCGCTGTTCATTGTGCTTGGTTCGGTGTCCGTTCCGCTCTTGCTGCTTGGGAGATGTCGTTTGGCTTCCTGCATGGCTTGACCGACCTGGATCACCTGATATTTAAATAATTTAAATAATTTAATTAATTTCAATGATTTCAATTATTTCAACGATTTCAACGATTTCAAACATTTCAAACATTTCAAACATTTCAAACATTTCAAACATTTTCAGTAATTTCAATTTTTTTTTATAATTTCAATAATTTAAAAAAATTCATAAATTTAAAAAATTTCAACAATTTCATAAATTTCAAAAAATTTCATAAATTTCATGGATCACCTGAGTTACGAGTCTGAGTAGCGGCATGTTGATAACAGGCATAGCTCGCGTCCAATGGAGTGAGATGTAGGCCGCAAGGGCTTGGACGCGTCCCGTTTTCCCCCTAGGTACCCCCGAGTTCTCAGACGGGGATGTTTTAAGGGGACGTTCTCCCGTTTCAGGTGTCTGCCTTCCAGTGTCTAAGCACTCGTTTAATGACAGCCTCAAAATCAGACTTTCACTGGAGAAGGACGGAAAGGAAGCTTTATTGCGGGACGGTTCTTTATCCTTATCGCGAGACGATTTTTTCCCACGACTGCGTGACTGGCGAGTTGACGACTCTACGATTGTGACGCTAATGTGCTGTAGCTCTACGGTTCCCGTTGTCTGCCGCAGGTTTTTCTTGACGATAAAGTGTTCCGGTTGTTTCCGGGTGATTCCAAGATGCTTTAAGAGAGGCTTGAAAAGAATGTCCGCGTCGCCGAGCTGCATGATCGTCGGTGTTACGGTCGCGTCAGGGATAAAATTATTTGAGGACGGTAATTCCGGATAATGCACGGTCCTTTCTTCCGCGAGGCCAACGTCCTCAATTCCTTTCTCTTCATCTACGAGTTCTTCGCCGTCGTCGGTGCTGTCGATGCTTCGTTTCTGTCCCAACGTTTCCAAATTCTGATTTCTCCCCGGCGTACCAGTGACGCTTTGCGTATAGCTACTCGTAGTTTGCGACCTGAGCCTTGACACATGCTCCGATGTACTCGCTACGTTGCCCGACGCCTCGTGGTGCTTCTCAGATGCTTCCACGACTTTGCTTCTGCCAGCAAATTCCTCATACATGCTGTAGCCAATTCCATATCTGCTGGAGTACGGTTTCAAAACAGCAGATTCCAAATCGTCTCTCTCCAAGGTTTGAGTCACAAGCTGTGGGGCATTTTCTTGAGTCGTTGTCTCAATATCAACACTCGTTCCCGAGTACTGAGTCTGCAAAGTTTGAGTAGGGAGATTGCCGTCCAACGTCGTTCCGTCGGTAGCTAAGTGATCAACTCCAGTTTCTTCATCCAAAACCGGAGCTCTGTTTGTCGCGGGGAATTGAGCGGCTGTGACAGCGGGGTTGAGCATGGATAGGATGACCTTCCATTGTCTGATCAAGGCATGAGTGCCTTCTTCTAAGATGACAATCGGAGGGACGTCTTCGCTGACCAGCTTCTCGATTCGCTGCGGATCGCTGGTGTGGAGGTAGTACCATAGCGTGGTGAAGAGTTGACAGGACAGATCTTGGCCGACCGCATCGGTCTCGGCTGTCCAGCGCTTGTACTTGCTCTGAAATGATAATAATGAAACTTGGGATCAGAAAAAAAAATCATATTGGCCTTGGCAAGGTTCGAACCCGAGACCTCTGACTCATTGGGTAGATGTTCAACCACCTGAGCTACAAGGGACCAGTGTGTCAGAGGTCCTGGGTAAAACCTGAGGGAGTATACCGCTGTGTCTCATAGCTCAGCTGGTAGAGCATCTGCCTGGTGTGTCAGAGGTCTTGGGGAAAACCTGAGGGAGTATACCACTGCGCCTCATGTCAGAGGACTTGGGGGGAGGGGGGGGGGGGGGGGGGGGGGGGTGGGGGGGGGGGGGAACCTGAGGGTGTATACTACTGTGCCTCATAGCTCAGCTGGCAGAGCATCTGCCCGGTGTGTAAGAGGTCTTGGGGGAAACCTGAGGGAGTGTACCACTGTGCATCATAGCTCAGCTGGTAGAGCATCTGCCCGGTGTGTAAGAGGTCTTGGGGGAAACCTGAGGGTGTATACCACTGCGCCTCATAGCTCAGCTGGTGGAGCATCTGCCTGGTGTGTCAGAGGTCTTGGGGGAAACCCGAGGGTGTATATCACTGCGCCTCATAGCTCAGTTGGTAGAGCATCTGCCCGGTGTGTCAGAGGTCTTGGGGGAAACCTGAGGGTGTATACCACTGTGCCTCATAGCTCAGTTGGTAGAGCATCTGCCTGGTGTGTCAGAGGTCTTGGGGGAAACCCGAGGGTGTATACCACTGTGCCTCATAGCTCAGTTGGTAGAGCATCTGCCCAGTGTGTCAGAGGTCTTGGGGAAAACTTGAGGGTGTATATCACTGCGCCTCATAGCTCAGCTGGTAGAGCATCTGCCTGGTGTGTCAGAGGTCTTGGGGAAAACCTGAGGGAGTATACCACTGTGCCTCATAGCTCAGCAGGTAGAACATCTGCCTGATGTGTCAGAGGTCTCGGGTTCAAACCCTGATGAGAACCATATGATTTCTCTCTCATCCCAGATTTGGCAACTTTAAAAACAGATTATCAACAGCGTTCTGGACACAAGATGGCAAAATATGATGAAATATATCTAAGGAGCAATAAAATATAATACAAGGGTAACCTTTACTGACCTTAGCTGTTATGTAATGAGTAGAGCTCATTTCATGGGCTTCAGCCATTATGCAAGCCATAACGGCACACACTCGTAGATGGTTGGTTGCCTGAAGACTGTTCAATCTGAGTAGTGTTTGCTGTGAGGCAGGGAGCCAGTTGGTAACGACGAGGGAGAGTGCACTGACTGGGTTTAGTCCAGATCTGATCAAAAAGGTTTCGAAAATTGTGATTATTTCAGAGATTTTTTATTAATCACTTCGCGACGGCTAGGCATTTTCCAATTTATTCCCCTGGAGCAATAGACTGCACTAGCAGTTTTGGTTATGCAGTATACATTTCTGTCTCTGGGGCTGGAGACTTGATGACTAGTTTTTATTTCAAGTCGTAAATCAATCTTATTTCCAAAGTCCAGTCACAAGTCATTTTCTCTGGAGTCAAGTAACAGGTCAAAAACCAAAAACTGACTTGACCCCAAGCCAACAAGTTGAGAGACCAGCTCTGCCCTGGTCTAATTCATGGGCTAATTCTGTATAACCGCCCCCAAGACACTCACACTTAGAACTGCATATGCAGTTCCCCGTCGTCGCGAAGTGGTTAAATGTACTAGCAACAATTGCTTATTGGTAATCAGTCTGCAACTTTTTATAAATTTTTAGCAAATGAAAAAATTTGACAAATCAGTTGGCCAATTTCATAAATCTGCTTAATCCAAAATTTGTTTGCTTTATAAAAATGGGTAAGCAGTCAAAAGGGGTGAGTATACACTGATCACAATAAGTTTTTAATTTAGGGTATATATATTTTATTGAGGGTATGCATTCCGCTTGAATGATTTTGCATATGATTAGACAATTGTATCTGCATGACAGACACACCTTGTCACAAGAATGGGTGAAACAGTCATTTGAAAAACAAAATTTCAAAAACACAACATCCCCAACTTATTTTGAGTAGTGTACAATGTACTTACTGAACACCATGCGACTGTTCATGCGACAATCTACATGGTGTCGGAGCATGCAGCCAGACCGAAGCCACCACCATTTTGCCTTCGACGCTCCGAGCTTTGCTCAGTTTACTGGCGTGTTTCCGGCCGGCCAAAGTCGCATCAGAATGTTTCAGCTCAGCCCCGGACATTGGAATCGGGAAAACATCCATGGCGCTCCGAGAGCGGCCCCAGGGTACGGACTGGTAGTGGTGATCTGTGCGACCGGTAAGATGAGAGTCTGGCGAAATCTGCCAAGTTTGACTAGGCTGTCGCGAGTGACAGCGTGACGGTGATGGCGTCGCGGACTGCGTAACGACAGGCGCGCAATGCATACTGACGTTGACGTCAATCCCCTCAATACCGCATTCCATTAAGCTACAGCTTTTAGGACCCGGCGTGATCGTTTCGTCCGGGTCGTCAGAAACACCGTAATATGGCGCCAGGGTAAACATGACCTTTGACAGCGATTGTGGGATAGACGTGACTCCCGATATATGTCGCATTCGCTTCTCCTTATTACTGCTACAGTCCAATCCTTGCAACTGGCAGTGAATTTTCCCCACAGCGACGCATCCTACTAAACAGCTCTGCATGTCCTTTAAAGCTTGGTCTTGATCCGAAGTATGGAGTCCGTACCGCGACCCTGACAGGATGTCTTCCAGTTTTTGCTTTTTTTCTGCTGGGCTGGGAGCGTTGGACTCGGTCTTTTTGACCGTCGTTTTGTTCAGGAGTTGGAGCTGGACGTTGCTGATGCAGCCGACTAGCAAGGAAGCTTGATCGAATTGTTGTTGTTTTTGGTTGTAGTCTGTTGATGCCTGGAGTACAATGAGTTTAATCTAGACAGAAATAAGTTGTCAATGTTTACTACAGAACAGAATGTTTAGTACAGACAAGTTTTGTAGAATGTGAGGCTTTGTAAGGGTTGTCACAAGGTTTGTCGCAAGGACTGTCGCGAGGACTGTCGCGAGGACTGCCGCGAGGACTGCCGCGAGGACTGCCGCGAGGACTGCCGCAAGGACTGCCGCAAGGACTGCCGCAAGGACTGCCGCAAGGACTGCCGCAAGGACTGCCGCAAGGACTGCCGCAAGGACTGCCGCAAGGACTGCCGCAAGGACTGCCGCAAGGACTGCCGCAAGGACTGCCGCAAGGACTGTCGCAAGGCTTGTCGCAAGGTCACTGTAAGGTCGTCGTTAGGCTTTCGCAAGGTCGTTACAAAGTCGTCGCAAGGTCGTTACAAAGTCGTCGCAAGGTCGTCGCAATTAAGGCCGTCGCAAGGCCATCACTAAACTTTTGGGCTCATGGTTTTATTTTTACTGGCCTTGTGAAACCCTAGACTGTTACAATGAACCGTAGGTTTCGGAATTCATTCTTTTGATTTGAATAATATTACAATAATGTCGGGTTTTATGTTTCTATCAAACACAGTGCTCAGCACATTGACATCATCTTCAGTGTTTCTTACTTAAAGGCAGAGGCTCGTCAATGCGCGCGTGAGGCCAAATTCGTGCCACGAAATACGCAGCTCCAAAGCAAAGGCATGGAGCTGCGTATTTCGTGGCTGACGAGCCTGTTCCTTTAAAAAAGATTTTCTTCCGAAGTAAATTTCTGATTACCTTTGGAACGGTTACAGCCAAACTTATAGTTGACTGGGTTCTATTTTTGAGGTTCACGGCTTTGTTAGCTTCTTCGAATGTCTTCTGGACGTCATCAATGCAATGCATGTGGAGTGAGTCTACAATGGCTTCTGGATGACGCACGTTGAGGACACTCTCTGCAGACAGTAAGTACCTGGGAAACAAACAATTTATATATTTATGAAGTAAAACTCCGTCTTTGGTTAGATTTTTTATACATGGCAGATCAGTGGCCAATTTCATAAAGCTGTTTAGCAGAAAAATTTGCTTAAATCAAAATTTGTTTGCTTTATAAAAATGGGTTAACGGTAAAATTGTATGTCAACTTGTGTTCTTAGCAAGAATAGCTGAATGCCAGTTAATTGTAATACACGTCACATAACATTTTTACTGCTTAAGCCTGTATCCCACTGGGCTGCGATAGTTCCAGACTGTTTGCAGATTTGAAATTGGCGACTTCGGTTTCAAGACAAAGTAAGCAAACAGAGTTGCAGCCCCACTGAATCAAATACAACAGATTTGTCTTGGCATGTACTCTCGTGTCTGATGTTGTCAAGATGGCAGTACTGATCTGCGTATGCACAGAATGGGCGGGAATTATGCAAAAAGTCTTCAAAATGTCTTCAAAATGTCTGATGACATTCTGAAGACATTCTGAAGACATTCTGAAGACATTCTGTAGAGATATTGAGAAGACATTCTACTGACTATTACGCAATTGTTTCATGAATTTTTTTCCCCCTTATTCTCAAGACAATCTGAAGACATTCTGCAGATAATTTGGTGCACATTTCAAAACCTTGGCGACCACATATCGCAAACAAATTGTTGAACACGTTCAAAATTCCCGCGACATCATGACGACCTCCACAAACAGACAAACATTCTGCAGACATTCTGCAGAATGACAGTCGCAAATGTCGCCAAACAGTCGCAACCATAGTGGGATACAGGCTTTACCCATTTCTACAAAGCAAATAAATTTTGGATTAAGCAATTTTTTCTGCTAATCAGTTTTACGAAATTGGCCCCTGGTTATTGGTGTATACAAGCCTCATAAAAGTTAGGAAGATTAGGCATGCTGGCCAAGTTAGCCTCAGAAAGTGTATATCTCAAAGGAGCATCAGGGCCAACTCAGCAGGGCATGTGAGCATTGGTCTCAGTTAAAGGCAAAACTTGAAATAAAAGTACAATTTTTTTTTATAAAAGTTACTGAATTTCCTGAGTTTGATGTTACCTGTTGACAACTTGCAGAAGCAACGGTGTCAGCATCACGTCCAAATCACCCTTGATGTTAAGCAGAGCCGACATGGAGGTATTCTGTGACAGGTCAGACGGAACTGTAGAGGAAAGATCAGAAACGTCTCTTGATAAGCAGATATATTTGCTTCAGAAATGTGCCTGTGAGTGAACGGTAGGCACTGAATGAAAAGAAAAGATATTGACGGCAGTTTTTGCCTGCAGCAGTTCTAGTCCCCAAGAGATTTTAGTTTTGTAAAGATTGGAAAAATCTTGGCTTTTCTAAAACACAGTTCTTGGAATGGCACAAGATGCATGTATGAGGTATTACTGAAATCAGTGTTAAACTCTTACACCGTGGCGCACCACTCACACACCGTGTTTACACTGGTCCCGAGCTCGGGATCAAGATTGATCCCCTGATAAGAATGCGTCAGTGTTAACCGCAATGATTCTGAGTGCCGCGTTTACATTCTGTAGTTGATCTCGAGCGCGGTGCCAGAAGTTGCAGTCAAAGGTCATGCTCTATGTGTGTATGCGCTTGTTCTCCCAAACAATCGTGGACGTTTTAGGGAGGTCTAACAAAGAGAACAATATCGTCCGCGATTGGCAAGCGAACGTCCGCGATTCGCTCCTGTACAAAACCATCGAGAGTAAGGAAAAATAGACTATGTCCAAACAAAAGAGGAACAAAGGGACGTCCGCGATTGTATGTGGATTCACACCTGGGTGTACTGATCAATGTGTACATGGGTTGTGCATGTACAGTGTACAAGGCCACTTCAATTTCGCGGGCTTTTCCCCGCTATGGCTATGGAGCGGATGTGGCAGGATGCGGTAAAGATTAATTGCTTATCTAACCGCAAACTGATCCCGAGCTTGGGATCGAACCCTCCGCCAACGCGAGACCAAAATCTCGGGGTCTGATCCGGGGCCAATTTGGTTCCGACAGTGTTTACACTCAGTTTGTGATCCGGGGCTGATCCCGAGCTCGATGTTCGACCCCGAGGTCGGGATCAAGTGTAAACAGGGTGGCAGAGGCTTGAGAAATGTTTACTTCTGGCTAGAAAGCCACTCACTAGCAACATAAACAAACCTGGGACCAATTTCATAGCGCTGCTTAAGCACAAACAGTAATGGCGTGCTTACTGTAG
This sequence comes from Henricia sp. BOLD:AAB3569, assembly GCA_037783545.1. Classification (NCBI taxonomy): domain Eukaryota; kingdom Metazoa; phylum Echinodermata; class Asteroidea; order Spinulosida; family Echinasteridae; genus Henricia; species Henricia sp. BOLD:AAB3569. The sequence continues at coordinate 1,307,208 of JBBELK010000011.1, read as the reverse complement.
CAGACGAGTTAAGCGCTATTTCATGGTCGCGCTGTGGTTAAGAATGCGCGCGCTGTGGTTAAGCATGCGCGCGCTGTGGTTAAGCATGCGCGCGCTTGTAAACAGCTATTGTTGCGTCACTAAGTTATGCGTCATTTAACTCTGCAGTTAAGGAATGGTTTCAGTTCCTTACCGTTAACGATGTCTATGAAATAGCCTGATGCTTGGTTAAGAGAAAACAGGCTGTTAAGTAGCTCTATGATATTGGGCCCTGGTGTTCACTTCTGTTACAAAGCTTGAACATTTCCAAAGTTAATATTGTGGAATTTGACAAAACTGCCTGCCTACCCTGAGTGGCCTGATACGTGGGAGGTGAGGAGTGGACCCTGTTGTGACGTCGCGTTTCTTGCTGGGGTAGTCCCAGAAACATCTCGCTGTCCGCACTGTCATCCGCTTCATCTTCAGAATCAGAATCAGAGTAGACGACGTCATTCTGAGAATCGCCGGTCATTATCACAAGCTCTGGGCTTATCCCGGGTTGAGTGATTGAGAACTCTGGTAGAGGGATGTTGCCTTTTATGAGGGTAGACGCGGGGGCGCAGAGTGGGCTAAAAGGGGGTTGGGTTTGGAGGGTGTGTCCCGGAGGATGCGTGACCCAACCATGGCATGCCCAAAGGGTTAAATGATGGGTGTAGGCTTTGGTGGAAGCCCAGGGTGGTTGAGAAGTTGAACTCTGTGGCGTGGCTTCTTTTGTCCGCTTGCCGGGATCGTTGCTTTCCGTTGATTCGGCCGAGACAAATGACGCGGAGGACGATTGTCGTTTTCTGTCGGCTTCGTCGCGTCGCTGTAAAGACTCTGGGGACTCGACTTGTTGCGTGGACGTGGAGGAAAGGGTTTCGTCGGCGAATGATTTAGATGGGGAACTCTCGGGGGCGTCTGTATCGTAACTGCCACTTGATGGAGTTTTGGCGACCGGAGTTTTAGACACTGTGGAGTCTAGAGTTAAGTCGTCTTCGGCCGAGTAGTACTCGCTTTCGGCTTGACTTGAGATTGATCCGCGGCTCGTTGGGTGGGTCAAATCCGGGATTTCCTTGGATCTCAAGTTTAGATGAGGATGTTGTTGCACAGGCTGGATTGTCTCAGCGCTTAGGTTGCCTCGACCGAGGGTTAGCTTCCCCTGCATTGCCATGGTTTCAACAGGCAGGCTGTGGGAGCTCCCATGTAGGTTGTACATTTGCCGTTCGAACACGGAGCTGTCCGATTCGGTCTTGACAGTGAGATCTGGGTCGGACGTAGTACTAGCCTGGGCGCTGCTTGTGCTCTGGGAAGGGTTCCTAGAGGACGCCTGCTGTTGAGAATCAGGAGCCGAAATGGAACTTGAATCTCTTTTGGAGGGGGTCTTGACTGGTTGCGGCAAACTTGTTGAGGATCCCGCGGCTTGAGGAGTTTCCACCCGAAACTCTGTCACTCCGATTTCTCCAGGAAGGCTTGAAGGTCCGCAGTTGACAAATCCCTGAGTGAATTTGAACTCTCTGGAGGGGGAATCTACTGGAGTTCTGTCGCATGCGGAGAAGATCCACTGTCCCTGTTGCAAGATGCTTTGCCCATAGTCATTATCAACTTCCGTGAGAGAGGTATCGCGAATCCAGGTCTGACGATTCAAATTTGGCGTGTTGAAGAACATGCACCCACCTCGGCAGCCGCACTTGCTACGAAGCGGATTTACAGGTTCGTCAAGTTTTCCCTGCCATAGGAACCACAATCGCTTGGATTTCCGATCGTGGGTGGTTAAGAAGTGATTCTGGGCCTTGAAGGAAGCCTTGGTTTGGAGCAGTTCGGCGAGGTCGAGCTGTAATTCGGGGCAGTGGACGGAGCAAGCCTGTAACCAGGCTTCGCGAGGTTTGTCTTCCTGGTTGATGAATTGCCGAACGTCGATCTGTCGGACGGTCAGACTGATACCGTCACCGACAGTCACACTGTGGAGGTTACACGTACCCATGTGAAGAGAATCAACCTGGTGAACAATAAAAAAAAACCTCAGATTTCAGGCACTGTTTAATATGGAGACAAAATCTACAACAAAACCACACTGAAGCACTTTGCTGTACTCATAGCATTCTCGGAAAATAGAATTAAGTAACGACATGCTAAACATGCTAAAGCTTTTTGACTTGCACTCAGAGCAAAATGCAAGACGCAGTAGCGTGCTCCCTGCTGTTGTCAGCTGACCAATTAGCGTGCAGCATTCTGAATACGTCATTCCCGCCTTTAGCCCTATATTATTATCGATAGCGTCACCCACGTTTTGCTCTGATGAGTGCAAGTCAAAAAGCTTTAGCATGTCTTTGTCTTTCTATTTTCCGATTTTGCAGTACCAAACACTTGTTCATTCATAACATTCTGCCAAAATTGTGGCAGTATTTCCCAATAGCCCTATGCCTCATAGCTCAGCTGCTAAAGCATCTGGCCGGTGAGCCAGTGGTCTCAAGTTCGAATCCCGATAAGGCCCACATAATTTTGTGTCATTTCATATAAAATATTGCATTGTTTCCAACCTACCTTACACTTCAATGCACAACCCGTCTCCACCAGCATGAGGTCAACAGCTCTGAGATTGACTCGAAGCATGCGATACTTAAACTCATCTTCCGTCGGACACGGTGTGGGGAAGAGCGGCTCCTTGATGCGACACTGCTCCTGCTTGGTCATGTGAACGCAGAGCTTAGATGTGAATGGTTGCTGGAGATCATCCAGAGGGTCGACAGCCAGGTGGACGAAAAGCTGGAGGAAACTCGCTATAGATAGCATCTTAGAGAGAAAAGGGGAAAAATCAGCTTGGCTAATTTAAGAGTCTTTTTGAAGTTAATTAGGGTTTGTTTTGCCATTACCCGACGTATATTAGCACTGTATACTCAGTGCTTTCCCGAGACAATATGAAAAACTTCATAGCGTGCTCGGGTGGGATACGAACCTACGACCTCCTACAAACAAGGCAGACAGCTTAACCTCTCGACCACCGAGCTATCCGGTGTTGAATGGCCAGTTCGAATCAGTTAGCAATTAATCAGTAATTGATTTAGCTTGCGTCGGGGAGAATGATTTATAAAAATGGGTTAATAGTCAAAATCTTATATGATGTGTGTTACAACTTGACTGGTGTTCTGCTATTCTTGCTAAGAACACAAGTTGACATACAATTTTGACTATTAACCTATTTTTATAAAGTAAACAAATTTTGGATTTAGCAAATTTTTCTGCTAAACAGCTTCGTGAAATTGCTAAAGCGCAAGGAAAAGTTCACCGGTTTTAGTGTAGACCCAATAACCATGGCAACACACAATGGGTGACGTAGTCTTATCGACCACTAAAACCCCACAACACCACCCCTCCCCCCCTCTCCAACCCTAAGTTTGTTTCTTACCTGCGGAGGAGTCAGTCTGCCGCTCAGTACCCCCATCTGGAGGTCAAGAAGCCAGGCGTATTCTAGAGTCTCGCTATCCACCGCTAGGCCTTCATTGGAGAACATGGCATGTCCGCGAAGCTGGAGGCCGGAGAGACCAAGGTGGCCATCGCAAAGGTGAGAATCTACCCTCTGGAAAATGGAAGAAATGCAACAAAGTAATTATTTAACCACTTGACGCCAGAGGACGTGTAAACACGTTCTAGCAATGTATAGTCACATGGGCGGTTGACTCGGAATGTTGCAAAGTATGATCTTTTGGTGAGACGATTCATACAATTAAATCAGTGTACTCCTCTGCTCAATATTTTGTTCAGGCACGCTAAGCAGCGCCCTCACGCAGCAACAATGATTCGCCGCATGAGGCGCTGTTCAAAACAAATGCATGCAACCGTCATGGCCAGTATCGACCGCAGATTGGGTCGCCGATACGATAGATAAACGTGGTAAGTGAACGATAATGACACCAGTGGCTAGCTAATCATGTTTGGTGACTTTACACCTAATTTTGGAATGACTTGGCTGTATTTTCAAAGCGTTTTAGAGAGAAAAAAATGTATTATTTTTGTCCGGCCGGCAAAGTTTTGTCCGGGCGCTAATGGTACCTCTGATGATTTTTGCACGTCGTCGTAATTTTGTCTTTGGAGAAGACTCTGCTGGGGTCAGAATGTGAGGCTGCTAATTTTAAAGTGAAATTTAAATGCGTTTACCTTTTCTGAGTCTGAGACCATGACGGTGATTGGCGATAGCAGTAACTGTAGTCTGGTTTCTCTGTGGCCCTTATGGAGCTCAAAGCACAACTGGTCTAGGACCGCGACTGGGCAAGATGGCTCTGCTTTGCCACAGTACTGCGGAGAAAATAAATAGAACAGGCAAAAATGTTTTAACTTTGGTTCATTAATTGCAACAACAAAGACATTTTTCTAAGAACCACTATTTCAAAACACAACAAATGAAAATCATTTTGAACCCTCTGGTGTACAAATTATTTGTTGTTCCTTTGTTCTAAGTAACTTTGAGAGACTATCCTTTGCACTATCCCAAAATTTTACTTTACGAGTTGACAAGAAAAACCTGTCTAAAAGTGTTGATAGCAATGGTAACAAACACCACATGATTTTTTCCTGTCGGAGAAATTGTCAACTGAATATGCTTTCTAAAAAAAGTTGTCAGCAGACACCTTTTTTATTTACCATTCATTCATACACAAAAACCATGCATGGATTTTTCAGGTTTTCTGAAGTATTATTGCATCTATGTGGCTGAAATTTCTACAAGGCAGTTTATCAACATTATTCTTTAGTTATGTAATGCTGTTCCTGTTTTTAAAAGTTGTCCAATCATGTAATCTGTCTTTAAATGACTGTGCAACAAATCGTGTTGGGAGCGCGTGTGGTCTAGTGGGTATGAAGCGGAACTCCCAGTCAGAGGTTGTGGGTTCGAGCCCCACTTCGACCAACGTGTCTGTCTGTGTCCCTGGGCAAGGTACTTAATCCCAGTTGCCTCTTCAACCCAAGCGATATATGGGAAGCTGTTAAGGGGAATGCCACAATGTAACTGCTGATAGGGTTGAGCGCCTGGCCAGCAGCCACCTAGTTAAAGCGAAATGGTTCTGGTGATTCCCTGATGACAGCGATAATAATAATGGCAACAGCGCCAGGAGCACCCCGCAGGGTGAACATGTGCGCTATATAAGAATCCACCATTATTATTATTATTATTATTATCGTCTGCAAATGATCGAGTGCCAGAGATGCAACCATACATACCACTGGTAGCGTGGCCTTGATCCCATCCACATTAAGAGACACTATTACGTCCATGGGTCGCAACGAGAGTCCGTTGACAATTCTCGGTTCATCCACGTTGTCACGAAGACCGTCGCTCGGTGGCCTGGTGAAGTCGGTCACTGCTTGATCAACGCCGAAATAGTTCTCCTATGATTCAGACACAAATATTGTATTCGTTTTTATCCCAAAATCCCAAAAGACATGTTAATGCTTATTGTGACAATGACAACTTCAAAATATACTTGATAATTTGGTTTATAATTTCTGTTGGTGCTAGAAGGCATCTTAACGCTGATTGGCCAATTGCAAATAATAACAACAACAAGTCAATAAATGTTCGTACTGCATGATGAACATTTGCCCAGAAATATTTAAAATAAACAACATGCTGCTTACAATGGCTTAAGAAATGTCAACTTCCGGCCAAAACGCTGCTACCAGCAGTTCGCTCTAAACAAATCTGATCTTCAATTAATTATGTCACAAACCTTGAAGAGTTAAATAGCCTATGAAGATTGCTTGTGCACAAATGCGAGGTTAATTTTGTTCACAGCATAGAACATTAATTGTTTCTGAAGACAATTTGTGCTCTGAAGAAATTCCGCTTGCTAGACAGCGTGTCGCCCAAAAACAAATGTCCCTCTCATGAATAATTACCAAAACCAAGTACTTTTCTCAATTTGATGTCCAAATATGAAAAACTTGTTATGGAAAGCTCAAGTTGAAACTAAAACAACACACATTAAAACCAATTTTGAGACACGGTATATTATAAGCTTTTTTTTTTACCTTAAGAGCCAGAATACACTTGATGATAGATCCATAAGCCATAAGCATAGCTGGCCCAATGTCCACTTCAAGCTGTAGCCGGTCCGGTAGCCACTCCGACGGCACGGCTACGCAGTCAGCCCGCTTCCAACCAGCGTACGGGGTCAGCGCAGGGCGTGTTTGGTGGTCAGGTCGACCACTAGGGGTGCGTCGGATCTGAATCATGGGCGAGTCTTCGTCCATGGGTAGAGGGTGGTAGGTGTAGGTGACGCTGACTGCAAAATACGGGACTGCTCCGCATTCGATCCATTCCTCTCTAAAAATGAAGAGAGAGTCGCCTTAAAGGAGTTTGTTCAGATTTTTCCAGAAAATGGATGTCGTTCTAAACTAATCATGTAAAATACCTCCCCAAAATACCATCCATGGGAAGAAAACAGGAAATTTTCAATCTCAATTTGGATGTAGAAGCAAAAAGGTTGGTGTAATCACTGCACTGCTTTATGGAACCGGATAAATTAGTTTACAAAACATCAGTGGTTTTTTTTACGATATCCCCAGAAATATACGGATTGAGTTGACTCTTGAGAGTCATTTCTACATTCATTATTTGAATCTTCTCACCAAAAGATCATACTTAGCAACACTGAGTCAACAGCCCCGAGACTATACATCGCCAGAACGCGTTTACACGTCCTCCGGCGTCAAGTGATTAAGTTGCCACTGTGCACATCGGCAAATAACCGTTTAAGATTGTTGGTACCAAGTGTTTCGGCAAGTTTTTGTGAGATTCTGTGATTTTTAGTCCGTTCATACCAAATAATAATAATAATTGTAAGAATTCTGGATGCGGCAATAGGGCGACAAATCGGGAAGCCTTTCCCCGGGGACCACCGAAATTTCGGCAAGAATCACTCAAATTGACACCAATTTTCTCTACCCTAAGCTTCCAAATTTGTCAGTTAAGGATTAACAAAATATAAAGTATGAATTTCGTCCACGTAGTATTTTCTCAGGCAACACGCGTCAATTTGACAGACATTACCACGTGAAAAAGTGTGAGTATGAATCAACCCTAAGACGGTTCAGATCCCCTTACCCCTCTGTGATTCCTTGCCAGTGATCCGGCGACAATCCCAGCTGTTTCTTGTCCTCAAGCCAACTACCCGAGGATTTCGTGGAGCGATCGAGACCTTGGAGGCAGTTCTGACTGCTGTAGCATTCGGGGAAGTGAAGACGACCGGAGACCGAGTCACCCTTGAAACGTAAAATGGACAAGACAGACAATTATTGACAAAGTAAGTATGCCACTGTGCCTCATAGCTCAGCTGGTAGAGCATCTGACTGGTGTGTCAGAGGTCTTGGGGAAACCTGGCGGAGTATACCACTGTGCCTCATAGCTCAGCTGGTAGAGCATCTGACTGGTGTGTCAGAGGTCTTAGGGAAAACCTGACGGAGTATACTACTGTGCCTTATAGCTCAGCTGGTAGAGCATCTGACTGGTGTGTCAGAGGTCTTGGGGAAAACCTGACGGAGTATACTACTGTGCCTCATAGCTCAGTTGGTAGAGCATCTGCCTAGTGTGTCAGAGGTCTTGGGGAAAACCTGAGGGAGTATACCACTGTGCCTCATAGCTCAGCTGGTAGAGCATCTGCCCGGTGTGTCAGAGGTCTTGGGGAAACCTGAGGGAGTATACCACTGTGCCTCATAGCTCAGCTGGTAGAGCATCTGCCCAGTGTGTCAGAGGTCTTGGGGAAACCTGAGGGAGTATACCACTGTGCCTCATAGCTCAGCTGGTAGAGCATCTGCCCGGTGTGTCAGAGGTCTTGGGGAAACCTGAGGGAGTATACCAATGTGCCTTATAGCTCAGCTGGTAGAGCATCTGCCCGGTGTTTCAGAGGTCTTGGGGAAACCTGAGGGAGTATACCAATGTGCCTTATAGCTCAGCTGGTAGAGCATCTGCCCGGTGTGTCAGAGGTCTTGGGGAAACCTGAGGGAGTATACCAATGTGCCTTATAGCTCAGCTGGTGGAGCATCTGCCTGGTGTGTCAGAGGTCTTGGGGAAAACCTGAGGGAGTATACCAATGTGCCTTATAGCTCAGCTGGTAGAGCATCTGCTCAGTGTGTCCGAGATCTTGGGGGGAAACCTGAGGGAGTATACCACTGTGCCTCATAGCTCAGCTGGTAGAGCATCTGCCCGGTATGTCAGAGGTCTTGGGTTCAAAAATCATAAATAATTCTTACCCTGAGAAGAACTCTAACCGGTATTTCCACAGGAAGATAGTCGGAGTAAGGAAGGACTATTGACAAGTCTAGGAGATCCCCAACGAGTCCGATAAAAACTGCAAGAATAAAAACAATTATATGTGACAAGTGTCATCAAATGACCTTTGGTATAAATATGTGACGCACCGTGTGAAAAAATGAGTCGTTTTTTGCACAGCCTGGGATCGATTTCACAAAAGTTAAGACGAGTTCAATGCGTCCTAATTCTCATACCAACGTCCCAAGATAAGAGTGACCCTTCCTAAGACGCGTCTTAGTGTTGTGTGAAATCGGCCTCTGGTCATGTATTTAAATCAAGTAACAGGTCTCGCCAGTTAGTACAAATTATCAACTAACCACTGAGACCTGGGATCATATTCACAAAAGTTAAGATGAGTTCAATGTGTCCTAATTCCCATACCAATGTCCCAAGATAAGAAGAGTGACACTTCCTAAGACGCGTCCTAGCACTTAAAATCGACCACTGGGCTGAGTGGCTCATTAAAATACAAACACACCATGGATATTGAAATACATTCCTCTAAAATACAAAAAAGTAGAAAACCTTTACCGTTTTGCTGGTGGTGTGACGAGCAATCGACCCAGTTGTATCTATTAGTCGGCAGTATTAGGACAAACTCTCGTAGGATGATGTTCAGATTCAGCGTGTACGGGACGAAACTGAAAAGGTCCGATCGATTCTTACCGGACCAGTCAGAAAATAAATCTGCAATAAACAAAAAAATTACATCAATTAACTCATAAAAGACGATAGTGAAAAAAACAATTTTTTAATTTATTTATTTAATGGGTTTAATGAACTTCAATTCGCAGCCCGTAGGCTGAATTGCATGAAGCTTAAAAGTGTATTCCACCTAAACATCGAGATACATAGGTGGGTGGCGCCATTGGCATCCGACGGCCAGAGATGCCGGAGTATTACTCTTCACAAAAGAATGCTGATCTTTTAAGTGTGTTACACAACACACTGGACCAACGGCTTTACATCCCTTCCGAAGGATGAAGCAATTGTGGTTGAGTGCCTTGCTCAAAGGCACAGGTATCACAACCGGGTATCGAAACCGCAAGTTTGAAGAGAAAGAACGAAGCAAGACAACTTACCACTGATGAAGTTTTTGTGAGCATACAGCAAGAAGGCTGTGGCTTTGCATAACGTAAGAGTGACTTCCCAGTTTTGATGGTAGTTCCAAACTCGCGGATAGTGCATGGCCACTTGGAACTAGATCAAGACAAGCATTTGAAATGGCAAAGTTAAGGCTTCGTCTCAATTAGCCGACTGTGGCTTGAAACTACACATTAGTCAATGTTAGTCGGCTAACATTTTGAGCTACAGCCTTAAAAAAAAAAAAATATTAGACCACCTTTGTTTTGAATTATTCATAAAAATCACTCCTCTTTGGCAGCAACCGGGCTTATGTTAATGATGTTTTGGTCTTAGACAATATTCATTAGCTCAGGAGGCTTACATGGCATCCAATATTGCAATAAGACATTCCTTAACAAATTGTTATGTACTTATTTTTGTTGTCAGGTTGTAGGTGGTCCAAAACATTTTTCCAAGGTTGTAGAGCACCCCAAAACTGCCCTGCAGCATTCTCCTCAAACCATCCCAAAACTGCCCTGCAGCTTTCTCCTCAAACCGTCCCAAAACCGCCCTGCACCTTTCTCCTCAAACCGTCCCAAAACTGCCCTGCAGCTTTCTCCTCAAAGCGCCCCAAACCACCCTGCAGCTTTGTCCTCAAAGCGCCCCAAAACCACCGTGCAGCTTTGTCCTCAAAGCGCCCCAAAACCACCGTGCAGCTTTTTCCTCAAAGCTCCCCAAAACCACCCTGCAGCTTTGTCCTCAAAGCTCCCCAAAACCACACTGCAGCTTTGTCCTCAAAGCGCCCTAAAACTGCCCTGCAGTTCTCTCTTCAAAGCACCCAAAACTGCCCTACAGCTTTCTCCTCAAAGCGCCCCAAACCACCATGCAGCTTTATCCTCAAAGCGCCCCAAAAATGCCCTGCAACTTTTTCCTCAAAGTGCCACAAAACTGCCCTGCAGCCTTCCCCTTAAAGCGCTTCAAAACCACCCTGCAGCTTTCTCCTCAAAGCACCCAAAACTGCCCTGCAGCTTTCTCCTCAAAGCACCTAAAACAGTACTCATAGCTTGACTCATCCTCTTTCAAATCTTGTGTTCAGTAAGGGTGGCTACTATTGGATAACTTTGGTTATTGACCTAGACAAGGAACATTACTCAACATTTATACGGAAAAGCTGAGGAGTAATAAGACACATTACTTGTTACCAGTGAGTGCTGTTGGGTTAAGCAGGTCACAGTATTTTAATAAGCAGAATTATCTCACCTGCAACGTTTCGCTTTCGATGAGGGAGCGATATTCCATACTGGTGGTAGAATCCACATGCAGTAGTTGACCTGTGACACGAGTGTGATATCCCTCCGGCCCCACGATTAGGGGGATGCTGATCTCGACGTACGACGCTTTGTCAACGTCGATGTGGAAGGCATTCGTTTCCTGAAACGAACAGTTTATGCCGCAGCAATAGCAAAGAGAAGCCATTAAAATTGAAGGAATTTGGTGTAAAACGACGCACTGAAAATCACAGAATCAAGTGTTTTTTTAAAGGACCCTGTTCAGATTTTTCCAGAAAATGGATTTCGTTCTAACCTAAAAATCATATAAAATACCTCATCAAAATACTATCCATGCTAGGAAAACAGGAATTTTGCAATCTCCAATTTGGATGTGGAAGCAAAAAGGTTGGTGTAATCACTGCACTGCTTTATGGAACTAAATAAATTAGTTTACAAAACATTGGTGGTTTTTCGACGATATCCTTGAAAATATACGGATTGAGAGCGCAAAATTTCAGAATGGTAATGAGAAAAATGTGACAAATGATATGGTATCAAAATCTCAACACCCATGGGGAAAATAGGGGGCTCAAAAATGTGATCTGAACACGCTCCTTTAATAACAGCTAAAAAGGTTTGCGAAAAGAGGAGTCTATATGCTACATGTGTAATTCCCAAAATTAGGGATCCAAAATTTTTGGTGTCCCAGTTACGTACGACACTCACTGCTTCAAAAATCACCACTTATGACCACAAATTCTGAGTAATGGACTGTGGCCTGTGATTATAGGGGGCAGCATCATTTTCTTAAATATTTTGTTTTCCGATTCCTGAAAAATATTCAAATCAAAAGACCATAAAGGCTTATAATTTGTATCATGTTATTGAATAGGAGTTTGGTGTCCCGTGTTACCTACGCCAGTGAAAATTGGCTGTAGAATGAGTTTGCATTAACCTTGGTGCTATATCTACACACAAACATTAAATTTAAGTGGCATTTGTTCAAATAAAAATAATTATTTTCTACTGGGAAACCACTTTCAATCATTAAAAACGCTTGGAAATCTTAAAAAGCATGTCACACTTTTGGACCCCTAATTTTGGGAATTACCCACATGTGCTTCTTAGTATAATTGTTCAAGTTTTTACCTTATCTTTGCTGAAGAGAATATCAAAAGTTGCTTCAGCAACCGTGTTCAGCCGAAACTCAAAACTCGTGAACTGTCTCTTCTCACCGGGCCTGGCTTTAGGGGTGACCTCATGTGTCTTGTACGCTTGAGGAAAGAAGAACTTTAGCAGGGCATCTCTGAGGTCAAGAAACAGATGAAATGAGGAATTAGAATTCCTGCAAATTGGGCCCTGATTTTGAGATGAAAGTCTTCTTATGATCTTGCACAAAAGCTGGCCTGGAGTAAATTGCAATGGGGGCTTTCGAGATGCTGACACCGGGTAACACCAACTTACATCGGAGCGTTCTTTTAGCCATCACGTGTTACACGAGTCTGCCCCGGTGGCAGCCACTATGGCGTTAATAAAGCACCACCTGGCAACAACCTTTGACCACGTGTTCCCAGAATTCATAGCGAGACCGTGTCGTTCGTTTTGCATCTTCTGGGGGCTTCCCCCGGTGTAAACCCCCTGTTACCCGGTGTAAGCGTCTCGAACGCCCCTAATATGAACGTCATCAGTCTGAGACACATCATGTGTCCTAACTAAATTTAGGTATCTTAAATTGTATGTGTCTTGAGGTACAAGACACATAAATGTTTATTGCAAGACAAAAATACCCTATGTCGGAGTTAAGACATCTTAACTTTGTTTATTGCATAAAACCATACCTCTGTCTGTCCGCCCAGGGACCATAGCTGATATTCGTCGCAGCGCCGCACGTAACGTCCAACGCCCAACAGGGAGGGATCAACTCATCTGCACCGCCCTCATTTTCCAGTGGAACATAACCTGCCGTAAAAATGTCGAAAACAAATTAAACAAGAAAGGCTTGTATGCGTGGTATAGTCAGAGTTCTGACAACAGGGGACTGTCGGGAATTGGCATGAGGGAACTTTCTTTAAAAGCCCTATGTATCATTTGCTCGTAACCGGGACCGACACTTGTGTTACATTTTAGGCCGTCCCGGTTACGAGCGTATATTGGAATTTTGTACAAAGGGTTTTTAGAAAGGCATGTTGTCACACTATTTGTAACCCTTCTTGGGCCTAAGTTATCTCTTCAGAACAACTTAAACTTATTTCTTTTATTTTGAGACCAGACAAATGTATTTTCTTGAAAATATGGTCTGTGTTGCCAAAATGGCCCCTTCACTGTGGAAAGACTCACTTCTGTTCTAATCAGGAATTGATATTTTAGACAAACTGCATTTCGTTTTTAAATGAGTGTATCTCTTGTTAGTTTCTAAGATTTATTTTTTCTCTTATGCTTACCTGGTTCATCTTGAGAAAAATGAAAGTGCAGCGTGTTGGACTGAACTACGACGAAGCCTTCGCCCATATATCGAGGAGGCCTAGAAAAAACAAAAGAAACAAACAACAAAGTTAGATTAAATCCCCAATACATTATTTGCAGTCACCCAAAATTTTACTTCACAGGTTGACAAGAAAAATTTGACTAAAAGTGTTGATAGCAATGGTAACAAACACCACATGATTTTATCCCGTATAAAATGGTACCTTTGTGGGAAAAAATTGCCAACTGAAGGTGTTTTTTTTATCAAAAACATTGTCTGCAGACAACGTTTTTATCATTCATTCAACACAAAACCATCAGGCCTCGAAATTAATTTTCAAACGGGAACAACAATTTTCTCTTAGTAAAAGGCACCTGAATGAGGAAATGGAAAATTTGTGTTAGACCATTTTAAGGGCAACACGGCAAAAGCATAGGGCACCGATGGCAATTTGCTGTGGTGCCGTGGGTGATTTCAAGGCCTGAACCATGCATGGATTTTTCTGAAGTATTACTGCATCTATGGGCTGAAATTTCTACAAGGCAGTTTATCAACATTATTCTTTAGTTATGTAATGCTGTTGTTCCTGTTTTTAAAAGTGTTCCAATCATGTAATCTGTCCTTAACCGTTGTTTTCTGAGGGTAGCGAAAGTTCAAAGATCAGAGAAAAAGTAATTTTTTAACACTCACTCATCCGTTGGTCCTTCAAACTTTGGGCTGGGTGCGAGGATGACTTTGAACTGTTCCCCTTCGCACAGGATCTCGTGCATGAAGAGATCCCACGGTGCTGACGGCGATCGCGTAGTGTACGAACCGTGAACGTCCTCTATGCTTACGATGAGAACGCTGGGAACGAAACGGTTGCCGAACACAGTACGACCCTGCGAATAAACACAAAAATGAATTTGATGGAAGTATAAACAATAGACCCCTTGCACCAACGGCCATTTTAGGGGAAAGATTTTAAGGGTAGAGTACATTATTTGCAGTGACACTATTTTTTTTCACAAGTTGACAAGAAAAACATTACTAAAAGTGTTAATAACAATTATTTCAGTCCTAAATGGTATTTTGTGTGAGAAATTAACAACTGAAGGTGGTTTTCTTTTTTAAAAAGTCTTTTGCAAAAGATTTTACTACCCTAACTACAAGCTATTTCTAAGTACGTCCTAAAATTCTTTTTAATCGTTAGCCATGGTTTTGAAGTTTCAGTTGTTGTGACGAAATTTCAAATAATATAAACTTGTGCTAATTAAAAGCAGTTAATAGACCAAACTTTGTATGAGAGAAAAATCATAAAGGCCTTATCGGGATTCGAACCCAAGACTTCTGATTAACCGGGCAGCTCCACCAGCTGAGCTAGGAGGCACAGGGAGTATACCAACTGTCCCTTATAGCTTAGCTGGTAGAGCGTCTGCCCAGTGAGTCAGAGGTTTTGGGTTCGAATCCTGATAAGGCCCTCACGATTTTTCTCGCATCCCAAGTTTGGTTGTTTCATTTCAACGGTGATCAGACACCATACCAGATGTTGCGTCAGTTAATAGACAATGCCAATTAGCTGCCATCTTGGAGGGGAACTTTTGACAATTAAATTGGTCAACAATGTAAGCACAAAATGTGCAACCATGCATGTCCTCAAGGAACAAAGAAACTGCCCTACAAGATGGCGGCTATTTGATATGGTCTATACGATAAATACTTACATTGTGAATGTCAAATTTGATGACGCCGATAAAATCCCTCCAATCCAGAGTTGCTGGTCGCGTTTGCAAAGTGCTCGACTTGGACCTGTTACGAAAAAAGAAAAAGGAAAATGTTAGATTTATTTACTGACAACTGCCCACTGATATTTTAAAAGAAAAAATATTTTGTGCCTTATGAGTATTTTTTCGGACTACATGTGATTATTTTTATTCCTGCAAAAATGTGAAGGCAGTTCATACATGTACTTTTTAAATCTGCAAACGCAACTCTGACTGTGTCAAATTTGTTGGCAAAAGTTGAAATGGCAAATTTGCTTTTGCGTGAAAGATGAGCCATTCTCGACTCCAAAGCAGTGTGATGAGAAACCTATAGACAACATGCCCTTTGACGTCACTACAAACCAAAACATGCCCGGCGTCGGCGGCGTAGCTAGTGGGGGAGAGGGGTGGAGGTGTGACACCCCCCAATATTTATTTTAATCGGCAAATTCATGGTAAAGTCGGCATATCAACAAAAAAAATATATAGAATCATAAAGGCACGGCTATATGTGCAATGCTATTACGCCGCTGGTAATCTCTATATTATGTCGGTACTAGTTGTCCCGCGAGGGGGCTCATCCGTTCACCAGCCACACCCCCCTCCCCCTCCCACTCCCCCAACCATTGCTTAAGCGCAGGGGTGTCGTTTTCACTTCTGTACTCTGTATTACATTAAGAGTATATCATAACTGACCTTTTATCACTTGACCCGGTGTTATCAGGCAATTCTTCGTCTGCTTCTTTCTTGGGTTGAAAGGACTCCTTAATGTCTTGATAAGTACTGTAGATGTTGTAGCAGTGGAATTCAAGGCCGTTCAGGAGTACGTAAACCCGATTGACGCACTGTAAGGCATCTAATTGAAACAAACAATCGGGGAAAAATGATATAAACCCTAACCTTCGCAATTCCTTCAAAATCTTTCCGGAAAATTTTGGAGGACTGAAATAATGGATTAAAAGATTAGGGTCAAAAGGGTAAAATATGTGGACGACCAAGATGCTATTGTTAAGATATCTTAACTCTAAACTCTCTCAATCTTCAAAAATCCTCCTTGAGACGTTAAGGGATTTGGGGATTAGAGCTGAATGGATCAACACACAGTGAAGTAAATGAAAAAAATGAAAAGTATGTGGATAATCGAGATGCTATGGTAAATTATCTTAACCCTAATGATCCTCCTCGATCTTTTAGAATCTTCATTAAGAATTGAGAGGATTTTTAAGGGATTAGGGCTGAACGTATTAAAGGATTAGGATTAACACAGCAAAGGATATGGATACTCAAAATGCTAAACTTCTCAGGTCTTACAAAATCCTCCTTAAAAACATAAAGATTTTAGAGGATTAGGGCTGAAACAGTTTTGAAAGTTTTGATAATTTTGTTCGTAGGATTTGAAAGTTTGGATAATTTGAAAGTTTGGATAATTTTGTTAGGATCTCGGAAGAATAGATTTTGGGAGGCTGGAGGATTTTGGATGGAGGATAACTGTTTTTGATTTCTAGTGTAAAGTTTCATCTCACCGTCCTGTTCTCCGATAGGCTGGTACTGTCTCCACCATCGAAGAATTAAAAGACCATCTTGAACCCTTTAGATGAAAAAAAACCCAGAAATATATTTGAGCATGATACAAGTACTGCACAAACAAAACTGCCAATGTTTTCTAACCAACGATTATGAAAAGATTGTCTTATTTGTAAACATACCTGCATGCGTAATCAACTGTGATGTAGGCTACATCTCGGAACATCAACTTGCCGGACAGCACCGAAAACGAAATGGACCCTGATGATATCCAAAAACAAAAGTATGAAAATGTTATTTTAAAGATCCTTGTGGTCATATTCACCAAATTTCAGCAGCAGTTTGCACCCAATATAACTGATTTAGAAGACACATTTGAAAATTTCTGCCATGTTTAAGTTGAAATAGGCCTTCACACTGAGGTCACCAAGGCCAATGGCCTCATGCCATGCCGAGTTGGCCCCAATGCCCCTTTAAGATATACACTTTCTGAGGCCAACTTGGCCAGCATGCCCTATCCCAGGCCTTGACATTAACCAAGGCCACCAAGGCCAATGGCCTCATGCCCTGCCGAGTTGGCCCCGATACCCCTTCAAGATATATACACTTTCTGAGGCCAACTTGGCCAGCAAGCCCTATCCTCTTGAATTTTACTAGGCTTGTAACCGTTGGCTGTGGTGTCCCTCTGTTGGCCTCAGTGCCCTTTGAAATTTTGTCAAAAATAAGGCCAAAGTGACCTACCCCATATTTTCACAACGTCAAGGCCGAGAATTTGGAACGATTTACTCACCGATATGTACATAGCCCTCCTTGATAAATCGATTCACTATTTTCGTCAGCACGAAACCCCAAAATCGGGAATTGTAGTACAAAATAAACAGCAACCATATGCATGAACACACCGTAGCCACTACCGGTAGTATGAGAATTTGAAAAAGCTTCCAACCCGGCCCCCCGCCTTCGGGGGTAGTGAAGGTAGCATTTGTTGTCAGACTAGGCACTTCCATGGTGCGTTTTCGGTCAGTGGGTCATCTTTGTGAGGTCGTCAGTGGTTGTCATGGAAACAGCATCATCTTCAAATCAATATTACTGCAAAGTGAGGAAAATATTAATGAACTTGATGTTAAAAACTGGGGAGAAATAAGGTGTAATTGATGACTCGTAATTGAATATTTCAAGTTCAAGTCCCTTTTCAACTAATGTCTTGTGCCCTTGGGCAAGGCACTTTGCCTCAATTGCCTCTCTCCACCCAGTTGTATAAATGGGTACCATGCAGCATCGTGCTGGAAAGGTAAACAGACTCGCTGTGTGGGAGGAGTGGCGAACCCCCCACAGCAAACTCGACAGAGGAGTCTCGCCCCCTCGCTAACAAAAGAGAGAGATGGGCAATCCGGCTTGTATTTTACAAGCACGACCTTTACCTGATGTTAAAAACACAGAAATAGACCTAAATGGGTAAAAAAAATTGACATGATATTTTACTTCAGAATTCTTTTCTGAAAATATCCGACTGGTCCTGAGGGATTTGTGTACAGGTGGGTCTTTCTATAAATTAGGGGTCCAAAAGTGTGACATTTGGTGTCCCCCGTTACACCTGATATGTGTTATTTTTCGTACAAAAATCATTAAAATGGCTTTTAAACCATTTTGTATGAATTGTACTTTATGTACTCACTCTTTGAGATGGAAAGTATTTAAAGAATGTGTCCTGATCTTACAAAAACAAGATGTAAAATGTAACGGGGGACACCAAAGACCCAGGTAGGCCTATCAGGTAACCATACGAAAATGAAGCGGTTTTATTGTCTTAAAATGTGCTTGTACCATCAGATTAATGTTTTTTTGTCGGTCCTTATCAGAAAAATAAAACAATGGGTGGTGCCTAACTTAGACCCCGCCTCCTTTTCGCAACTCGAATTGGTATTTTTTCTGTAGACATTAAACAAAGATTTGAAGGAAATTACCTCCTGGAATCAACAGATAATCTAATTTTAAGCTATAGGCCTACTTCCCACTTGCACTTTTGTCACAAATGCTGCTTTTCTGTAGAAAAATCACATTTTCTCCTTCAAAAACTGCTTTCAGTTAGTGCACAATAGAACCATTTACGCGCGCGTGCAGCGCCCTCTGTTGTCGCGCTTACGCACCGTAATTTTGTGCATTACTTTATGTAGTAATTTTATCATTTATCATTTATCTCAGAAAAGCAACATTTCCGACAGAAGTGCAAACTGTGGGATTAAAGTATATCTTAAAATTTGATGATTTGTTGATTCCAGGCGGTAATTTCATTCAAATCTTTGTTCAATGCATACGAAAAAAAAAATACCCTCGAATTTGCTCATCGTTGATTAGGGACAGCGCCCCCAACGTCCAGTCCGCTTGTCGGAAATAAGCCAGTTCGGAGTCTCGACTGCGCATGCGTCTCCCGACTTTGACGACCGATGGTTTGAGATAAACAAAGGCGCACCCTGTCCGTATGCAACGTGCGCGCGTGCATGCACTGATACATGACATGTTCGTGCGTAACCGGGACAAAAACTTGCAATTTTCTGGCAGTTATCAGCAAAATGTTGAATCATATTTAGTCATGGTAAGATTTAATATTGTAAATATTTCTATAGTCCAACTTGTTTGCAGATAAAGCAACTTTTTGTGTCTGTTTTGTTTGGTTTTTGCTGGTCTCAAAACCAACGCAGAAATCCCCTTTTTCATGTAACATGTGTAATAATTGTTGTTTTTGTGTCAACTTGATTAACAGATGAGAACCATTTAATCTCCTGAGCAATGAGGATATGTTGTGTGGCAAACTGTGGCAATAGTACCTTTCAACTTGATAAATGGAAACAAGACCAGTGTACAAAGCACGGATGCCACTTCAGTTGTGACAGTTGTGATTGTGAGCCGCCGTTTTGCCTTTATCCATTTCCAACTGAGAAAAGTGATGCAGATACCAGGCGCCGTTGGCACAAACTCATCAACAGGAAAGACCCCAATACAAACAAAAACTGGGCTGCGAAATATTTTGATCGTGTATGTTCAAGACATTTTCTTGATGGCAAGCCAACAAAAGCACATCCATATCCTTGCTTGCATCTTGGCTACAGATCACATATTCCTGTTCCTGTTCCGAGACGACCTCCTACCGATAGACAGTTCAATCCCCAGAAACCGAAGAGAAGAAAAGTAAGCGACACTACTGACATTCAGGCCCAACATCAGGTTCAGGATGACCACGAATCAGCTTTTTCCCATGACCACGAATCAGCTTTTTCCCATGACCACGAATCAGCTTTTTCCCATGACCACAAATACATATACAGATGTGATTGCCAGCCAAATTGTGAATGTCCTGGTTGTGCAAGGAAAGAAAGTAAAATTAGAAGTCTGGAGAACAGAATGAAAGAACTCGAACACGAACTGGTTGCCATAAAAGTGACATCTCTGAAGAAACCTAAAGCTAAAAAGCAGGCATTATTTTCTGCCAAGGCTTTAAAAACTGATGCCGATGTAAATCATTGCACTGGAATTAAGTCTAAACAATGTATGGATTCTTTGTTTGAATATGTTGAACCACATGCAAAGAAAATGACTTACTGGGCTGGCACAAAAAGAACAAAGGGACACAAACGGAACTATAAGAAAACTCCAACAAAGTCGGGACCAAAACGTAAAATGTCTTTGAAAGATGAGTTCACCATGGTTATGATGCGATTGCGATTGGATTTAACTCTGCAATTTCTGTCAATATTGTTTGGAGTGGGGAAGAGTACATGCTCACAAGTCATCGTCACATGGGTCCGATTCTTGGCAGATGTGTTGAAACCTCTCATCGTATGGCCAGATAGAGGAGCCATCACCCAGAATCTACCAAGAATTTTCAAAACCTCTTGCAAGAAACTCAGATCTATCATCGACTGCACAGAGTTTTTCATTCAAAGACCAAGGTCACTCCAATTACAAGCTGCAACATGGTCGGACTATAAAAAACACAACACAATAAAGGTTCTTGTGGCCATCACACCAACAGGCACGATATCATTTTTGTCCAAAGCATACGGAGGAAGAGCATCTGACGTTTTCATCACAAGGAAGAGCGGTCTTCTTAACCTTCTTGACCCAGGTGATATACTCATGGCAGATAGGGGATTTCCCATCCAAGAAGACTTAATGTTTCACCAGGCAAGTCTTCAAATTCCCCCACCAGGCCAGGGGAATCGGCAGATGACACGCGACAAAGTCAAGAAGACGAAGAAAATTGCAAATCTACGCATTCATGTTGAACGTGCCATTGGTAGATTGAAAACATTCAAAATATTAAATGAAACTCTGCCCATCACACTTATTTCCTCAGCCGATGACATCATTACGGTCTGTGCTGCACTAGTGAACCTTCAACCAGACCTCATTGTGTAAACGTTTTTGACATTCATGACTTTTTCGCTTCCAAAAAATGTGCAGTATACGCTGCCTTAACCTTCAGGTTTAAGTTCATATACATGACCCACCAGTCGTCACTAGAGAAATCGCTTTGTTCGTTAAAGATTAGTTAATCATCGCTCGTTAATGAAGCGTGCATTTACATCTCACTTAACGAAGATCAAACAAAGAGTGGTACTGTTCGCAACAGCTATTAAACGGATGTTGAATGAAGTAGTGTGATGCCCCCATCTTGACACATGTTAAATCACTTTGTGTAACGAAGGGAGCATTCACATTACAAATTTGCTTTATCAAATTGGAGTGATTCTAAATAATCATCGTTTAATCCAAAATTGTGCATTCACATCAGCAAATCATTGTTGAATCATCATCAAATCTTCAAACGAAGTGATGTCTGTAGTGAGAATGGGGTTCTTGTTGGTCTTTATTATGGATGGAACATTTAACCGGTAAACTGTGTAACCGGGAGATAAAACCGGGAAAAAAAATTTAAAAACCAGTTTTAGGAGTGAAAAACATTTAATTTCCATGAAAGTACATTAATTAAACTGCACTGCTCCATACACTTGACACTCGGTGGTGACCAGTAAAACATACCAGGGGCAAATTTCATAAAACTCTTTAGCAGAAAAATTTGCTTAATCAAAAATTTGTTTGCTTTATATTAGTGGTTTAAAAGCCAAAATTGTATGTCAACTTGTGTTCTTAGCAAGAATAGTTGATATTCTTGGCGAAAACAAGTTTGGATCAAATTTTGACTATATTATCACATTTTTTATAAAACAAAATTTTGATAAAGCATTTCTTTCTGTTAAGCAGCTTTATAAAAATTGGCCCCTGTAGTCAATAAATAACATGTAAAGACATTAACACATTTTTGATTATAAAATTGGACCCTGTGGTCAATAAATAACATGTAAAAACATTAACACATTTTTTATAAAACAAATTTTTGATTAAGCATTTCTTTCTGTTAAGCAGCTTTATAAAATTGGCCCCTGTAGTCAATAAATAACATGTAAAGACATTAACACATTTTTGATTATAAAATTGGACCCTGTAGTCAATAAATAACATGTAAAAACATTAACACATTTTTTATAAAACAATTTTTTTCTTCTGTTAAGCAGCTTTATAAAATTGGCCCCTGTCAGGACCAAATGAGCATGTAAATTTTGATGGAAAACAAGGTTAAGTAAATTGCCGTATCCAACCATATCATTCGATGACGTTTCTGTCATGTTTTGTGGAGTTTTTTGATGGGATGGACGGCCGCACACATGGTGATGTCGATGTTTTAAAAAATACGGCTTATAAATAAGGCAAACAGTTCGATTCCAAGTAAAAATAATGCATCCGGACGTTGACAAGTACACCACTGCCAAAATTACTAAAGAATTATAAGTGATGGCAAAGATTGAATAGGATATGCAAAACCTGGAGACAAAACTTGAAAAAGTTAGCCACACTTTTTCAAGTTTTGCTGCGCATGCGCAAACCGTGACATAGCCCCTTTAAGTTTTACCAATAAATAACATGTAAAAACATTAACCCTGTTTCAAAACAAATTATATGTATGCAAGTTTCCGTTATACTTTAAACCCATTTACATGTTTTAGCAGTGAAAATGTGTGGCGAATTAATATTCTTTGGAAATAGTGAGAACTTGAAGATTCCAACCTGCTAATAGACTGCTGAAGTGAACACGTCACCCTTTGTTGGTTGCCTGGGCAATTAGCTTTTAACTAAAAATCAATGAACTGTGACCCTGTGCTTTGCAGTGGTGCTTTTCCCGATGGCCATAGTAGTTCAGAGCCAATTGCCATGGCAACTCATGTCACACTTCAGCTATCTATTGCATTTAAGTAAAATATCTCAGTTTTTGCATGCATGTATTATTAAACAGATGCGACAGGTTATCAGAATTTAACCCAAGTTCTTGCATGTTGAACACAACCAAACGCCAGAGGGTGCATCTGCGAGAGACGCACAGTGCCAATGAAACCATGAGCTACAGCCATCGCATCCAATGCTGTAATCTTGAGCAGCTTTAATGTTCTGTTCGTCGACACACTCTTTGTCGCACACTGCACATATGTACAGTGGTTTTTGCACCACTTTGGCTCGGCCTTTCTTAACACGTTTGCCTTGTCGGACTGGGGGCTCAGGCAGAGGCACATTTGCAGTGGACGGGCCTGGCTGATCCGGAAAAGCGGGCCCTGGCTGTATAAGATGGGTAGGGCCTGTCTCGGGGGAGTGGTCACTTGACATGTTTGGCTGGAATGATGGTGCCGACGCCATTGCTTTTTGGATTTTGCATTCCACAAGTTCGGGAATAAGATACTTATGGAAGAAATCTGAAACTTCATTCTCGGCAACCTTCCACCCATCTGCATCAAAGTAAACTCTTTCAAGATGAAACCCCTGTGATGTGTATATCAAAAAGTCACACCAGTTGCGGCCTGTGCACGCTAACTGTGTCTGGATTTGCATGAAGTATATGTGATTTTTCTTGAGACAAGTGCGTTCCTCACTGTCAGCCAAACATTCACAGTTTGCAGCAGTTGGCGAGTCTAGTGCAATGCTCCTTGGGCATTTTATTTCGAGGAGCCCCTCCCCACAACAACTGCAGTGGACAATAGCATCTGGTGAAGCTGCTATGTAGGGCCTCTCTTTGTGAACATGCAGCCCACATTCACGAACGACGACATTTTGGTGGCCTCTTTCTACTAACAATAAACTGTAAAATTCTCTTGCCTTCGGCTCCAAGAGACGACCATATTTGAGGTTTGGCAAATGGGGCGATGGAACTTGATAGCCCATTAGTCTCTTGATGAGGGGGAGGGGGTTTTTACTAAGCAAACTGGTTGGGTCATTGAGCGTTCTATTTCTTGTTACTACTGCTCTAAGGTTGGATGCAGTCACTCTGCCAATTCTGAGTGTTCTCCATGATTCACAGTCGCTCTGTTGTCTTGTAACCTCTTCAATGCGAGCAATCTCGTCCTTGGTGTAGGGCTGCAGCTTACCCTTGAATTGTTCGATGGATTCACAATTGTTGGCAAGTTCTGGCAGACTGAGGGGTGTTTCGATAGTTGTTGTTATCTCCTCTTGAGGTGCAATGAATAAGTTGAAGTCTTCTGCCGGTGAATATTGAGGAGCTTCTCGTACATCTAAGTATCTGAATACGGAGGAGTCTTTACATGTGGGGTACAAGGCATTAATAAGTCCCTCACAAGTGGGCTGGGATTTAGACGCTTTATTAGGATTAAATAGTTGCCTGGCAGTGTTGCTAGAAGTATGGGTTGTACGTGTACCTTTAAGCACAAAAAGAAAAAAAATAGTGAAAAATAGTAAAAATTGCAATGAGTCAATTACTAAAAACAAAAACACTTCGTCGATATATTTCAATTTTTACATATATCTTAAAACTACACACATGTATGAAATTAATGTAATAGTTGCATTTTATAGTGATTTTTTTCTTTTGGTACATGTATGCGCCATGTCTATCCTTTAAAAGGGGCACTACATACATTCCAAATACTGAATTTTGAAAATTTTGAATATACAATAATGCAGTAACTTGAAATTCAATATGAAAAGTTTTTAAAAAAATACCTCCGAGTCCTTTGACATAGCTGGGTTTCACCCACTGGAGATCGCAAACTTGTTTGCCTTCAAGAACCTTGGAGATGTTGGCGCCCTTGTAGATGTTCCACTTGCATGGCTTGGATGTGCAGGGTATACTCTTGGTACTCGAGGTGCCATTCATGAATGCATGTTCCAATTTGAATATGATGGCTGCAACATGATTGCATGATGATCCAAGCCTGTAAGTGATAACAGTACAATTTATTTAATATACCGGTACTCACAAACATTACACACAAAAAGAGTGACCACGGTTTCAGACCCTTTGTGCATGTTGGGTGCAATCTTCATATGCTTGGCACAAATTAAAAATTTATGCATGTACACCTACTTCAAAGATTGCACAGCGCTAGAAATAAATGAATAAGCCAGCGATATCGTCCGTGCTAATTATCGTTCATGTACGTGTACGTACTTCATTATCATTATGTCACGTGAGCAAACGCCCCAGTACAGAATTTTAATTTGGGTGCACATTTTTGTTCAGTTCCTCGAGCTTAAAATTTGCGTGTGCAGGTTTTAAATCTGCGTGTGCATTTTCAAACATTGTGTACGTGCATAAAGATGCCCAACATGCACAATATACTAGATACAGTGCAGGCTGAACATTTCCTCTCAAAAGTTTTTGTCATTCAAATTTATGGGTTTGCATCAAATCTACACATGCATTTACTGCTACTTAGCTGCTTAGTGAGTCATTTTGAAGAAAAACAAAAGTCGACTTCCCAACTTTTACCCTTTTAAGGTATTGAAATCTCCAATATCCAAACTTTGTTGGGATTTTTAAAAATTTAAATTACCCTGCAAAACATGTGCAATATGCACTGCAGATTCGTCCAGTCTCCTTCTCAATAACAATCCAGGCTTTGTGGGGAGTGCTTCTGACGTTCTGCGATGGAACACACTCAGCTTTTAAGATACAGTTCTCATTTGTTGAAGTTATTGGATGAAAAAAGACCTCTTGAAGCCACTTGCTGTCGAAATAACTATAGGCTTTGCCCTCCTTATAATCCGACAAAAGTCTGTCTTTCAGCGTTTTGGGTCGCTTTCGTCGGCTTGGCTCACTTACAGTTGGAGCGTCTTTAAACAGCCACTCTGCAATTTCAAAGTAACTAACTGGGGGCCATTGTCGAATCCCAGCTTTCTCCGACAACCAACCCGATTTAAGATCAACAAACGGATCAGGAATCCTTTTCCCATTCACGTGAAGAAGTTCTGCATATAGTTTGGCTCTATTCCGGTCCTCTGAAAGTTCGTCAGCCTTTAGGGGAACGTTCAGGCGTGAAGCAGAAAAAACTAGCGCTTGGAGTTCTCTTTTTCTCCCGGTGGTTTTTAGACCTCTCAATCTTAAAAAATCCTTCAAAGCCTCGATATTCCAGTACTCAATAATATCTAAAGACAAAGCAGAACAAACCTCCGAGGACATTTACCAAAATGATCACCTAAAAATGCTGTAATTTCATCGATGTTTTCGCTACTGCAGACCGTAAACATGGTAAACAAACACACATGTTCATGACGTTACTACGGCGACCGCCGTTGTTTATCTCAAATGACCTTTGACACAATCCCATAGTTCCTTGCGCGCGCGAGATTCCGAACTGGCTTATACACGGCCAACCAGTAACCGGCGCGGCCAAGCCAGCAACATGTAAACTTTGGAACAAAACGCCTGTACCAAAGGATTTTAAAAGTTGTGAACTTATTAACGTGAGGCCTACACCTTTTTAGCTACTTTCCTAAATGCACAAACCTCCCTGACGAAAATAAAACAAGAACAGAAAGTTGGACAAACAAACATCCGCATCGTTTGTACGCTAGCGACCACTCCTTTCACTGTGTACACAATCACGCATTATGAATGAACGACTGGAAAAGCGACTAACAGAGAACGGTCAATCAGATCCCGATTAGGAAGAATGGCCCATTTCGGAATAAACTTCTCACAGTCTTATCATTATACATATTTATGGAACGTCTAAAATATAATTTGTGAAAAGACCATAGAGTTGTATAAGCCGTAAGGCCTTACGGCTTATACAACTCTATGGAAAAGACCCACTGTCAACGTATTGTCATCAATTTGTGTTATTAAAATGTATACTTTTTTGCATTTTATTATAATTTTATAATGGAGGAAAAACGGCAGATTTCTCCTGGAAATCTTATGAGCTGATGAGACATGCACAAGTCAACACAAATCCGTAGACTCCGTCCGGCCGTACGTGCAAAAAGGAACGTGTTGTTCAAGTTGACCCTTGACCTTGCTTGTTTAGTTTCCCACCTCGTGGGCGTGTCAATCAATTTGTACCTTCAAGGAACCTGCCTACTCTTTTACTCGTGTGGTCCAACATGGCAATCGCGATAATGCCGTCGTGTTTTAGCGAATATGGCTGGATTTTTCTCTTGTTTTCGGCCTGTGCGTCGCTGATTGGCGCCGAGGAGGCTTGCTATAGCTACGGAGGAGGGCATGTTTATCCAGGGGAGGGGCTAAGGTCGTCTGAACACGCTGTTCATTGGAGCAAAGTTCAAAGTAATGACGTGCATATGGATGGCTTGGTTGGAGTGGGCGGGGTCGGGTTGGAGTGGGCGGGGTCGGATCGGAGTCAGGCTGGGGGTTTGGGTGGATGTGGTGTTTGAAGAGAAGACTGGGGCGTGTTCAATAGCGCAATACGTATGCATATTGACAATACCTTCAACAGTGAAGGTATAGAAAAATACCCAATACCGGCGTACGTATTGTGGCTATTGAAAAAACGCACAACTAAAATTTCTGCATTTTTTTTAAAAGGATGAATAGAAACTGCTTCAAGAATTTTCGTTCTTGAAAGACGGTGAAAGTTTTAAACTGCCAAAAATAGGCAAAAAATATTTATAATTCAATTAACAATTTTATTGTTACTTTTGATGAATTTTTAGTTTCTAAGCCAGCACCAGTGTTTGAGGGAACAGCTGTCGTTGGTGGCGAATTCAAGGAGCTGAAGTTGACAGATTACAAGGACAAATATCTTGTACTCGTCTTCTATCCACTGGACTTGTAAGTGCCTTGTGACTCCTTGCAGTTCTGTCATAGTTCGGGCTTGTCTTGACAATGTTGAGTTCATCTCAAGTCCATCTCAAGTCTCTCACAATTCTCTCAAACCTTCCCAAGTTTTCACAAGCCTTCACAAGTCCACCACAAGTCTCTGGTACTCAAATCAAGTCAGAAGCTATTCAAAGGAACTGTAACAAAGGCATTCTATTGTATATGCTCATCCTTTGTTGTTTGTAAACTTCTGGACTTGTGACAGACTTGTGATTTTAGCATCACCATTTTTGTGATGTTTAGAAAGAGTAGCAGTTGTCTAATTATGCCTTGATGATTTTTTTCCCCTACCTTTTTCTGCAGCACATTTGTTTGTCCAACAGAAATCATCGCTTTCAGCGACCGGATCAGCGAGTTTAAGGAAATCAACACGGAAGTCGTAGCTATATCAGTAGACTCTCAATTCACGCACTTAGCTTGGTAAGACACGTTGAGATAAAGGTCATGTCCAGACATAATCGGCTATGGCCTCAAATCATGCTTGAGCTATAGACTGGTTCTCGTCCACATATTCCACACAGGAGAATATAAGGACAGGTAAAGGGCTCTTCATCTTGATCTGTAATTGGTCGTCTTTGCGCGTGCGCATTGTATTTTTTATATTTAAAAATTGGCCAAGTCCTGCTTTAGGCAATGTACTTTATTTACATAATTGGATATGTTCGACACGCACGGCCAAGTTACAAATGTCAATTCAAAATCTGCGCACTTACTAAAAATATAAAAATAATAATAACCACGTGACGGGCAGAATTCTGCCGGCTAAGACTTGTGCCAAATTTTAAGCCATAGGCAAGCAATTTCGACACAGCTTAAGTTTGCATTTATTAACTTGTAGGACATTTTTTATAGTACTGAACAAAATTAGGAATGCACATTTAAAAATTGTACATTTTCAAAGTTGATATATTTACATGCAATCTGCTATTATCTTGGAATCACATGCATAGACTGCACAAAACAGTGTCTTTGTTAAATTGTTTGTTGTTCTCTTTTGTTCAGGATAAATACTCCACGGAAACAGGGCGGCCTTGGACCAATAGCTATTCCCCTTTTATCAGACTTGACGCACCAAATATCCAAAGATTATGGCGTGCTATTGGAGGATTTGGGGCATACACTCAGGTTTGTATAATCTTATTTCTGTCTTATTTTAAATTTATGAATTATCTTCTGTTCCATTATTTTATTGCAATAATTTTGTTCCTCTGATTTTAAGAAGTTCTCACTTTTTCTTTGTCACTTTGTTCATCCATCAGGGGTCTGTTTATTATCGACGGTAACGGCATTTTACGACAGATCACCATGAATGATTTACCGGTCGGCCGATCCGTCGATGAAACACTACGATTGGTGCAGGCGTTCCAGTACACGGACAAGAACGCTGAGGTTTGCCCAGCCGGATGGAAACCGGGAAGTGACACGGTGAGTGGCCAATATTTCCCGTTTCATATAAATGCTCATTATTCCTTGTAAAGAAATAAATGGAAAGAATTGGGAAGTTGATCATGGCTTCAGATCTTGTGTGCAAAACATATGAGACAGTTTTTCCTCACAAAATGTTTGGTTTTTCCATCAAATCTGAACATTCCAATGCTAGATAAGTAATTTTAAAGAAGTTTTTGTTTGATCAACTTCCCAACTCTTACCAAATAAATTCCTTGTATGTTAGGTACTGTGACCAAGTGGCGTTAACCGTTATCTCGCAAGCTTCTTACACTCAATCCAAGGTTTCAGGTTCAAACCCTGTCACAGTTGTTGAGTGAAGAATTAACTGCACTTGCTCCATCCTATGGATGGGATTTAAAGCCATAAGTCTTACATAATGATCGAAGGCACTATGGTTGTAATGAAACAAAGTAGCATTTTTGTGAAAAGCAAGTTCTGATAAATTGCAAGATTTGATGGTTATGAAACTTGTTTCATGCAAGTGGAATTGCCCCCTCTCCATTTCCGTGCGTACGTACTGTACTGACGGCCCCTAAGTGTGTATTATGTTTTCAAGAAGTGATAAAAACACGAGGGAAAATTTAGATAAAAGTCTGAAAAAAATAATACTTTATTTCATGATTTGTTACCACTTTTTGCGACAGATCATTCCCAATCCAGAGGACAAGTTGAAGTACTTTAGCAAGCTGAATGAAGACTGATTCCAGCAACCCACTGGAAGCGGCACAGCTAAATCATCAGCAATATCGGGGGGGGGGGGGGGGAGGGGGGGGACTTTATTGCAAGCTTGCAGAACATTGTTTCTTTTTGGTCACAATTTTGGTGTGGGTCTAGCCTTTTGTTTTTACTTTTCTGTTTCGTCTTTCGTCGTGGTTTGATCTTTGACTTGTATTTGTCATTTAGAATAGAGAATTCTTATTTTTAACAAAACAAAGGAGTAGTTTTGTTTTTGAACTTCGTTGTTGGGTTTTAAAGTAAATAGAGTTATAGACCATTGACTTTTCCAAAACTGTGGATTCACTTATATCTTTGCTAATGCAACTGGATCTGGGTTTAGGAAATACTTGTCTCACTTGTTTCAAAATATCTTTTTGCACTAGGGACAATTTTGATTCAACTGTGTTTGGAAATTTACTAAATATCGAAGTTTTCATGCATTTTTGATTTTAGGTATTGTATTGGAGGAAGAAATTCTTTTAATATATTAAGAATCTTGTATTGCCTTTTAAAAAATCTTGTCTGTATATGTTTTAATTTGTTCTTCCATGCATGTTTGCATTTGATAATGATCATTTTTAATTTTAATGACATTAATCAGGAGAGAACCTGACCAAGTTAACATTTTTGCAAAGTTTTAAAATGTGCAAAGAACATTTTAGGCATTTATTTTCGGCAAAATGAAATAATTTTGATCTCCCTTGCTTGTACATAAAGCAAGGTTAATTTCCCATGTGAAAAGAAGGTAACCCTTTTCATGAAATCAAGATTTTCCCAATTGTAATCGAAAATTTTAGAATTTGTGACGGGGAGCACCAGTTGTTTTTGATTTACTGTAATTCGCTAGCAGAGTTGTGACGGTACATCGAGGTTACTGGACCGTTGCTATGTTTTACTTCCATTGCGTTTGCGTGCAGTGTATTCTGTTATTCTTTTTAAAGAAAATATTTTTAAATGTGGACAATGACTTTCACTGGTTTGCTAAAATGACGTCACAAATTCACAAACTTTTTCACAATGTCTAGAATTATGATCTACGATTTTAAAAAGATTCCAAATTGACAGTGAAACACGGGTTTGATTTGAAAATTAAAACAATTGTCAGTTTTTGGAAAATACATGCTTTAAGTCTCAATTATTATCGGTTGTTCATATTACTGAGTCATTCTGTTTTTCAGAAAAATACTCTAGTCATCCTAGACACGAGTCATTTTGTTTCCTTCAATTTGTGTGGCAAGTCTGACAAAAATGCTTTTTATAGAAGTTACCAAAGCTAACGACGTTCATATGATGTTCAGTCACGGTTGGTACATGTACTTTGATCTTTCATTGGGTCAAAGGTCAATAGTATTTTAGTTTCATTCAACTGGTTCAATTACTTTTTGATAACTGTACAAGAGTAGTAATTTTACGTCATCATGGTAAAATAAGTACTTGACCTTTACAAAATTTGACTTATCTCGAACACATGAAGTGGGGAAAAAATGAAAAGGATTACATTTATTTGTTAATGGTAATATTGCAAATTTAATTTTTCGTTTGTTATACGGCATACACTTCTGGTGACAATGCTTGTAAATTAAGTTAAGCAATACATGATCAATGTACAATTTATGTTATTTACATATTTCATACACATAGCAGGCACAACATGTTAAAGCTAAAATGTTAAGCCGTATTAAATAATTTGGGAGAAAAACTTGATATAATGAATTACTGGAAGATAATTTAACGTGGCCACATTGACCAAACTATTATATAATATAATTGGATGGCTTTGAGGGTAAAATGAGAATATTCTGCACGAGTCATGAAAATACGGAACGAGCCGAAGGCGAGTTCGGTATTTTCATGACGAGTGCGGTATATTCTCATATCACCCGAAAAGACATCCAATATTATTATCGTTATATAAAATGAAGCTATACCTTCTTTGTTTTGTAAGATTTCCGCAAGATTTTTGTCTGTTTGGTGTTAAAAACTTCAGTTCCTTTCCAACGTTAACAACTGCAAGCACTTTTGTTAACTGTACTTATGCGTCCGTTGTGCGTACACGAACAGTGCATTCACTCGATGCATGACGCACGCATACAAGTGTGTCCAGGGTGCGCCAAGCATGGACGCACATCGGATTGGGGCTCTGTGCTTCACAGTATCAGAAGCACACTGTATCCGCAATAGCTTCATTTTATATAATAATGTGGTTTTTTGATGGGAAAGGGGAAATAGTATCTGGTATGGTATCTAAAATCACCATCGGAACATAACCAAATATAAGATTAGAGAAAAATTACATGGTCCTTATCAGGATTCGAACCCGAGACTTCTGACACACCGGGCAAACGCTCTGCCAGCTGAGCTATGAAGCCTTCAAGGAACCTGCCTACTCTTTTACTCGTGTGGTCCAACATGGCAATTGCGATAATGCTGTCGTGTTTTAGCGAATATGGTTGGATTTTTCTCTTGTTTTCAGCCTGTGCGTCGCTGATTGGCGCCGAGGAGGCTTGCTATAGCTACGGAGGAGGGCATGTTTATCCAGGGGAGGGGCTAAGGTCGTCTGAACACGCTGTTCATTGGAGCAAAGTTCAAAGTAATGACGTGCATATGGATGGCTTGGTTGGAGTGGGCGGGGTCGGGTTGGAGTGGGCGGGGTCGGATCGGGGGCGGGGTCGGATCGGAGTCAGGCTGGGGGTTTGGGTGGATGTGGTGTTTGAAGAGAAGACTGGAGTGCGTTCAATAGCGCAATATGTATGCATACTGACAATACCTTCAACAGTGAAGGTATAGGAAAATAGCCCAGTGCTTTTATTCCCATATGTTTCCCTCGGAACTTAATTATTCTCTTGGTATTTCATGGATGTGTGACTAAGCAAAGTAACAAATGCATCTTTTGAAAATTTGCATATATATGAAGAACTGGCCAATTACACTTATAGGTCCTAGGCCAGCTAGATTGTTTTAACAGTTTACAGCAATTTACTGGGTATTTCCTTTAGTACATGAAACAGCAGTTTAAAACTTCCATCAACAGTATTAATACTAGATTATAGCCTACAGAAGGAAATACATGTACATGTATACACCATTACAATGCAACTAAGTGTGAAGATTTAAAGGCAGTATACATCATTGGTAATCTTGAAAATCAGAAATGTTCACAGATTTACGCCTAACTTACAAAATATAAACATGATGACCGTGGAAAACTTCCCCTGAAATGGTTTTGTCTGAAGTGCTATAGTCTTTGAGAAATGAGTAAAACAATTAGTTTTCGTCTCATGAGACGAAAATTCAATTCGCCCCAAAACCATTTCGCCCAAGTGCCATTTCGCCCCAAACCACTTCGCCCGAGTGCCATTTCGCCCTAAATTACTTCGTCCAAACACTACATCGCCAAAATGCCACTTCACCCCAAAACCACTTCGTGCACAGGCCGTGATTCAGGGCGAAATGGTTTTAGGGCAAAATGACTGCAAACCCTTTTTTACTGTTTTCTCAAAAGTTAGACGAAGTACGGAGATGGTTTTTGCTCAGGTTGGTTTTAATCATGCATATCTTCAATCACACAGGGGGATAAAACTATTTGTAACAGTTTACCAATCATGTATACTATCTTTAAGTACCCAATTTGCTACGGGAATATCATGCATAGATTTATTAAACTTTGATACACAACTTAAACCATGTCCAAGATTATTTTATTTTGACAGATTTGTTTTACCAATGTTTATTTTGTTTTTGTTTTTTCATTTCCAATAGACTATTCTGAGTTGTAACAGCAGGACTGTACTTAGGTCTTTCCACAGTAAAGGGGGCATTTTGGCAACACAGACCATATTTTCGAGGAAATACCTTTGTCTGGTCTCAAAATAAAAGAAATAAGTTTCAGTTGTTCTGAAGAGATACCTTAGGCCCAAAAAGGATTACAAATAGTGTGACAACATGCCTTTCTAAAAACCAAATTTCCAATATACGCTCGTAACCAGGAAGGCCTTAAATGTAAAGTGTCCGTCCCAGTTACGAGCGAATATTGGAAATTTGTAAAAAGGCATGTTGTCACAATATGTTATCTCTTCAGAACAACTGAAACTTAATTTTTTTATTTTGAGACCAGACAAAGGTATTTTCCGGAAAATATGGTCTGTGTTGCCAAAATGCCCCTTTTACCGTGGAGAGACTTACTTCTCTCTGGCATATTTTATACACGTACTCTATAATAAATTCTGGATAACAGCGTGTAATCACACCCATATGCCTCAATGGGACACGGCTCAATTAAAACCATGATGTCGTTTTCATATCAGAGTTGTTGTACTGTTTTAAAATAATGATACTAAAGTCAAGCAGGCACCATATTGTTCCATGAATGTGGAAAGGTGCCCAATTGATCACGTTCACAGACGCCATCTTCGTAGGAAGAAATGCTACTGCGTATTAAACGCTATCAAGTAGGCGCACGCACACGCTGTAACATGTTCCAAACACGCGCGCGTGTTGCTCGAAATTTGTTCGAAATACGGCGCAGCCGATGCTAGTCACAAAAAAAAATACGCTCAAAATTCTGATGCACGTGGCGATTTGTAGGAAGTGACGTCATTTGAACGTGATCAATTAGGGTGTCTATACAAACCGAATGCATGCATGTTTCACAACGAGTATGCACTCAGAATCTTATAAGTAAAATAAATTGAGTTTTTACATGGACAGTATACATGACTCCAGAACGTCACCAAAACAGAGATCAATTTTAAAGCAAATTTGACCGTGCCTTCATCGAAGCACAACACCCTGAAGAACAGGAATTTTTCTGAGGTGCACACTGGCACGTTTCACCGACACGAATGCAGGTAGAATGCAGGTATTTCCTCGGTTGTTGGGCATCACAATGCACTCAATTGCTGGGATAGTTTTAATACATTCCGCATCATTATACCACCACTGCAATCGATACAAATCTGGACAAATGTCCATGAGTATGGGAAATCTGAATGCAGTGAAAAACAACTTGGCAACTTGGCCGGGATTCGAACCGCGTACCATCTGCTTAACATGCAGACGCCCTACCAATTGAGCTATGAAGCCAACTGGTGGTCTCGAAGCACGGTATTGCAATCGGAAGACTTCCATTCAAGTCTCAATCACCCAATTGTATATTGCGCTGTGAGCAATGCAACAGGTTGACTACATAATCGATTAATTGGCACCGTTTACTTATCTCGTGGCATCTCGCAGCATTCGCACTTGTCCAGCGCTGGGTGGTTTAGCAACGTACAAGCTGAACAGCTCCAGCTTTGGCTATCCATCACCGATTCGTAGGATGGTGGAGGTGTGGGTATCTCAGCTACGGATGTGAAAGCACAAAAATAGGCCTTAGTAAGGAGTGCAAAAAATAATCAATGTTTTTGTTCATTCAGCGATTCCACAATAATGGCTAAATGTGGTGAATATTGAGCCACAAAATTCCATTAAATGCTAGAACCGAAACGGAGCCGGGATGCGCATAACCGCGCCTTCTCATTAGCATAGTTTTCGGCACCTTCATTTGCATTGAATTACATGTAAAACCTCGCACATGCGCACTTTCTCAATGTTTGCGACGATCACACTACACGTGCACCCGTTCTCTAAACCAACCGAAACTGGTTACGGTGAGGTGCCATTCAATAACACAGTCGATTCTAATCTAGCTTTTAATGGAAATCTGTGTTGGGCACATCTCAGAAAACCGAAACAAACACATCTGCGTTTCAGACGACCTACTTACTTTCTTGGATAGTGCTGCTGTGTTGGTTGATTGGGGGAACCGGTCCCGGGGCACCAGTTGAACCCATGTTTCCGTAGAAGCTACTATCCATTATATCCATTAATCCTGAGAGGAGAAATAAACGTCATGTTTTAAGGAGAAAGGATTAGACACAAAATTTAATATATATTTATAATAATGTCAATCATTTAAGCTTCGCAAGTAACTTTGTAAGATGCGTAGTAAGATGCGTAGTAAGATGCGTCATAAGATGTGTCGCAAGTCGCATTGCAAGTCACGTGCAAATCAGGTCACAAATTGCGTCGCAAATGGCATCACAAGTTGTGTTACAAGTCGGGGCAAAACTACGGGGATTAACATACCAATGAATGCCTTTGTCAAACTCACACCGAGAACACACCATGCTTTCATTATTTGGTGTTAATAACTCAATTCAAACTTCGGTCCTCACATATGTTGAGTTCATTTTACCTTGATTTTTGTAGGTTTCTATTTCAAGATTCATACACTCAATGTCAATTTGGAGCTGTCGTTTCTGATCCCGTAGCAAGCCGATTTCTTCTTGCTGTGGGAAAAAAGGGAGAGAAGATGACAAATTTTGATGACGAATAGATGCTTTTGGCCTTTGTTATCCTTCAAATTAAATTGCGAATATATACAAGTGAAATTTGCATAACAATTTGCCGACTTTGTTTGAACAATGACCGAGACGACCTTTTTTTTAACCATCAACCACTGCCAAAAGACCATATTCACACATTTGAACGGTTGAATCGTGTCCCCTGAACAAGTTTTGATCACGTTTACAGACGCCATCTTCGTAGGAAAAAATGCTACTGCGTATTAAACACCATAAAGTACGCACACGATGGAACCAAACGCGCGCGCCCCAGCAGTTTGCATTCTAT
The DNA here is from genome assembly GCA_037783545.1 of Henricia sp. BOLD:AAB3569. Lineage (NCBI taxonomy): Eukaryota > Metazoa > Echinodermata > Asteroidea > Spinulosida > Echinasteridae > Henricia > Henricia sp. BOLD:AAB3569. Next base: position 1,270,826 of record JBBELK010000011.1, on the reverse strand, counting down.
AGACTGCCGAAGTGAATACGTCATCTTTTGTTAGTTGCCTAGGCATTACTAGCCCTTCGCTCAGTGTGTGCTACGGTAACTGTCGACCCTAAAACATAAATACCTTTGAGTTTTCTCCAATGAATCTGTGCTTTCCATGCCGAGTCCCATTGCTTTGTACGTTGTGTCGCCATTTTTTTGCGATGGCTTGTGAGCACATAGCAACAATATCTAAGGGGCGGGGTTAACTGGGCAATCTCGGAACTATGCATTACCATTGCAACGCATGTAACACTGATTTAGGGGACACGAATGAACCATTCAAACGGGTGAATAGGGTATATAACACCCGAACAGATCGAAGGTGGAGGTAACAAGGGGAAGAGATGACGTACCGTTGGAAATGGTGATCGGTGGTTGCGTTTGGTGGCTGCCTCCTGCTCCATAGTGTTAGTTTGTTTCTTCATTTTCGTCAAAATGTTCCTTTCTTCTTCGAACTCTTTGCAGAGACGTTCGTAGCGAGCCCTCTGATGCATCAGCAATGCTGCAAGCAGAAACACAAGAGACAATCAGATCTACTAGAATGTGTGGTCTCGTGGGTATACAGCCGTGCTCGTGATCGAAGGGTTATGGGTTCGAGCCCCACTCGTGCCAACGTGTTTGTGTCCGTTGGCAAGACACTTAATCTCAATTGCCTCGTCAATCCGAGCGATATATGGGGAGCTGTTAGGGGGAAATGCTACAATCTAACTGCTGATAGGGTTGTGCGCCTTGGCCAGGTAGCCACCTAGTTGAAGTGAAATGGTTCTGGTGATTTCCTGATGGCAGCGGTAATAATGGCAACAGAGCCAGGAACACCCCCGCAGGGACAGACATGTGCGCTATATAAGTAGCCACCATTATTATTATTACTACCTATTGCAATGAAAGTTTGGTTACTTAAAGGACAGGGAAAATCTTGGAAATTTTGTTGGATTCAAAAGCCGATTCAAATCAATCAGAATTTGTAATAAAACAAATCGGGGGAAAAATACCATACACGTTCGTCAGTTGAGACTCCAACACTAAGTCTATGGAGCATGACATAAAAATCCAAAGTGTTTCCAAAGAAAAACTTGAACTCTTTCACTGCTAAATTCATGTTTCCTCACAAAATTTAAACTTTCTGGGGCGTTATGTCATATAAGGAACAATTAGTGGCAAACACGTATGGTACTTATACCTAAATCCAGGAAGGAATTTTTATGAAGGAATTTCTTGGCGGTCATGACTCCAATTTCTCCTAGACCCAGCCCCAAAATCGCCCCCTTCCACATTGAAATGTTGCCCTTTTCTTATTCATGGACATGTCAGAACAATTCATCAAGCCCAAGACTTGCAGCCGATTTCACGAAAAAATGCGTAGCTTGTGCAACTTTTGAAAATGGCATAAGCCCCAAAGGCTTGCGTGTAATTATCACAGGAATGTTGCGCAGCTTACGCAATAAAAAGTTTCGCAAGCGGGCTCACGCAGTGCGCAAGGATTCGTGAAATCGGCTGCAGGAACAGGAGAGGGAGTGGGCTTCTTGCCTCATTGGCCTCCGTGAAGTAAGATTACGAATTTTGACAAGATTTTTCTGGATTTAGGATCTTCAAAATCACACACCTTCTGTGTACGCTTGGTCTTCTTTTTCCTTTGATTGCAGCGCAGTTTGCTTTGATTTTACCCCCCTCTTTGGAGGAACTGGATCATCCTTAAGATCAGTACTCATCCGGTTGTGATGGGGCGGACTTTCGTCTTCGGGCATTGGCGAATCCCCTGAACCGTCTTGGGCAAATGAAATTCTTTCTGTTGCTTTGCTGAAAGTTGCTGCAAATGGAGACGATGGGTTGCGTTTATCCTTGCGAGGTGGACGAGCAGGACTGGACGGTTTGGGAGGATCCGAACGTACGATATGAGGGGTGCTTACGCCCACTTTGTCCCCTCTGCTAGGATAAGGCTGCTCGAGATGTGCGTTTTCTTCCCAAGCCGGCCGAGGCTCAAATGGAAACTGCTGCGGGTCCAGCATTTGTTCGAATCTGTTAGGTGGTGGTATAGTTGTCCATTCAGACGGACTGCTCGCCTGCCTGTGTAAACCTTCTTCCCCTGTGGACCTCTGTTCTGCAGCTGAATAGTCAGCGTTTCCTTGGGGCGTGCTTAATGTTCTCATAGGCTTATTTATATCAACTTGACATGACGACACATGCCTCAGATGTTCATCTAATGGATTTTGTCTCGAATTGGTCGGCGTCTCTACATCCGGTACTCCAGTCTCTAACGATACGTAACTTGTATAGCTTGGTTTCCCTCTTTCTGGGGAATAATTTATGGGGTGTTGGTAGTCCCTTGGGACGTCGGCAGGTGGGTATCTTGGAGAGGGCCAATCGGACAAAGCACCGTAGTTATTTACTGTCCCACTTGCATAACCGGGGGTCTCGTTACCGGGCCGGTCACCGTACATGTATAACTGACTCGTATGCTCGAGTTCCTCAATGCACCGACTCATGTTGCCTCCATTCTAAACAATCAAAGAGAAAATCAAAATAATTGTTAATGTTTTTCACTCCTAAAATCACTTTCCTTTAAAATATTAACACGTTTTGGTGGTTATTAAGTCATTATTTGTAAGGAGAATAAGTGGCGATTAGTAGGTAAACGGAATTCTTTCCATTCCGTTTAGTGGTCGCCAATTATTCTTAATATGACTTAATAATCACCAAAATGTGTTAATATTTTAAAGGGAAGTGATTTTTGGAGTGACAAACATTCAACAATTTCCTTGAAAATGCTTGTTTTTCTGTCATAGGCCTATCCCATAGACTTAACACACGGCATTATCATATCAGTGGTTACCAGTGAACATATTTCATGCCCTATTTGTTTCGAAACAACCCACTTCACTGGCCTTCTACTCAACCGGGTATGAAATCCGTTCACTGGTCGCCACTAAGACACTGTGTTAATGTTAAGTCTATGGAGCAGGGCAGAAAAAGTATTTTCAAGGAAATTGTTGAATGTTTTTCACTCCTAAATTCACTTCCCTTCAAAATATTAACACGTTTTTGTGGTTATATTAATTCATTATACAAAACGGAATTATTTCCCTCAACTGCATGCCGCCCCCACCTCCCTCCCCCTCCCCCTACCTCCCCCCACTCCCCTCTGACCTTGCAGGCTTGCTGAGCTAGCTTTAAACAACAAGAGCTCCACAACATTTAAACTCAATCAACACGTAACTGTTAACCGTTAACTATTCAACAACTGTCAGTTTATTGACAGCCGACAGTGCGACACCGTGTGCAAAAAATTATCACGAAATTGATGCAGCGTGGTTTTATACCTTTTTTAATGACGAGGAAACCACCTCTGCGGGAATTTCGGGGAAACGTCGCTGCAAATCGCGCACCACCGTGTTGGTCGACATTTCGTCTCCGAAAAATGGCTCTTTGCCATGTTTACCACCAGCTATGGCCATATTGTAACTTTGCAAGACCCGAATAACGAGTCAGGTCGCAGTCAGTGTCCATGAAAATCAGTAAAAATACGCAAATTCTCCGTCGGCCAAATCCATTTTTCTCACTTCACTGCTCGACGTTGAACTTTCATTTTTCTACGACAGTTTTGTGCATGTGATCAGTCACTGGTGCCCATATAGGCAAATGCTACCGGAACCAGTTCTCTTTAATGAATAAATAATAAGTAGGTCACAAAGGTCATGATTGTAGTATCCAAAAACGTATTGAAAAACGTCTATCCCAACTCCCCACATACAAAACATACGTTCCCAAGTGAGAATACAATTTTTCGTATGGCACGCCTATGATACATTTCTTTTTGATAAGTTTTGCAGAGCCTTCCCCATCCCATAGCAGATAAGTGTGCAATTTCGTACAATGTGTTAAAGGTACACACCGGCCTACTGTTTACGTAATTTAGTGATACAGCATCCTTGACAAAAACTTTTGGATGGTCCTTGTGAAATAAGATCGTCAAAATGTCCCGTAATTAACCACAAAAGCTTAAAATGAATAAAAAACGGTCAATGGTCGAGTTGTACGATTTACCAGAGGTTCAGCTATCGCGCGAGACTCACGACTTTGTCGGAAACGATTCGCTCTTCACTTGGCAGCTTTTTGCTTTGAATATCTCTCATTTTCTGCTGAAGATTTTATTGGACAGCCTGGACGACCGAATGGGTTTTTCCGTTTTCCATAGAGGAGCTGACGACATTCATGGTTTGTCTTCACGAACGTACAATTGTAGTGCCACTGCACGGCACCAGTACCAGTACGGTTTTGGGCGGGCATGCAACGTGTGTGTGCCATACCGTGGGGCCGGTAGACTGTTCACGGTGGAACTCGCTTCGGTTCCTCGGACTTTGTGTCAAAATTTTATGTTCGATTTTTCAGAGTTATGTTTAACTTTATTTTAAACCTGAATAAATAGTCTCTTTTGTCAAATACTCATAAATTTTTTGAAAAAAATCAGAGCTGAATTTGATGCAGTACTATACTGCAGCAATAAACTTCAGGAATTAACTGTGTGTCACACGGCCATACGGCTGGAAATAAAACTAACTCCAAGGACACGTGATTTATCGGAACCAGAACCGATTTGGTTTTTTTAAATGCTCAAAAACGGCCAAATTTTGTGGTTTCTTTTCAGGTTATTTTCAGTCTATTTCGGAAAGACTTTCAGAATCATGTATGGGTCTATTTCGAGCCCAAAATAGCCCAACAAAGCCGGTGTGTCCCTTTAAAGGATAGTAGGCGCGCCATAACATTGTCAAAATTACTGGAGGGGAGAATTTAATAATTGAACAAACGATTGTTTTCTGTAAATTTAGGTAAAATGGCCGACAAACGTCAGTCTTGTTGTTAACTGACAAATCTGTACCAAATTTTCAGTCAAATCTGTTCCTTTTTTAGCGTGACAACTTTATAACTGCCATGGAGCTGCGTGAGAGTTCTTCTGATTCTGAAGAAAAGGTCCAAGTTAAAACAGAACCGCGCGAGGAAGATATTAAAGTAAGCGTGTGAATCGCGATCGGCCGCAGACGCAGTCATTGGCAGTGGCCAATGGTGGCGCTGTTCATGCATGACATGTCTCTAGTCTTATGTTCAGTTTTGTACACAAGGTCTGTGAAGCCATGAAACATAAAAAAGAAAACACCAAAAAGAAAACACTGGAAAACACATTAAATACCGGAAAACACCCAAATAACTCCCCAAAACATACCCAGAAACGCTCGAAAATATAGAAGAAAAACTACCCGGTGTTTTTCTGGTATTTTCCGGTGTTTGTTTTACAGTGTTTTCCTGGTGTTTTCCGGTATTTAGTGTGTTTTCCGGTATTTAGTATGTTTTCCGGTATTTAGTGTTTTCCGGTATTTAGTATGTTTTCCGGTAAATAGTATCACCCATTTTGTTTTGCACATTTAACCGCAGGGATATGCCGAACACACAATGAATGAGTTGCTCGCTATCTATGGCTATGAAAAAGTGGATGAAGGGGTTACAAAGGAACTTCGCTTGCACCATTTCTCCGACAAAGATGCTGAAAGAGAGGCCGAAGCCGAAGGTGAGTTTCTGTCTTGGCAACATGCCAGAAAACTTGAACCATTTGATGGCAGGGAGTTGAGATGGATTAAGGAATGATATCATTGAGCCCAATGACCGGGGGTAGTAATGTAAAGCACATTGGCTGCATGTGAAATGCGCTATTTGAGAACAGATTATTATTATTATGTATTTGTAACAAGTGCTAACGTACCATGTTTGCTTTTGCACAGCTTCTAACGGCAACCTTGTAATCAAACAAGAAATTGAAGACGAAACTACGTACGGCTTACAGCCCCAAATCAGCGACGATCAAATTAACGATTATCACGTCGGCGATCATAACCCTGGTGACTCTACCTCGCAAGCTGACAACCATCTAAACAGCTCATCTGGGGTCGTTATAAGTGCTTGTACATCGGCAGAACTCGGTGGTGGAAGTAAGTCCGTTGGAAATACCCATTTGAAGTGACATATTTGAAGTGAATATGTCTTAATGATTTTAAATAGACATTTGGCCATTTACAGTTAAAACGGCAGCTGATATACTTCTATGTATGATTATAACAAATATTTGCATCATTCTATCCATAGATAATCAACCACATCCTAAATACGAGATTGTGTGTGCCTGGTGCCAGAATTTCGGGTACAAGCGCTACACTCTTAACACTGCTACCGAGTCCAAGCCGTTTTGCAGCGAGAAGTGCTTTGCCGCTTGCCGACGTGCGTATTTCAGGCGCAACAAGGTGTGTGATTGGTGCCGACACATCCGCCACACTAAGGGGTATATCGATTTTCAGGATGGGGACAGGAAACTACAGTTTTGCAGCGCGAAATGCCTGCATCAGTACAAGATGGACGTGTTCTGTCAGGAGACGCAAGCTCTAGGGTCTGCAGGCCCGTCTTCAGTTGATGCAGGACCTGTTACGGAAGGGACGAATCTTGGGAATGAACAGCCTGTTTCAGGAGCTGGGAATAGCTCGGATGAAACGGAACAAGCAGACGGAATGCTGCTTAGTGTGTCGGCCGATAGCACACAGTCGTTTGTTGTTGGGAACGGCGTACATCACCTGACAGCCAAGCAAGGCAGTGATTGGCCTGTGCTGGCTGCCCGGACTCAACCTAAAGCGAAACAGCACCCTAACAGAACGATAATCGGTGTGCAGCATGTGCCGATTGCTCCGAAGGTCAGTGTAAGCAATGTTCAACGTCAGACTGCTGCAAAAGTTATCATCACCCAAGCTGTGGTGTCGCCTAGCGTGACACCACCAAGTGTCACACCGGCGAATGCTCTCCAACCGAGAATCAACCCTGTTAGTGCCGGTCAGGTGTTTGGATTGCAAACGGCTATTCTTCAACCAGCGATCGGGGCCACCCAGGTTGTAGGACGTACCCCTGTCGTCGTTAGAGGCACGCATTGGCCGCCCGTCGTACGACAAATTCCTGGTTACGTTGTCCCCAACCAACAGCAACAGCAGCCTTTGTCCCCTATCGTCCAGCCCCAACGACATATTCTCCCCGCTGCATCAGCAAAAAACCAATCACAAGTAACATCAACTGGAACTAAAAAAGCATCCGAGACTTCATTTCCTTCTCAAAACTTTTTTCTACCTGAAAGTAAAACCACTAACAATAACCAATCATCTACTTTAAATCAAGTTCTGCCTCCTGTAACAGTCATGGTACCTCAGCCCGTCTTCATCCCTGTCCCTTACCCTATTCCAATTCCGATTCCCGTGCCAGAAGAGACATTTTATGCCATGATAGCGTCCCTCGCTGAAAGCAGTACAAGTAACCTCGACGCAAACTCTCGCATAAACACCGACGGAAGTAACCCAATCAGCACGTTAAGTCAACACTGTTACGATTCCTCCCAGGATTTAGAAATTGGCAGAAATCTGAGCTCGGTCTTTCAGGAGTCTGCATTTCACAAGCAGATGGATTCTGAGCAGGTCTTTGGCAGTCCTCTGAGAACGCCCCACAAGCGACAGCATGCCGGACCCTTGCATCCCGTGAAATACCTCAAGAAAGAGCTTGCAGCTTGCCCGGAATCCAGACACAAGTCTTGGCAGCCGTACAACCCCCTACAGCGTAGCACAAGCATGGACTTAAGCCTTGCCAGATCATCCGAAGATGTCCCGTACAAAACCGTCCAGAGAGCTTCACATTTAGATCCAGACACCAGTATCAGAGGAAACGTCAGCAGCCAACAGAACACCTACTTGACACCGGATGTTGCTGTGCATCTCAGCGGCGAGTCTTCGGCGAAGGTCCGCGAGGCCCTTCGCTGCCACCTCACAAAACGGCTCTCGCAATCGGCTCTGAATCTGACCGAAGTTGGAAGGCTGCCGAACCCTCAGGATGACCTACGTCGATGTCAGAGCCTTAGTCGACTGCGATCCCTGGAGCCAAACCACATGGCCAAACTCCCAGAATTGACTGATGGATATGCCTCCCCTCGCCAGTGCTCGACCACTCAAAGGAGCAACCCAAGAGACTTTATGGAAGATGAAGATGAAGATGATGAAGAGAATTTAATTATTTCCTTGGATGAAGATCCCCAAACCCCGGAGTCTGATGATTCAGCTGAACCAGAAAGGAAGCGGAAATGTTTAAACGATGTCTGAGTGAAGTGGACCTAAGGTAGGGACTTGGAAAACAAATTCAAAGTTCAATTTTGATTGAAAATATCATCTCACATTGCAGATTATTTTCTGTAAATTCCAAAACAATATTCATCGCATAAATTGAGCATACATATATACATCTTAGAAATCGGCCGTTTTTCCGCGAAATCATGTGTGTAAACCGATTAGGAGAGAGCTGGAAGAATGCGATGCAGTATGAAGCGCCCCCACAGTGACATATTGCGCCAAGCCAGCGAAGAATTCCTTAACTTCAAGTCTGATCAGTCTTACATGTAGTTCAACACGCTGTCTCGGTTTCTGCTAAACTAAAGCTTTGTCAAGAAAGCCTGAATGCAGCAGGAGTACGTAGCACACGTGGGGGCGCGCAACGTCATTGTCAATGTGTAATAGCACACATTTACACCTGGAATGAAAACTATGCACTCGACGACGCTCATAAAGAGGAACTGATAATCATTTTTGTGTGCTAAAACAAACAAACAAAGTGCATGTTTTTCACACTGAAATTTTGCACAAACACAGACAACAATCTCCCCAAACTGTCGCTGGTTTCACAAGTCTGTTTCGCAACACAAACTACCCTTTTTGGACCAAAAATCTCACCGTCAAACAAACATCTTGCTATGCTCCAATTTAAATATTTTTAAAAATCGTTTTAAAAATAAATATTGTCAGAAAGTTTTCTTTATTTTCAGTATCTATTTAAAAAGTTGGAATTGAACAATGTTGTGATGTTTTACAGCGCATTTCTTACGATCCGCCACTTCGCATACGGCAGAAATCCACTGTGAAACTGACCACTATTAGTGTACCCAGTGCGCGTGCGATGACGTCACAGATTTCCAAGTCCCTACCTAAGGTGCACTGCTAACAATATCTTGTAAGTCTCCCTTAGGGTGTGCGTGGGCTGCATATCCGTATATTTATAGTAATGCCATAATTTCAATTTTTTAATTCCTTGACAAAAGAACTTTTCTCAAAATAGTATTCAGCAAATAAATTTATGAAATTTAAATACATGTATTCTAAGTTTAAATAAGGCCAACAAGCTTTTGTGCCAAATAAGAAAATGAATTGTGAAGTTAATATTATGTAATTACCAAAAGCATCATGTGATCTGTCGAAGACAATTAAACTTCAACATGTTGGCTTACACTATGAACATCTAACAATGGAAATTGGGCACACACCATTGTTACTAACAATGGGGTCACAATGAACATGTACATGTTTTTGCTCATAGTGTTAGGCCATTACAAAAAAAAAATGTTTAGCATCAGCGCGCACGTCACTTTCAACCCTGCGCATCAACTGTTTTCTTTTACTCAGACTCGCACCGTCTGTTGAGTGTTTCGATTAAAAACATGCCTGTTGGCATGGAATCCACTTGCCCCCCACCCCCACAAAAAGAAGCGGGGGAAAAAAAATGCGTCACCGCATCATTTTGGGCAACTTTAACTTGTGCTAAACATAGGTCTTTTTTTTTGGCCTTAAATCATTGTCAGGAAAGTTGGTGTCAATGACGAACTTTATTTTGCATAAAAAATATTTTCATGTGCTTATTTGAGATGTTAAGGGCATCACAGTAAAGTATGTAGATTTTTTGAGTATCAGAGTTGTATATTTTAAGAAACAAAATCACTGTGCTGTAAAATGTTCAGATAGTTACAAGCTAGTGTTGTCAAGTACGCAGCAATATAGCATAATGTCTTAGGCTGGGAGTCTGGGACAAATGTACATAGACTCTTTTTACGGCCATCTTGGGGACACATGTCAAGTATGAGTATTTACTAAGTGTTCTCATTGTCAAATCGTTTAAAAGAGAACACCTGCCGACTAACATGGCAGTTGATAGAAAGGGCCTATAGATGATATGCCTTTGTTTACATCTAATTTTGTATATGATTATAGACAATTGTATCTGCATGACGGACACACCTTGTCACAGCAATGGGTGAAACCAGTCAGTTGAAAAAACAACATTCTAAAATTGTCAACATACCAATATCTCTAATTTATGCTATGTTTACACCGAAGCACGACCAAGTTAGGGTCGACTTACGAGTTGTAAAATTCTGTATTTCTTGGACTCGTAAGTGGTCATGAAACTTTTGTCAAGGGGGCGACCGAGAAAGTTTCCCCGTTCCATACGGTCGGGGAACTTGTGCCGAGCGATGGTGATTCCCCCCGAGTTTTTGCGAATGTTCAGGATTAAGATCTTGCCGACCAACTCCTGAGGAAATGCCATTTTGACCAATTTTTGTTCGTAAATCCCTCTCAAGTCCCTCGGGCCTTCGGTGTAAACAGGGTGCGAGTAGTGTACCTCATGTACTGTGTTTCAATAGACTTACAGGGTCAAAATCCATTATTCTCGTAATTGCCAAATATTTTGCCGAACCCGCTACTTGCTTTATAAAAAATGCCTGTGCATATAAACCGTGTAAAAAGTTGTTTTCATGTTGTCTTTTCTGGTCCATTTTGAATGACAAAAGTGAACAGTCGAACCTCACTAATAAGGTGCTCATTATCGACGTCCAACCGTATTAAGTCATTGTAATTAGTGTACATGTTATTTAATTCCTACGTGCAGATATTAATAATGTAGCTCTACATATCTCTTAAAACGTATGTGGCTTCATTTTGTATATATGTAAAATATGACACACAATGTGCTATAAGTACTGCTTGCTTGATGGCCCACATTGTCCATAGAATATTGTAGCTTTAATTTGTAATTTAAAGTACAAGTATTCTTCATTATGCTTTGCATGTGAAAGTAATTTTCAAAAGTCCACGTAAAAAGCTAAGAAGTGATGTAAAAAGCCAAAGATTTTCAATCTCATTAAAAAAAAAAAACACGTTTCAGTGATTTTTTAGTGTAGAGCCATTGCCTAGGCAACCAACAAAAGATGACGTATTCACTTCGGCAGTCTATAGTTCTTATCCACATGATAGTTGTAGACTATGTATACAGATATTTAAACATGAAATGTCCTGTCATTTTTAAGTTAAATATTTTTCACGAAATGGAAAATTACACCGTCCATTGTCGCCATACATACATTTTATTGCACTGTGTTTCTATTGTATGTACTGTACCGTATAATAAAGCTAAGTCGTCCATTACAAAAGGGGCCAATTTCATGGTGCCGTTGGGCACGAAATTTGCTTTGCAAAATGGGTTACCAGCCAAAATTGTAAGTCAACTTGTGTTTTTAGCAACAACAGAATACCAGTCAATCATAATACAAATCATAATAGCACACATGATTTTAGCTGGTCACCGATTTTTGCCCTAAGCAAACTTCTGTGCCTAAAAGCTCCATTAAATTTGCTCTCATATTTTTGTGATTTGCAATTTGTTAAAATCTGTCAAGAAACATTAAAAATGAGGTGAATACAATTTAAACTGCATAAATTAATTAAAAAAATAAGGAATACAATATAGTACAGGTGCTATACTCGGTAAAACATGATTGTTCTTAAAAATGTTTGAGGAAAAGATCATTCCCTAATTGGTTTCCTCTCATAAGATGTTCAACTTTTGTAAACTCTTAACAATCTACACACAGTTCTGAAGGTCAACAGCAAGATCACCACAGACTTTTCGTGTCACACCAATAAATAAAAAAAGGCAAGTTGTTAACGGCAAACATGCAAATTGTTCGAGGTCTATCGATGATGCTTTCATCACGTGAGAATGTCGTCTTCTTGATCGAGATTAGGCTGGCTTCTTCTTGATAACACACCTTCCAGCTTGCTGTTGTTTACTGTTTGAAAGATGACAGATAATTTTGGGATCATTTGATGGTCTTCAAAAGAACATTTTACTTGGTAATGTGATGCAATACAACAAAGTGCTTAATCAGCACTGAAATGAAACGACCAAACATGGGATGAAAGAAAAATAATATAAGCCCTCATCAGGATTTGAACCCAAGACTTCTGACTCTCTGGGCAAGATGCTCCACCAGCTAAGCTATGAGGCACAGTGAGCCATTCATTACTTTGCTCAGTTGTCATGGTTGTGCGCCCATGCAATACAAAGAGGAAGAAAGCCCTCATCAGGATTTGAACCTGAGACCTCCGACTCTCTGGGCAAGATGCTCCACCAGCTAAGCTATGAGGCACAGTGAGGCATTCGTTACTTTGCCCAGTTGTCATGGTTGTGCACCCAAGCAATACAAAGAGGAAGAAAGCCCTCATCAGGATTTGAACCTGAGACCTTCGACTCTATGTGCAAGATGCTCCACCAGCTAAGCTATGAGGCACAGTGAGGCATTCATTACTTTGCTCAGTTGTCATGGTTGTGCACCCATGCAATACAAAGAGGAAGAAAGCCCTCATCAGGATTTGAACCTGAGACCTCCGACTCTCTGGGCAAGATGCTCCACCAGCTAAGCTATGAGGCACAGTGAGGCATTCGTTACTTTGCTCAGTTGTCATGGTTGTGCACCCATGCAATACAAAGAGGAAGAAAGCCCTCATCAGGATTTGAACCTGAGACCTCCGACTCTCTGGGCAAGATGCTCCACCAGCTAAGCTATGAGGCACAGTGAGGCATTCATTACTTTGCTCAGTTGTCATGGTTGTGCACCCAAGCAATACAAAGAGGAAGAAAGCCCTCATCAGGATTTGAACCTGAGACCTCCGACTCTCTGGGCAAGATGCTCCACCAGCTAAGCTATGAGGCACAGTGAGGCATTCATTACTTTGCTCAGTTGCGCACCAATGCAATACCGAGAGGAAAATTGGGTTCGTTGGGGGAAAACCTGAGGGAGTATATCACTGAGCTTCATAGCTCATAGCTGAAAGAGCATCTGCCTGGAGAGTCGGAGGTCTCGGGTTCAAATCCTAAAGAGGCAAACACGATTTTTGTGGTAAATAGACCCTTTGCACAGGAAATCACATTGTCACTGTGCATCACAATCTATTGTCATATGAAAACTTGCCCCTGACATGGTGGCTAGTGAAAAGGATCTATATGTGACCTGTCACCACAAAATAAGCTGAAAGTCACAATTTTCAAAAATTGAATATTTGTATTTTTGAATTAAGCAGAAAAGGAGCTTTCCAGTGGTATATAACACATAAGGTAAAACTATTCCCCCAACGCAACACAGCTTGGAGAAGTGGTAGTGTTCAAACAAATCTTACAAATCTTCAAACAAAATTTCTTACGAGGCACGAAGAAAGCTATCGTCAAAATTGGTCTGAAAATGATTTTAGTTGTTGGATGACGCTAACAATTTGGAATCAAATAGAATAAGAGTTTCTCTGTTCAAATATTACAAAACACTAAAATTGACTTTCTGTTCAATTTTTGACTTTGAACCGTCGTTATAGGAAATAGAGTGCGACTTTACGCTCATTTCGTCGTGACAGGTCACATATTCCTCTTGATTACTCACATGGCATTTTCATTTCCAGCGGACTCAACCTAGGGCCCATTCCTTCAGGTAATGGGTCTAGGGTGTGCTGATGAGGTCTTGTGAGGGGTTGTTGACTCGTTGTTGATGCCCATGATGGGATTGCGAGAGGGCCAACAGCGCCCTCTACTGGCCCATCGAAGGGTTCGGGATGGAGCTTGTTGCTTTTCTTCAGTTTTTTCTTTTTTTTCTTTTTCTTCTTTTCTGGGATTTCTGACGAAGCAAAATTTAAAATGAATCACACATGTAGTCAGAATGTTTCTCTAAATAAATTCCTAAAAAACGTTCGGAAAGTCAAGTTTGACTGACGATTTATCTCTTGTTGCAAAATAATTATCCTTGAATTTTATATCATTGGAAAGCCCTGTTATTCCTCTTTACGATGATGTGTCATTTGTTATGATTAAGCAATTGGGGGATGTGCAGCACAGCTGAATACGGGGGAGGGTGTAAAGTGAAATGTCACAAAGTGCATTGACACATTCCCATCCTCCAAGCAAAAGGGGAATGCACTGCATGACAACAGCAGTGAATTTTGTGACATTTCACTTTCCACCCACCCCTGTATTCCGCTATACTGGACATCCCCCAATTGATTAATCATAACAAATGACACATCACTGTAAAGAGGAATAACAGGGCTTTCCAATGAGAGAAATCGTCAGTCAAACTTGACTTTCTGAACTTTTTATGAGGAGTTTAAGTTGACATTTTTCTGTGTTTCGTTTTCGAGAAGGTGCTTTTTTTAATGTGATATTTGGGCTCTGTTTTCCATGCAATATAGCCAGGGAACCAGGCTTAATAGGACTGCGGCTTCACATAATTTCTTGAAAGCATAGATGTAGTTCTTCACTGTTTTCTTGGAACGTAGATGAAGTACTGAGCTGACTTACACACAGGTTGGTTTTTATCATACGTCGATAACGTCATTTGTAACAGTTTTCCAATCCCGTAAAAATCTATCTTTAAATGTTTTACCTTGGGGTGAAATGCCATTAGCTTCGTCTTCTACCGGTGATGATGGAGTTCGCACCCCCTCCTCAAACACTCCTTCCCCCTCCCCTTCACTATTTCTCCGTTCAGTATCATCCAAATTCTCGCTAAGTCGCGTCTCGGCTTCAGCACTCTCAGTTGCATTCTGGGATAGCCTAGAATCAACGGCCGTTGGCTCAGGGTCGGGTCGTTCCATTTCTATAGAGGCTTCTGCTGTCGTGGCTGTCGGCTGTCCGTTTTGTAGTTTTTTTAGCGCCAGTTTTCTCTTCTTTTCCAAAGCTTTCACCTTTTTGGACTTTTCTGTCTGTGTTGGAGAATGTATCAAGGTTGGAAGACAGATAACAGAAATTTCTAGGAACTTCAAGACAGACATTTGGTCATGTATTTAAATCAAGTAACGGGTCTCGCCAGTTAGTACAAATTATCAACTAACCACTGAGATCTGGGATTGATTTCACAAAAGTTAAGACAAGTTCAATGCATCCTAATTCCCATACCAACGTCCCAAGATAAGAAGAGTGACCCTTCCTAAGACGCGTCTCAGTGCTTTGTGAAATCAGCCCCTGGTCATGTATTTAGATCAAGTAACGGGTCTCGCCAGTTGGTACAAATTATCAACTAGCCACTGAGATCTGGGATTGATTTCACAAAAGTTAAGACAAGTTCAATGCGTCCTAATTCCCATACCAACGTCCCGAGATAAGAAGAGTGACCCTTCCTAAGACGCGTCTCAGTGCTTTGTGAAATCAGCCCCTGGTCATGTATTTAGATCAAGTAACAGGTCTCGCAAGTTGGTACAAATTATCAACTAGCCACTCAGACCTTGGATCGATTTCACAAAGTTAAGACGAGTTCAATGCATCCTAATTCCCATACAAGATAAGAAGAGTAACCCTTCCTAAGATGCGTCTTAGCGCTTTGTGAAATCAGCCCCAGATCCATTACAATGCGAACATATATTCTGGGCAGTACCGGGGCAGGGCAAAACACTTCAAATATTGTCAAGAATTGTAGCGAGTTCAAATCAACTGACCTTTTCCTCCAAGTACTCCTTAGTGACCGGTTTGAAGGGATCTTCAGAAATGAGGTCATCTTCTTCGTCTTCTGGTGGCGCATCCTCGCCAAGACGTATTCTCTCCTCTTCTTCTTTGCGTTCTCTGGTGAATGGGAAAAAAACCATCATTAACAAACTTAGAAGTTTAATTTTGGTAAAATTTGACCAAATGGCCAAACAACAATTTTTGTGAATTTACCACGAGTTTGGTGAAAGATGCCTCTTTTTGTGAATTTCAAGCTCACGAGTTTTGTGAACCATCGCCCACTTCTGTGAAATTTCACAAAAGTGGTAAATTCACAAAAATGCTTGTAACATGGCCTGCGAACAGATAGTACAGGGTGTCGCGGGTCTTTAAAAAGTCTTGGATTCATTTTTCTAAATTTAAGGCCTTAAAAAGCATTAAAAAGTATTAAAAAGCATTAAAAAGTATTTAATTATTAGCTATATTTTGGGCCTGTGGTTGCCGGGTATGGAATGCTTTCCCGTTTTGGGGTTTAATTGGTCTTAAATTCCATTGAAGTAGGCATTTAAAAAGGTCTTAAAAAGTCTTAAATTTGACTTGCTGAAACCCGCGGACACCCTGCAGTAAATTTACAAAAAGAGCAACTTACATGGTCTAATTTCTAAGAAAAATAGCAAGCAACTTTCTAATTTCAAACAATTAAAATCAAAATTATTTGACAATCTAAATATGAAAGAATTTTTTTAAAATGGGTACGATGGCTTGTGTGCAATGAGATGTGTCCCACTGTGATACAACACTGTATTTCAGAGCTTTCCAAATTTTGATAAAAGAACATCCCAAGCCTGGAACTCTTTCGTGAATAACGGTGAAAGCTTTTCTGCAATTATCTAACCTCTCTTCTTTTCTTTTCCGAATTCGTTCCAACTTGGCCTTCCTCTCAATAGCCTCGGCTTCTTTTTGTTCCTCCGTTTCCCTGGCAACGCGAGCACTCAATGTCGGCCAATCCCTCAGGATGCCGTGTAGAAGCCACTCTAACCCCACAGATACAGACTTGTCCATCTTTTTACCCACGCCTTGTGTCGCTGAGCACGTCTCCTGTTGTGAATGGACAAAATTAATCGGACTTTTTTAAAATCATCATCTGGAAAGCGTGCGTGAGGAAACCCATGAAGAATTAGAATTAGAAATGGCCAGAGACACCGGGGAATCCCCTTGCTCTTCACGAAAGAATGTTCTGGGATCTTTAGAGTGCGTTACCATTACCTAACACACTGGACCAACGGCTTTACATCCCTTCAGAAGGATGGAGCAAGTGTGGTTGAGTGCCTTGCCCAAGGGCACAGGTACCGCAGCCGGATTCGAACCCGCAACCCAGAGTTTTCACCAATGATTGCGAGTCAATGACCCAAACCACTCGGCCACGGTACCCCACATGAAACAGTCCTCTAACACTGGTCATACACTATTTCTATCACATGAGGATTTTACTTGTAATGTTCTCTACTAAGCAAGAGTTTTTTGTACTTAAACATCTCTATGAAATTGTGTTCCTGGGCAAGACACTTTACCACACTTGTTCTGACAACCTGTCTGGTTAGTGAGTCAAATTACAAATATAATCCCACCAAGAATAGTGATGGAAGTTTATGGAGAAATTTCTGCAGTTTTGTTAAAAACAAAACAAACTTTTATTTTAAAAAACCAGAAAAATTTATGAAAGTGAACGTACCACACGACAGGGGCATTGACTGTCGTTGACCATATCCTCTAGGTTGAGTTGATCGCAGATGTCAATCTCATCAAGAGCGCCCTCTTTGTCCTGTTTGTTGGCAAGGCTGGATACGCAAAAAAAGACAAAAAATTGGTGATCAGTTTTAAACAAAATATTCCAAGGACTAACCAACAATACAACATGGAAAAAGTACTAACGATAACAGATGTGGGCAAATTTCCATGAGTTTGGGAAATCTGGATGCAGTGAAAAACTACTTGGCTCCACCGGGATTCGAACCGCAGACCTTCTGCTTAACATGCAGACACTCTACCAATTAGTAGCTATGAAGCCAACTGGTCTTGAAACACGTTGTTCCTCACTGATTGGGATATTAACAAGCCCTACAGAGGGGCAGACCCTTCAATGAGATAACCACCCCTCCCAGAGATCACTTAGGATACGACCCAAAAGTGCTTACATAAGAATCCGTTTGCCAGACACCCGTTCTTGTTTTAAAACTTCCTGGAGTACTTCTTGGCATTCTCGTAGCCGCGACTCGTCACTTGCGTCGAGTACGAACACCACCCCATGGATTTCAGCGTAGTAATTCTTCCAGATTGGACGAATCCTCTTTCCACCACCGAGATCGTAGGTGGTGACGTCAAATCGCTCAAACTTGAAGTTGGTGCTTGAGAAACCTACTGTGGGGGCTACATCTTCCTGACATTCTAACGAAAAAAAAAATTTGAGTATGAATTATGGATATTGACGTGACAACAAAAAATTACTGGCGTAGATGTTCTGAAAGTGAACGTATTAATAAGAACAAGAACTGATCGTGAACACACTCTTGAAACTTATTCAAAAATATTTCTCTCAAAAAAATTTTCTCACAATTCTTACCTCCCTGAATACCCAATATCGTCGTCGTTTTCCCAGCATTATCGAGGCCAATAAGAACCAAAGTCACTTTTCTGTAAAGTAAAAACACAGAAAAATGTTGTATGCCGTTATTTCCCTTCAGCACTATACAAATAAATCCATCACAATTTAACAATATTAATGTCAAATATTGAATAACTTTATAGTAGGCCTACTTACTTAAATGGCTCTCGCCTCTTTGTCATCCACTGGAAGCAGTTCGCCATCAGACTAAACATTACCCTCCTGCATGTTAATAAGGATAACATTTTATTACAAAAATGAATGTGCTATTTCTCTATGTGAACAATTGCGTCAAATTTCACATGCTTTCTTGTGCACATTGGCATGCAAAGTAGTGACAGTAGTACATTCTTAGTGGAGTTATGCATGTAGACCGGTACCCTGGCAGTCCTGGTGTATTTATTAAGCCCAACAAAACTTTCACGGAAAAAAATTAAGTTCACTGGTCGCCACTTTGTAGGCCTAATATCCATCAAATCGTGTTGGAAAAGTGTTAATATTTTAAAGTGAAGTGAATTTAGGAGCAACAAACATTTAAAAATTCCTTTAATTTAGGCCTAGCCTACTTGAAAATACTTTTTTTGTTTTTTTTCCA
Source organism: Henricia sp. BOLD:AAB3569 (assembly GCA_037783545.1). Classification (NCBI taxonomy): domain Eukaryota; kingdom Metazoa; phylum Echinodermata; class Asteroidea; order Spinulosida; family Echinasteridae; genus Henricia; species Henricia sp. BOLD:AAB3569. The sequence continues at coordinate 1,251,921 of JBBELK010000011.1, read as the reverse complement.
ATCTTGCACGGCGGCCATGACAGAGGGCAGTCACATTGTCACAGTGCTTCATGCACGAGTAGGCACTTTGTGGGTCTATTGTCACATCATTTAAATATAAAAACCTGCCCTCTGTCATGGCCGCCGTGCAAGCGAGGTCTATCAAAATAGCAATATTCATGATATTCATATTGTGGCCGGCGACCTAACAGAATCTGTTTAAATTCCGCCCATCTTCATATGAATAAATTGATTAAGTCAATTAAATACATAGCACATGCCCTAAATGCTGAAGAATGGATCGGTTTTCTCACATAAACAACTGTATGAAATGAACTCAAGGAATCGCGAAAAGTCATCACGTAAATAAACAATTTTTATCATCGGTGGATACAAAGAGCACAAAGAAACACAACCGTTGATGAACTACGTCATGTAATGAATAATAAATACCCAGCTCCTTCGCTTTACAACCACACTGATAGTTGGTCTGCTTATTATTCATTTCATGACGTCAGTTCTAAACTTGCTTCCTCTTTTCTTCAACCATTTGACTGCTGGGTTAGTCAGGTGACTGTGAAAAAACCATACTCTCAGCACAATTTGGGGCCAAGGCACCGTACCGATAATTAATGTATGTCACGTGATGTTTTGTTTCCCCAGCAACATTCGCCAAAATAAGGTTCATAATTTATTTTGGTAACAGGTTCTGAGTCAAGCAAACTTAAACATTTCATTATAAGAACATCATTTTTGCTTCTACTGATTTTCTCTAGGGTGGAAACATAAATATATTTGGCTTTGAAGGATCATGAATAGTGCCCTCTATAAATGGTTAAAAAAATTGAAAAATGAACGTTTATGATCAGTATATAACGAATATAAGAAGTTCAGGAAATAAATATTGATTAAAAAGCCTCAATTTTATTTATTTCATTAAGTATTTTTATAAATACACTATATTACGTGTGTCTGTATGCAGACACGGTGGCCGAGTGGTTAAGGCGTTAGACTTAAGTTCTAATGGATGCAAGTCCTCATGGGTTCGAACCCCATCCGTGTTATAAGTTTTGTAGAATTTGCTGTGTATTTCCTTTTTCTCTCTCTTGATAAACAAAATACTTCTGCAATTTCATAATTTCTGTTCAAAACATTACACCACTGACTCTAAACGACTTTTATTTGTCATGTCACATTTTCTATTGATCTGACGTCACAAATTTCCCGTTGCTTTTGTACTGCCGGTTCAATGACTGTTTTTTTTGGATTTCATCCAATTTAAGAATAGCAGGGGCGGATCCAGGATTTTTACCAGGGAGGGTTTTTTTCGGTACGAGTGCCGATGAAGTCCCTCGGGGGTGGGGGCGGGGGTGCTCGGGGGGTGAGGGCGGGGTGGTGCTGGGCTGGGTGCCTTCTACCCCCCCCCCCCCCCCCCCCCCCCCCCCCCCCCCCCCCCCCCCTCCCCCTGGATCCGCGCCTGATAGGCCTACATGTAAATTCGAATGGAAAACAAAATATTTTTGATTAAAGAGATTTATTAGCAAATATTTTTCAAAAAGTACAATTTTGACGCCTTTCTAGTAACATTACGTAAGAGTTCAAATTCAGATTCCAAGAACACGGTGGCCGAGTGGTTAAGGCGTTAGACTTAAGTTCTAATGGACGTAAGTCCTCATGGTTCGAACCCCATCCGTGTTATTTTTTTTAAGTTGCAAAAAGCCCCACACGGTAGAATGACTTTAATAATTTAAAGGTAGAACACATCATTTGCAGTGACGCCATTTTTTACGAGTTTATAACTTGAAGAAAAACCTTACTAAAAGTGTTAATAACAATACCAAACACCACATGATTTTATTTCAGTCCAAAATGGTATTTTGTGTGAGAAATTGACAACTGAAGGTGGTTTTTCTAAAAAAGACCTTTTTAGAAAAGACTTTTTTACCATTCAACTCAACACAAAAGCCATGAATGGATTTTTAAAAGTTTTCTGAAGTACTGCCTTTATATATGGCTGAAATTTCTACATGGCAGTTTTATCAACATGGGCTTGTAATCGTCACGAGCGAGTGGAAATAACGCCCTTTGTAACAGTTTACCAATCATACATACTCTACCTTTGAAAATTTTTTAATCAGTATAATAATAGAGTGTGTCTGTACATGTACTTACAAGAAAACTGAAAATGCGAAATTTCGAAAAGCTATGCTAAGATAATATGACACGAGGTACGGATACAGCTACAGCGCATTGTGTATTTTATACAGCAAAATTCATGTTAATTAGGACCACTGACTACTGAAATAGCGCATAAATTGTGTTATAAACTATACAGTGCTACGTTGTATCTGGTACATCGTATCTAAGAAACTTCATATGGTATAAAACTACACTGCAAAAACTGCACAGGCCCTACTTCGTGATTGCTTGCAAAGCTTATAGCTCTACAATCCTTTATGAAGCGCGCAAAGCACTGCCTGAAGGAGTGTACGCAAAGCCATGCAGTCTAGTTTGTTTTTTTGGCAGATCAGCAGTGCATGGTTATCTTTGTTTGAATCTTAAATTCTTACTATAAATACAATGAGATATATTTTACGATATATTTTATATATTTTAGACATCGATTTTAACAGAGAATATGAAGTATAAGTGCAATTTATACACAATGTGCCCTCTGACGTCACAACCAAACATGCCCGGCGTAATGCGCACGCATCATGTTTTGCATAAATTTGATTTAGGAATGATATCTCGTGCCAAATTGTCTTTGGCTGCGTTCGGGCGTGTACTCGTGTTAACACGAGTATACTCCTGCGCGACACTCGGGTCAGGGAGAGTATGCTCTCCCGGATCCCCTGCTACTCCCCGACAAATGGGGAGTGTGCTCTTACTCCTTACAAGTGTCATGTGATTTGTACGAAGATGGTGGAATATGGGTGGGATTTTTGGTGAATTTGCTCACCGTGTCAACTCGATAACTGAAACAACAACTCACTAAGGTTTGTTTCAGACGGCATCAAAGGTTTTTACGAATTACGGTCTGTATTTTCTTCAGTTTCTTGTGAGCAGTGAAACAGCGTTTTTTGTGTAGTCATGGCAAGAGACGGCCATCTTGACTGATGGCCATTCGCGCATGCGGACTGTGGACTTGCCGTTCGCGTAATGTTCGAGTGCAATGCGCACGCATTAGCCTACTCCGGAGTAGCGATAACTGTACGCCCGAACGCAGCCTTTGAATTTTGTGACCTTTGGCATCATTACCGAACCAAATTTATGCAAAACAAAATGCGCGCGCATTACGACGACCAATTTTGAACAGAGGGCGCTTTAGATATAAACAAAGAGCACATCGTCGATGTAGCAAATTAATATATTAATTGGAGCATATATTAAACGGAGCATACTGTCCGATTTGAATAATGGTTTTCCAGAACCAGTAAATATTAAAATACCACCTAAAATATACCACAACGAAATATAGTTACGCGTTGTATTTTGTGTAAACATGTTTATGAATTCGCACGTCGGGAAGAAAAACCATTTACCACACAGGAGTTATGGGTTCAGAGTCCAATGATTTATTAATATAATCTAACAAAATGATTACCAAAACATCGTCAACGGAATTAAATATCTTTATCAGTTGGTCCCCCTGTACTAAGATTTATATGGAACAACGAAGGACCAACTGATAACTCACATGTAGCTAACAGTCTGGTTTATCAATGAAAACCCATTATCACAAAAATGGAACAAATCGGAGAAGCAAGAATCCAAACACATCAAGGGTTTTCTTAAACCTCAAAAGGCATTTGAACATAGGAATACTGCAATAACTTAAGAGAGTTGTTTTTGTGGGGCCGAACCGCCACAAGATAGAATACCGTAATATAACAAACTTGATACAAGGACTATTTCGTATTTTTAAACAATGGATAACCATACAACCGTAAAATTGTATCTTTTATAAATTAAATACTTGTATAAACTCAAGACATATCTTTACTTTTCTGACTCGGCTCTGAACTGAAGTCACATCTCATGTACACTTTCAAAAACGACATAATTATGTTCAGCCACCATAAAAGAACCTGCCATACCCAACCCGAGAGAAAGAAAAAAAAACCGTGACCTTATGGCAGGAGGGGTGGGAGGTGGTTACGTTTTTGATCTATACAATACGTCAGATCAGAGGGTAGTCAGAAAAAGAGAGCGAACCACGTCGCAGCGACATATATATAGGCTGAACCAAGAATCATTGAACCGTGAACCCATATGATAGTGCATTGCTGGGCTGCACCCATGACAAAGAACGGTTATAAGGAGACATACCAAAGGGTGCAATCGGTAAAGGTCTCGGAATTGCAAACACACAGATTGACGCACTTTCCATAAACCTGATTAATATTCATTATCTCGTATTTATTTACATGCATTAGAATATACATAGTGGCAAATACTATACGTGTCAAAAAAATTCCTACTTTTGATCTTAAATAACTTTTCCATTTCCCAACGGATTTAAACCAAAATTTCAGATCATGTAAACAAGGCCTGACAAATTGTATTAAGTGAGTTTCATCAGTTTTGGAAGAGAGTGTGAGATTTAAAAGCCATACGAAAAAAAACCTAAATTTCAGAATTTGCCACTTTCGATTTGGCCTCCTCCAATGTCGATACACCGCTGGCGACTGATGGAATATGCATGCTGCAACCAAAAGCTTATGAAGGAATGCAGGATCACCCCTAATGTTATTGCAAACCATCTTGATCGTTTTTCACAACTCATCAAGAGGTGCAAAGGGACCTCAGACAGACAATTTTCTTGACAATGGAGGATGGCTATAAGTCGACAGTGGCAATTCTGAAATTGAGGGTTTTATTCGTATATGGCTTTTATAATGTTATCTAACCCTCTCGTCCAAAACTAATGAAACTCACACAATAAAATTTGTCAGGCCTTGTTTAAATTTGTTAAAAAATAAAAAAGGTTATTTAAGATACAAAGAACTTTTAAAAAGGTATACCTAAACTAATCTGCGTGCTATATTTTTCCAACTTGCGTTAACTATTTATCTTTATATTGAAAATAGGCCTACATGATGCAATTCTGAAACCAGCAATAACCATTCGAGTACTCTGCTGCTTTTTAAGAGGGTGCTACTTCGCCGATGACTTCAATGCTGCGTTCGTTTTATACCGTAACGGATGCAAGCGGATGGAGTTGCCACGGATGCTGGTCCGAGTGCGCGACTGCAGAGACACGTGAACGGGTCTGTGTCCGGAATCTGGCACTAGGAACTAAACAATTGAGAGAAAAACGAACACAAAACTCTATTAAAGGAGTATTCACGTCTGAATTGAAGAACATTTTAGAGATGCGCACTTGAACGCGAAATATCTTTGTAGTGTATTTCTATTGTATATCTATAAAATAACTTCTCATTGGTACATGTACATCAAAACGCGCAACGCGCTCCACTGCACCAATGAAATGTCTTCCTCTGATTGACGCATGCTTGTGGTCGAGTTCAAGGTGCATCTTGTAGACAAACAAGGAAATGTATACCATAAAAGAGAAAAACAAAAATGTCCGTTGCAACATTTAAAGATTTTAATGAAAACCGATGTGTTTACATAAAATTGTAATTTTTACCAAGAATGCTACGTTTGCGACGTCGTCGACTTCCACGAACTGGTATAAAGGCGAGCTGTTAAAATCACTGTATAGTACGACACGGCAAACTGTGTCACGTAAGCTTCGTCGTTCGATCCTCGTCCCTGAACTATGAGGCCAAATATGTCAATCTCTCCATCAAAATTCACCTTAATCCATGATATCGGATTGTTAACTTTGGCACACCAGGATTCTGAAATAAGAGAAAAACGCCAGTTGTACCATTCATTTTTGTTTAAACACATTGCATGTCTGTGAGCCCAGGGCCTGTTTTCGAGACTACAACCAGAAACATGTTTTGTGATGTAACTGCCGAATCGACCAATGACAAGCTTTGGTCGTCAGCAACAGAAGCTGTTGATTGGTTGAACCAGTAAATAATCACAAACGTACGTTGGTTATGATCACGAAAACAGGCTCCATAGCAGGCTCTACTAATCGATATCATTTAAATAATCTTTTTTTAAATTTCGCCCTGGACATACAGACTTTCTTTCAGTTGTATTTATGCACCTATCAATCGTTTCCCCCCCTCCCCGCGCTGCCGTACCCCCCTAGGTGGGGGTTTAGTCACGTTTTTCATGCCCGCAAGGTGGGGCATTTGACCCTTTTAAATACAATTTTTAAATACATTTGTATACAAGACGCGCATGTTTTGCACCCGAGGGTGGGGATTTTAGTCACCTAAATGTTGCCCCAGGGGTGGGGATTTTGTCACGCAAAAAGTGACAATCCCCACCTCTTGGAGGGGAGTAGCCCGGGGGGGGGGGGGGGGGGGGGAGAACAATTGATAGGTGCATTAACACATCTGTTTCACATAAGCATAGGTTCAGCAGAATTTGACACGTGCACGGTTATATAAAAACAAACTGACCAAAATTACACATTTCAAAGAAGAAAATAACTGTCTCAACTTCGAAGAATACAAATGGAAAGAGTGCACTCACTGGGTCCGTTCAGCCGGGCAAATCGCGGAGCGTATTTTCCAGCATCATCGTTCAAGGTGTCTATTGCCGAGATATATCTATCGGGTATATCATGATTTTCCATGCCCATGGTAACGCAATATCTGCACACTGGGGTAAACAGAAATACATATATAAGATCATCTTTGCTATAAATATAATTAAGACGTGGCATCGGTTTACATGTATGTGCGATTTCCCAAGTCCTATACACAAATAGTCTGGTATATACGAGTACACTAGACTCCATTAAAAATACGTGCATGTAACCAAAGCGTGACGTCATGTTAGGCCGAGTTAGGCCATAAGTATAGGACATTTTCTCCAGGGAGGGGTTTTCCTCCCACGTTCAAATCTTCTTCTTGGTCATATTCGGATCTTGAGTTGAGAATAAAGTGAAATTAATAAAGCAGGGTTGTAGTCGAGTCCATTTCTTCCTCCATGGTCCATCACAAGTCCAGAGCCGATAAAATCACTAGTCCGTGACAAGTCCTGCACAAGTCCGTGTACAGGAAGCAAGTGGACTTGTGGTAGACTGTTTATTAGTATTATTATTATTTGTTTCTGGTATTCATACCAAGGATTCCCCAATAGTGCTCATTGCACTGTCACTCGCAAGCGTGAGGAAACCCATGAAGAATTAGATTAATTAGAAATGGCCAGAGACACCGGGGATGATCCCCCTTGCTCTTCACGAAAGAATGCTCTGGGATCTTTACAGTGCGTTTCCATATTACCTAACACACTGGACCAACGGCTTTACATCCCTTCCGAAGGATGGAGCAAATGTGGTTGAGTGCCTTGCCCAAGGGCACAGGTATACCGTAGCCGTGGGGAGGTTCGAACCTGCAACCCCAAGTTTTCACCTATGATTGCGAGTCAATGACCTAAACCGCTCGGCCACCCCCTCCCGCTGCCCCACCCCTTAGGGTGGGAATTTGGTCACGGTTTTCTTCCCCTATGGTGGGGATTTTGACGCACCGAAATCAAATGTTCAACGCAACTGGGAGCAAAGCAAGCATTTGTTGGGGATTTTTTTGGGTACTTTTGTCACCTGAATATTTTGCCAGGGGTGGGGATTATGTCACGCGAAAAGTGACAATCCCCACCTCTTAGGTGGCGCAGCTCGGGGGGGGGGGGGGGGGGGGGATCAATTGATAGGTGCATTATATATTATAAAAGGGATGTCATATAAAATGAACTACAGGAGCAGAATTGTATACTATACCTGTCAGGGAAATGTTGAATCTACATTTTGCAGTGTTCCCAGCAGAATCCGAAGCCTGACACTCCACCATCGTGAGTCCACTAGGGAAACCGGTAACCCCTGCAGCCACATTCGTTCCTGTACTATCCATGCAAGTGACTCTTGAGTTATCGATGTACCCATCCACATCATCTATCGCCGTTGTATTAAGCCATTCTGCCGCAGCAGTGCCTTGCAAACCCACCACGTAGCCGTAAAATGTTTTGGGACACTTAAGTTTTGGCGGAACGACGTCAACTTCCACAGTGCTTTCAACCAAACTAGTTTCCGGGGTGTTATATCTGAAATGAATTTTAAAAAAGACTTTAATTTCCGGAGGTCTCGGGTTCGAATCCCGAAGTAGACTACATTTGTTTTCGTATCCCATAATCGTTTTAGCTCTGTGTGATTGGGCCACACCAGTTGTGTAACTGTGCCATATAGAAATTAACATCATAGTTTATCTGGTAGATTATCTTCCCGCTGTATCAGAGGTCCCGAGTTCGAATTCTAATGAATTGGGTTATGTTAATGACCATAAAGCAAGGAAACATTTACAGTTTATTTGTTATTTGTCAAAGAGGTGCTGTGCGCTAAAACACTGACTGTCATCTTTAAGTTTATTGTAAACTGGAGCACGCTTTTTGCTGTCATAACCAGAAACACGTTTCGAGCGTATCACCAGATTCAACCAATGACCACCTTAAATCGTCATCACCAAAGCCAATCATTGGTTGAATTGTGCAAACGTCACAGACGTGAATCTGGATATGGTCGCAAAAACAAGGGACTGCTCAACGCAAACCCTGATCATTGTTGGATGTCATGGTGTATCCCCATTCCCCTATACCCTCACTTCCTTGGCCTTCCTCGTCTGTTGGAGGCGTCTGAAAGTCCAGGTCCGCCTACAAATCCAATTAGAAAGAAGAGCAAAAATGATGAGTGACTCTCGCAGTAATCACTGGTCCAAAGACAATTAGACATGCACCTTCATCATATAAAGAAAGCCTAATTAGCGATAAACGCACTCAGGCGGTCAGAATAATTATTGTTGTGGCAAGAATGGCCCATGCAGTCCTCGTCGAAACTTCTGCAAAGATAATGCTAACTGTTTAAAGAGGAAGAATCCCCCTTGACGAAAATCCAGCATTTAGGCTTTTTTCGATAGTCCAAACATCCCTCTTGCCGACGTGGATTTTTATTATTTTTTAATTGTCGGTTTTAAGTGGATAAATTGCAAGCAAAAGTGCGCTTTTCGAAAATGAGATTTTCGCGATTTCTGAAACGCTCATTAGGTATTCATGATATGCGCGTGACCCCGTGACGCAATCCTGAGAAAGAGAAGTCAACACGATTGTTAGCTCCATACGTTTACACGCAAAAAAATTGGAAAACTGTCTCTTTTAGATGGTGTTTTTTGAAGAATTTTGTTGTTCCAAAAAGCCAGAGATATGCCCAGTAGCTGCGTGGTTGTATGTTTTACCAGACACTATGAAAAAAAAGAGCAGAAATATTTTCTTTTCTATATATTACCAAGAGAGAGAAAAATGAGTCGCTCATTCTATAACTTGTACGGCCGATGTTCAAACACGTGGAAACTACGCCCGCAGGGGACCGTACACAGACCGCTGTGAATGCCGTTCGTTCCGTGACAAAACCACCCGTCGCAATGCACCAGTATTTACTTCAAAAGAGCTTCATTGTGAGCCACAATTTCATCGTTTTTTCCACAAAACAGGTAATAGTAGATTGTTGTCATATTACATGAAGTGTTTTTCACGTTTGTATTTTGAATTACAAGGACAAAATAGGCATGATAAACATTCACTTCGTGTATTTTCCATTCAATACTGCACAGACCGTTTTGTATGTTTCTCAGGATGACGTCAAAACCCTGTTGATAAACAAGCCAAGTGACCTCGAGCGTTTCAGAATCTCGGGTGAAGAGGGTCGAAACTGCTTTACGTTTTAAGCAAAAGCCTGTCGATTTTTTTGTGAAAAACAAGTTGTGATGGTGTTGTAGACACATACACCTCCATGATAAACAGAAAAACAAAAAAAATGTGGAAGGGGGGATTCTAGCTGTTTAAGAAATTGTCAGACATAATATACCCATATTATGTAGGTTTTAGTTAGGTAATTCTTAACTTCGTAAGTTCCCAATATAATACAGTAACTTTTATCCACCAGAAACGCTCGACAATAATTTTGCTATATCCAAAGGAGTGACTAAGTAATTTGTGAGCTTGTGTGTTATTTTACCAAAATGTTTGTCCAGCCTTTTTTTGGGGGAAGCTGAACTAATCGGGAACTGTTTGAAAGTCATTAGAAAGGCCCATAATTTGCAGTGGCCATAGGCCTATGTTTTTACTTCATGAGTTTTACAAGAAAAACCTTTCTCAACGTTTCTCAATACATGTCTCAACAAATGCCTCAGGAATTTTATGCCAAAATGGTATACTTTCTGTTGAAAATTAACAATTAAAAGTTGAAGGTTTCCTGGATGATCGCTGCATCTATAAGTGTCTGATATTACTGCTGGCATGTTCACTTTCAATTGGAAGTCTGATACTGTTGTTCTGGAATTTCGTTTAAAATTAATCTGCAAAATGGCCTTACAATATTATTGTTTGTTTTATAGATTCGTGCCTAATTCACCGCCCCTCACCGCAATTTGGACTTACGTTTGACATCGGCATGGTGTTTCCTCTTCTACCGAAGTACCCAGAGCCGACGTTCTGCACCAAACTCCCGGGGACGTCTTCAGCTCTAGCCCTGTTCATCTGACAGGTTCCTGTATCGAGACGATGGTTGACTGAGAAGCAATCGGCGAGCCGGTTACACATCATCAGACACTGCACACGGGACGACACCTGTCTGCTCACCAATTCGTGGCCCGTTAGAGCCACGTTCGGCTGACCCAAGAACATGCTACCTATGAGTTCGGACGAGGCCGAACTCACCCACGCCGACAGCACCAGAGCCGCAAAGACGAACATCATTGCTTTATCCAATTTCTTTTAAATCTCGAATCCTTTTCTAGGGCTTGTTACTTGCAACATTAAGAACAACACAGAGGATCAGCTGAGTAGACGCAAAGCAGACGAGATCGCAAAGTGCTCAACACGAGCGAGTGCAAAGTGTTATATTCCGACAACAGCCGGCCGACCTTGACACTAAAGTATCGCTTTAATTACACCTATAATGTTATTTTTAAATAAAATTCAACCCATTTATCAATTTCCCAAGGCCCCATGTCAGGGTGACGAATATATTTTGTTTTTAATTTTGTATGCTTCAGTGGGTGCATAGTTTGCTTTATTATGTCAGTGCGAAAATTTATCATTTCTGACATCTCCTCGCATTTTCAAATGATGCCAAGGTTCCTTCCCCCTTTTTTATGGAGAGAAAGGGAGTGGCAAATGTAGAAAACTAAATTGGTTCATTTCTATTCTTGCATATCGAACGCCGTTACATATACAAAAGCCCAATCCCTACCCCACCCCACCCCACCCATCACCGCTCTTTTTGCGTCAAGAGTAGTCAGTCCGTCTCGCACATTGTTCAATTTTTTTTAAATGGCCCTATAAGCGACCACGAAGCAAACATTTCATCAAACGGATGAGTATCTAAAGTAAAATAACACGGTGTCCGAGTGGTTAAGGCGTAATGCATAGCTCATTGGTAGGGCGTCTGCACGTTAAGCAGGAGGTCCGCGGTTCGAATCCCGGTGGAGCCAAGTTGCTTTTCAATGCATCCAGATTTCCCAAACTCATTATGGCCATTTGTCCACCTTTTTAGTCGTCATAGGTTCGAACCCCATCCGTACTATTTTGTTCACCAACCAAATATTTAATATTCTCACTCTACGTGACATTTTGGTAAATGTTTTTTTTTTACAACAACAATAAAAAAAAATTTTTTTTTAATGATGCTACATAACTGCATTATGTAAACAGTGAGCCGGTGTGTTCTTTTAATTGGCGCAAGTGAACTATAATGGCACGCTTTAAAGGAATTCTGTGTAAAAGATGGGCCAGGAAAGATGCCGTTTTCCCGCTTTGGGACAGCTTGCTCCGCACTTTGGGGGTAATCAATAGGCCTATATTTGAATTATACTTCTTCCCAGCCCGGTTCATACTTCGGGCGAAAGCGAACGCGAAAGCGAACGCGAAAGCGAACGCGAAAGCGAACGCGAAAGCGAACGCGAAAGCGAACGCGAAAGCGAACGCGAAAGCGAACGCGAAAGCGAAAGCGAACGCGAACGCGAACGCGAACGCGAACGCGAACACGAACGCGAACGCGAATCTGACGTCAAACATTTCGCGGCGAACATTCGCCATGCATATAGTTCAACTTTTTGCGAATTCATTGCGCGAAACATTCGCGATCGCTGTGACGTCAAATTCGCATTCGCGTTCGCTTTTGCATGAAGTATGAATCCGGGTTTACTTTGAACGTGGAGCAAGTCGTAGTAAGGTAGCCCTGACACATTTTCTGTAAGCACAAAGGAATGCTGTGTAAAGACCATAAAATGTCTGTGGTAAAGACCATCGATATATACACTGGATAAAGTAACGACATCTAACTCTAAAATTGAAGCCACCGTCCGCCATTGTACCCCACCAAATACAATGCCTTGCCTAGACTGGTTATACTGTCTTCACTAGTCTACATCATGGTCTACATGTGTTAAGTGGAATGCAAGCGATCGCATGGACCGGGGAGCAATCTAGGCCAAGCATTGTTCGTGGGGTACAATGGCGGCCGGCGCGTGGCTTCAATTATCGTATAGCCAACTGCTATTGCATACTAGTACTTCATCCAGTGTATATATATCGATGGTAAAGACCCACACTTTTGAAAAGCGCCCTCGCAAGGTCCCTTGCCTTTATAAAATCTCGACTTGGCCTTAGGCTTAGGCTCCGGCTTCAACTTAGACCTTTTCGCAAATACTGATTGAGTGAACTTAGACAAAAGGCAGAGCTGGATTGTGGGAAGGTTGTTGGATCGCTATACTTCCCACAATGCAGTTTTGTCTTTTGTGCAAGAGTATTTGTGAAATGGAACCGGAGCCTGGACCTAAGCCGAAGTCTAGATTTGGAAAATGGCCAATTCTCTTGACTTTATCTCACCTGGTATGGAACCCTGTCTTGTTTAACGGTTTCGCAATACACCGAGCGCAAGGGTTACCACCGGGATACACCTGCTATCAAATTAACCAAATCACCGGAAATATTAACTGTGTTATCGTTCCGCTCTAATAAATAAAAATAAACAACTGTGTTTGTTTGTGGTGGATTATCTTTTTAATAAAATCCGTATGTGTTAATTAAAGTAATAATGCGAAAACTTTGTCGAAAATTAATTTGTAATGAACAGTTTATGGTTTATTTTTGTCTGCGGATTTTTACATGTTGATATATTGAGTAAAATGCCTCGCCGGTATTAAAATCCAGCCGAACTGCACATCGCATGCGATGGGAGTGGACGGATGGTTGTGAAAGATCTTCGTAATATTTCCCGGAAATCTTCGGGTCGGCATGACAGCTGTATTAAATAGGTAAGAATTTAATCAAACGGTTCATTGAGTCATGATGATCATTATTCTACTTAGACGCCCTGTCAGTTTCAGTGAGTTTTGAGGGAGCGATGTTGTTGATGATGTTTGTGGCGAAATCGTCATGATCATGATCATGAAATTGTTACGCCCCAACTACGCCCATTGTATGATTGTTGAGACTTCCTAACAATAAGTTGGAGCTGCTTATTGTTAAGAAGTCTCAACAATAAGTTGGGACGGTTGGTGTAGTTGGGGCGTAACAAAATCACACTCATCATGCATGTCATGCTCATTGCGATTGCGTTGGCTCAGTCATTGCGCGCTGCACCTGCCTCAGCTCGCTGTATCTTACATGTAGGCTACCCCTTTTCTGCATTGGGTAAGAATTGAGAAGGGTAAAAAAAAAAAAACATACACGTTGGCCACTAATTCTTCCTAATATGACATGATGGTATTTTTTTCGTTCATTGGCCATTGGGGGGAAGTTACGGAGTAGATCAAAACTTCCTAGCTGTCCGCACTGGATTAAAAATGAAAAGTAGCCTACCGGTACCCATCGTCTCGGTAAGTTTTCCCAAAAAGTCCAATGTGGATAAGCCTTATACTAGATTTGCATGTAGTGCATGGAGTCTCAACTGGCGAACGTGTATTGTAGGTCCACGAAAAAGTTCCGCAAAGTCATATTTTTTGTTTGTTTGTTTGTTTGTTTTTTCTTTACTCAGCTTTGTATACATTTAGTGATGTTCCAGGTAATTTACATGTAGTCTGTTCAAATACTCTTACAGGATAACCCCCAGTAATTGACAGCCTTTAACCAGCGATGTTCGACGAGAACAAGAAAGTCTGGGTGCCAGACGTCGCTGATGGATTTCAACTGGGTCGCATCGAAGACATCGGAGCTGAATCCATCACGGTGGCGCCGCTCAGTAAACCTGGCAAGGTGCGATTTTAGGGGCACTGAATATTAAATCTCATTTTGTGAGAAAGCGATTTCATTTATTCATCGTGAAAACATGAAACTCCTCGTTTTGCACATTATTAAAATGCATAAACACAAAAATTGTAATCTGTCGGTTTGTGCCACGTCACAAACAATCGTGGAAACAACGGTGTCCCCATGGTGACAAGCGAAGGAACAAAGCCGTTGTCTACGCAACGAGTACACAGTGCTGTGCCAGTAAACAAAGGTATATGACATCGGGTCAAAAAAGTACCAGGATGTGCGACCGACAAAATTGCATACTGTAAACAGATAGTTTCTACGTACAAGTTCAAATCATCCAATGATGATAAAATTACAACACGTCTGCATTACGCGTAACGCGCGCGATCGAACAAAAAAAACCCGACGCACAGCTAGCAGGTCTATGCTATCATAATGCATACAAAAATACGGCCAGCAATTTTTGGTGAGTTTTACTAATTTACACAAAAAGGTATTTATGAATGGGAATAAAAGTGGGTTTGTGGCCCTGGCCATTATCACTCGTCCAGGCCTCTAGCCAGTTTTAAACGTATGTTTAAGACTGGCCAAACTTACATTTTATTCCCTTATTATTAATCACTAACTTTGGCCGATCAATTTTCTTATTACAGCCTATAACTGCTCCATATGCTCGTGTTTTTCCAGCCGAAGAAGATGAAGAAAAGACGGTTGACGACAATTGTGAGTTCATGTCTCAAATCTTTAAAAAAATAATATAATAATTAAATCCCCTCCCCCCCGGCATCGCCCTCCCTCCCTTCCCCCCCTTCCCCCCTTTTCCCCTAAAAAACACCCCAAAAATTTACCACCCTTTCAATGTTTCCAAATGGCTCTTACGGAAATAAATTAGTTTTTCATTTGAATGACTTACAGATGCATTTATGAACAAGAAGTTAAAAAGTATGAAAATGTGATATTTATCCTAAAAAAATCATGCAACAAGCAAAGCTGATGCCAGCAGGAATGATAAACTAAATTTTATTTTCATCCATGCCTTATTTCATCTGGTATCCTTGGGACATAATGGAATCTCCGGCAGGTGTTTTTCAGATAAGAGATAATAAAAATAAAATATAATTCAATCCGGAAATAAATTTTCATGAAATAAATTCTATGCTGCATTTTGAAATGCAATATGCAATAAATTGCAAGTCTCATAATTTTGTTCGCTGTTTTGTATAATTTACTTCATGACAACCCAGGCATTTTCGGTGGTTATATTTTGTTGTTCTGATTGTATTATATATTTGTTTATACTACATGTACATGAAACATAACATGGTAAAACATTAGGAATTCGCAGTATAACCAAACACCTGATATTTAATGATTTACATAATAATGCAATTAATAATACTGAGTTGTTTTGTCGTTCTTCATTTGTTTATTCTTGCATTTGGTGTGTATGCAGTATTTTTGTACATGTACAAAATGCATTAGAGCAATTTAGTGCTAATGTAATGCAGCTAGTCACCATGGCAACGGGAAAAGTGCTGTTCGTTGCCTGTATACCAATGTAAAAGAAAGAAGAAAAAAACGTTTGCGATTTTTTATCCGTCAAGTCCATTGTACCTACATGTACAACAGTGCGATCAAAATACATCCACAATAGGATGATTTTTGTACATGCACACTGCATTCACTCGATGCATGACGCGTGCGTACGTACGCGTGTGCTTTGCTGTGCCAAGCGTGTAGGCACATCAGATTGGGGCTCTGTGCTGCACAGTATCAGAAACACACGGTATCTGCAAAAGCTTCATTTTATATAATGCACTATATCCCAAAAAATGCAGCGCAAAATAAAATTATAGAAGAAATTTCATGCAAATTTCAGGTAAAACAAATCATTGTCCAATTTGCGTTTTCTTCGTTAGGTGCATTGATGTACCTGAATGAGGCAACATTGCTGAATAACCTCAGGCTACGCTACAAGATCGGCAAAATCTATGTGAGTACCGTCTTCTGTGTAGAATTATTCTGCCATTAAAAAAAGTGAAAATTCCATCCCATGTATCCAAAAGACAAATTGAGCCTCAGGCCATGTCATTTCATGTAAGACATGTTGATGTGTATAATTTGCACGCACAGCACACTGGACATGTCACATACAGTGTATAAATGTATGCCCAGTTTAGACATATACACCAATCCGAGAGCTGAAGTCGTCCTCTCTGTACGCCCGCCATAACTGGGGGCCATCCAGTGCCATGAGCTGTGCGTTTTGTGTTGATGATAAGCTGTTACATTATGTTGTCACTTTGAACAATTTTGCGCATTTATTGTAAGCTTGCGTCGCCTGTGTACGCGAAGGGCGCGCGTTGTGCGCTGTTCGATTTAACAACAACACAGAGCTCCCAGTTGATGGCAGTTGAGGCCTTGGCAACCGGATTCGTCTATACATCGTTTGGACAAATTTTAACGGGGAATTCTAGGTCTGAATACAATGTGTGTACATTCATTTCACCATGCCTTTCAACATGTGTTTCTTTGCAATATGTGTCTGTTTTCAATACTAGAGTGACCTTTTCCTCCATGATTATATCTCTGTTCAATGTCATTCATCTTCTCTCAAAACAAAAGAAATATCTTAAGATAGATCTATCTAGGAGATAACTTTAGCTAAAGAACTGCAACGAATAGTGCCACAACATACCTTCCTGAAAGCCCTGTGTGCAAATTTCCAATATACGGTATGTAACAAGGACACCAACAAATGTCACAAAGTGTCCGATGTTACATACGTTAAATAGGAAATTTGTACACGGGGTTTTCAGAAAGGTATGTTGTTGCACTATTTGTTGCTTAAGTTATCTTCTTAGATCTGTCTTAAGATATTTCTTTTGTTTTGAGAGAAGATAACTGGCATTGCATAGAGTTATGATCCTGGTGAAAAAGTCTCTCCAGTATTGAAAACAGACTTATATATGTTTACATGTTATTTTGGAATACAAGTTTATTTGGGGTGGGGTAGGGGCAGATATTTGTTTGGAATTCTCAAAAAGAATGCAGTCCTTCCATTTTAAATGTACATTTCATTTTAAATGTACATTTCACTTCATTTACAGGAACATGTGATAACATTTTGTTTTGCCGAGGAATTTGTTGAGTTGCATGTAACAACTTTGCATGTGAATTGGACTGCCTTGGATCCATAATGTTGTTGATATGAAATGAATTTTCTGTTATGTACATGTATGCGTATTTCCCTCTCTTTAACCTGAAATTAACCATAACATGTTGATGCATGCCGTAAGTATTTATCCTTTCCGTTATTAAGGTAACTGCCGCTGGTACAGATTTTTTGAGTTTAGCATGGCTGTTTTCACGGGAATAAATTACAGGAAAAAATTATTCCCTCAGTTTACTTTTTTTCAGTTTGCGGATTTGGTGTACCAGGATATTACTGTATTATAACTAGAACTAACCAGTTTCTTAAAAAAAAAAATGCAATATAGGGTAATTTCCTTTTCAGTTGTGCATCCATGCAAAAAGCCTCATAGTTTAACTGGTAGAGCGTCTGCCTGGTGTGTCGGAGTTCTTGGGGGGGAAACCTGAGGGAGTATACCACTGTGCCGCATAGCTCAGCTGGTAGACCGTCTGCCTGGTGTGTCAGACGTCTTGGGGAAAACCTGAAGGAGTATACCACTGTGCCTCATAGTTCAGCTGGTAGAGCATCTGCCTAATGTGTCATAGGTCTTGGGGGACCTGAGGGAGTATACCACTGTGCCTCATAACTCAACTGGTAGAGCATCTGCCTGGTGTGTCGGAGGTCTTGAGGGAAACTTGAGGGAGTATACCACTGTGCCTCATAGCTCAGCTGGTAGAGCATCTGCCCGGTGTGTCAGAGGTCTTGGGGGGAACCTGAGGGAGTATACCACTGTGCCTCATAGCTCAGCTGGTAGAGCATCTGCCTGGTGTGTCAGAGGTCTTGGGGACAACCTGAGGGAGTATACCACTGTGCCGCATAGCTCAGCTGGTAGACTGTCTGCCTGGTGTGTCGGAGGTCTTGGGGAAAACCTGAGGGAGTATACCACTGTGCCTCATAACTCAGCTGGTAGAGCATCTGCCTGGTGTGTCAGAGGTCTTGGGGGAAACCTAAGGGAATATACCACTGTGCCTCATAGCTCAACTGGTAGAGCATCTGCTTGGAGTGTCAGAGGTCTTGGCGGAAACCTAAGGGAGTATACCACTGTGCCTCATAGCTCGGCTGGTAGATCATCTGCCTGGTGTGTCAGAGGTCTTGGCGGAAAACCTGAGGGAGTATACCACTGTGCCTCGTAGCTCAGCTGGTAGAGCATCTGCCTGGTGTGTCAGAGGTCTTGAGGGAAACCTGAGGGAGTATACTGCTGTGCCTCATAGCTCAGCAGGTAGAGCATCTGCCTGGTGTGTCAGAGGTCTTGAGGGAAACCTCAGGGAGTATACTGCTGTGCCTCATAGCTTAACTGGTAAAGCATCTGCTTGGAGTGTCAGAGGTCTTAGTGAAACTTAAGGGAGTATACAACTGTGCCTCATAGCTCAGCTGGTACAGCATCTGCCTGGTGTGTCAGAGGTCTTGAGGAAACCTCAGGAAGTATACCACTGTGCCTCATAGCTCAGCTGGTACAGCATCTGCCTGGTGTGTCAGAGGTCTTGAGGGAAACCTGAGGGAGTATACCACTGTGCCTCATAGTTCAGCTGGGAGAGCATCTGCCCAGTGTGTCAGAGGTCTTGAGGGAAACCTGAGGGAGTATACCACTGTGCCTCATAGCTCAGCTGGTAGACCGTCTGCCCGGTGTGTCAGAGGTCTTGGGGGAAAACCTGAGGGAGTATACCATTGTGCCTCATAGCTCAGCTGGTAGAGCATCTGCCTGGTGTGTCAGAGGTCTTGAGGGAAACCTAAGGGAGTATACCACTGTGCCTCATAGCTCAGCTGGTAGACCGTCTGCCCGGTGTGTCAGAGGTCTTAGGGGGAAACCTGAGGGTGTATACCACTGTGCCTTATAGCTCAACTGGTAGAGCATCTGCCTGGTGTGTCAGAGGTCTTAGAGGGAAACCTCAGGGAGTATACCACTGTGCCTCATAGCTCAGCTGGTAGAGCATCTGCCTGGTGTGTCAGAGGTCTTGAGGGAAACCTGAGGGAGTATACTGCTGTGCCGCATAGCTCAACTGGTAGAGCATCTGCCTAGTGTGTCAAAGGTCTTGGGGGAAACCTCAGGGAGTATACCGCTGTGCCTCATAGCTCAACTGGTAGAGTATCTGCCTGGTGTGTCAGAGGTCTTGGGGGGAACCTGAGGGTGTATACCACTGTGCCTCATAGCTTAGCTGGGAGAGCATCTGCCTGATGCGATTTCTTACAGTATTGAAGTCAAGTGGCTTTTGAATTTTGAAATAAATAACGTACATTTTGTTGGTATGTGACAGAGCTACGTGGCCAACATTCTTATCGCGGTTAACCCTTACAAGGAGCTGAAGAATATCTATGAGAAAGACACAATCAAACGTTACAATGGGAAATCGCTTGGAGTGCTTCCCCCGCATGTGTTTGCCATCGGTAAGCCATTTTATTTTTTTAAAGGTAGAACACATGATTGGTAAACTGTTAAAAGGGGCGTTACTTCTACACGTGATTAGAAGCCCATGTTGATAAACTGCCCTGTAGAAATTTCAGCCACATAGGTGCAGTAATACTTATGAAAACTTGAAAAATCCATGCATGGTTTTTGTGTTGAGTTGAATAGTAAAAAAGTCTTTTGCAAAAGACTGTTTTAGAAAACCACCTTAAGTTGTTAATTTCTCACATAAAATACCATTTTGGACTGAATTAAATTCATGTGGTGTTTGGTACCATTGTTATTAACACTTTTAGTCGGGTTTTTCTTGTCAACTCATGAAAAAAAAATTTAAGTCACTGCAAATGATGTGTTCTACTTTTAAGGTATTTATGCTTTTCCTAGTCCTAACTTTTTGCCATTTCAAAAAATACTTTGGCTTTTAGTGTTGCTATGTTTATTTTTAGGGATAGTAAGACGTCTTCAATTATCCTTTAACCCACTCTTTGTTCTCCTACTGGCTTTCAACCCTAGTGTTTTTCCACCTTGGGACACGCAGAGAACTAGCATCCCTGTTAACTTACTGCAACCACCATGTAATACTTAGAGGCCGATAGGGGCCGCGGCAACTTTCCGGTTGGGGTCATTCTACAGGGCAGTATTTTAAGCCAGTGGGAACAGTTTCGCCCTGAAAAAGTAACATGACCCTACAGTAAATAATAGGCTTGCACAGGGAAAGTTTACAGCGGGGTCGCGATAACGTTCAGCATGGGGCCGAAAACAAATAGCAAATGGGAACACACGGTAATATTGCATGGAGGTAATTTGCATGAGGTAGCTGAAGAGAAAGTCCAATGGGAATGCACCATAATTTTACAGTGATATTTTGGTATGTTGGATATCTGTATATGTTTTATGATGTAACTGTTTGTGTTTAGCTGACAAGACCTTCCGTGACATGAGAGTTACTAAACAGAGCCAGTCAATTATCATCAGTGGAGAGTCTGGTGCTGGGAAGACTGAGTCAACCAAATATGTCTTGAGGTAATATGTAAGCAAGATACCAGACTGGTGACCCAGTAAAAACTTTCATAGGGTCTTGGTGTGAGGCCACTTAAGGCGCGTTCACACATAGATAATTATGACTGCTCATGATTGAGTCAACTTTGAAATTTGCATTTACACATACAGCTACAAAGTGTGACTATCCATGTCCATAGCCAGGACCGAGTCATAACTGAGACACCCACATTTTGACTTTTGACTCGCGGCAACTTTTTAAATCTGCTCATGAGCATTTAGTCATGACTGGTTAACGCAAGTGTAAGCACATTTCAAAAGTTGTGGAGTGAAATGCGCTCACACTTGCGTTTAGTCATGACTGAGTCATGGCTGGTCATAACCAAATTTCAATGTGTGAACATGTCGTTAGTTTACAGTTTACTTATCTCATTTGCAGCAACAAAGAATCCTTGCAAAATTACTAAATTTTATGTTTAAATTTTATGTTTAAACAACAAATTTGCCTCTTAACTGAGGTGTAGTATATTTTCAAAACCATCTTTCTGCCAATGTCCTTTTAGATACCTGACGGAAAGCCACGGCCAGGGGGCAGGTACTATAGAGCAGCGCATTGTTGAAGCTAACCCGTTACTGGAAGCTTTTGGCAATGCCAAAACAATGAGGAATAATAACAGCAGTCGCTTCGGCAAGTTTGTCGAGATGCATTTCAGTGACAAGGTGAGATTTCACATTGATATTAACACTCTTCCAACGTTTTTTCACGCATTAGGGGAACCGTGGCCGAGCGGTTTGGGTCACTGACTCGTAACACTCGGGTGACAACGTGGGGTTGCGGGTTCGATACCCGGCTGGGGTACCTGTGCCCTTGAGCAAGGCACTTAAACACACTTGCTCCATCCTTCGGGATGTAAAGCTGTTGGTCCAATGTGTTGTCTAACATTTAAAAGATCCCAGAGCATTCTTTTATGAAGAGTAAGGGGATTCCCCAGTGTCTCTGGCCATCGGCTGCCAATGGCGCCACCCATCTACGTATCTTGATATTTAGGTGGAAGACAATTCAGCCCACGGGCTGCAAATTGAATTTCATTAAACCCATTAAATAGAACAAATTAGGCGCCATATTATTGCCGTGTGTCGTCTCACTAAAATGTGGTGCAGCGGAAATTGAGTGTGAACCTAATTCTATCACGTTTGTTCTTTGTCTCTTTCAGTTCACAGTGGTGGGTGGCTACGTTTCCCACTACCTTCTGGAGAAGCCGCGTGTGATCTGGCAAAACGAAGAGGAGCGCAACTATCACATCTTTTACTACCTGTGTGCGGGGGCGCCAGACAATGTGCGCAAACAACTCGGCATTAAGACGCCAGATAACTACCAGGTACGATAAAACTTTACTTTGTTTTTAACATTTTCAGACTTGTCATTTTTATTGGACATTCTACAATAAAGAAAATTCAATATTTTTCATACAATGTATTTCAATTTTCTTCTTTGTGTCTAGTACTTAAAGAACGGCAACACGTTGTACTTTACGACCAAAGAGACGCACAAGAGTTTGCCAGACGACAGGAAGAGCAAAATGGTATGTTGGCATGTTAACTTGGTTTTCAACAAGTTTCAACGGAGTACGTCCGAAACCGAGTGTTTTTGGGACCCTACACACTTATTAAGAATGGCATTGCAATCACTTTTTCAGGAATTACACATCAATGATGCTTGAAGAACGTGTTTAAAATCAAATAACTTGAATACGTGAAGCATTACAAGCCCTCAAAGTCTCTGAAGTGTAAATTTGAATTTCCGGAATTGCCCGGCCACAGCCCGACTTGAGCCTACAACCCTTTTATGGGTTTTCTATTGCAGGTTTCTAGTGCTAAAATTTGTGTTCCCATTCTTTAGTGAAGGCTTACAGTATTTTTTCTGTCCACAGACATGATAAAAAGATCCAAGATATTAATTTCTCATTCCTCAATTTGAATGTTTCTTCTTCATTTTTTTATCTTTCTGTTGTTGACATGTGGTAAGCGCTTACTGATTCTGCATTTAGCATGATTGAAGCACATGTGTACTTATTCACAAATTATGTAATCCTTGTTTGTGGCTTACATATAATTTTGTCAACTCTGAATGCACACAAATCTTTCCACGGTAAATGGGGGAATTTTGGCAACACAGACCATATTTTCAAGGAAATACCTTTGTCTGGTCTCAAAACAAAACAAAAATAAGTTTCAGTTGTTCTAAAGAGATAATTAGGCCCAAAAAGGGTTACAAATAGTGTGACAACATGCCTTTCTAAAAACCCTGTGTACAAATTTCCAATATACGCTTGTAACAGGGACAGACACTTGTGTTACATTTTAGACCCCACAGGAAGGACCCACATACATGTCGAGTCGGTTACAAATTTAGCAGAGTTGGGTATAAAAAGAACTGTTGAAGTTTGCGAATTCCTTTCTGAAAGTGATGTTTTGAAACACGACTTTTGTGCAACAACAGTCTGTATCAAAACAATCGCACTGCACATTTGGAATGTGTTACTCGACCACCCCATAGGCCCTTTTGAAAATTGCATGGAATTTTGTTTTTGCACACATGTACGGCAAGAATTTGTAAACATAAAAGAACATAAGTGTCTGCTTGAGATATAGCCTATCAAATTCTAGATAGTGGCACATCGAAAAATTTAAAGGTAAATTAAGGCCGTGGAGGAGTGTACAATTTGAAAACCATAAAGTTGCATCGGTGACGTCAAACTTAAATGCTTGTTTCCCAACTCTAACACGCCGTGAAGTATGCAAAATGTGCTGCGACCTGACTCATTCCCTCTGGAGTGCAAAATGCAAAACATGGCGACTTACATGAAACGTATTTAGACAGAAATTAAAAGTGATTTTTTAAATGGCTATAAGGGATACGGTTTAAAAAACAAATTTCCATGTGTCCCTATTGACCCACTTCGAACACGTGCAAATACGCCATTTTGGGAGTCAAATAATGCTGAGTCTTGTGAAAGCGCTGTGCGTACGCGCTGTGTGTATCTCTAGTGGGCGTAATGCGGTTTAATTCACCAATAGGAGCCTTAGCATTGCGCGTTACGCACGCTATGGACACACACAATGCGCACGCGCATTGCTTCCACGACGACGCGGCATTATTTGACTCCCAAAATGACGTCATTGGCACGAGCTCAATATAACAGTGTTTTCTCTTCCTGTAAACACCTTTGTTGCACTCTTATTCTTAATTTTATGTTCCCTGTGTGCAGTACAAGAAGCGTGGAGGTCTGTACGACATCGCGCTAGACGACTATAAAGGATACGCGCGGGTAGAGGGCGCTTTGAAGAAGATTGGGCTGGAGGACACGGAGAAGATGAACATCTTCCGTGTCGTGGCCGGAGTGATGCATATTGGGAATGTTGGCTTTGAAGTCTCGGAAGGAACCCAAGGTTAGAGTCAACAAATTGTTTTGATGTCGCGGATTCGAACCAGCCATGCAGCAATGTCAAGCTCAGTGGTTCAGTGGTTCAGTGGTTAAGATGTCTGCTCTTAAATGCGGGAGGTTGTGGGTTTGAATCCTACCTGAGCGAGCTATGAATTTTTAGCATATTGCTGTGGGAAAGCACTGATGACACATTTCAAATAAAATTCTCAAAAAAGGACAAACAATTTTTCCTGAAAATGGATTTCGTTCTAACCTAACAATCATATAAAATACCTCCCCAAAATCCTATGCATGGAAAGCAATCATGAAATTTACAATCTCCAATTTGGATGTGGAAGCAAAAAAGTTGGTGTAATCACTGCACTGCTTAATGGAACCGGATAAATTAGTTTACAAATATCAGTGTTTTTTTGACAAATCCTTGGAAATACAGATTGAGAATGCGAAATTTTAGAATGTTAATGAGACAAATGTAACAAATGAAATGTTATCAAAACCTCAACACCCATGAAAAAAATGGGAGGCTCAAATACGTGATCTGGACACGCTCCTTTGTTAGATTTTCCCTTTTCCATATTTAACGGATTTCATTTCCCCCCTAAATTCCTTTTAGGTGGTTGTTTCGTTCCGGAGGAAGCCTTATCCGAACTCACCCTAACCGCTCAGCTTCTTTCTGTACCAGTCAACGACCTCCAGGAATGTTTGACCTGCCGCATTATGCAGACCAGCAAAGGAGGCCACCGCGGAACGCTTATTAAGTACGGCAGCCGTCTTTCATTTCCCCCCCTTTTTGTTTTAATTTTTAGTTTCAATTTAAATTAACCTCTTGGTAATGTGGGGTACCGTGGCCGAGTGGTTTGGGTCATTGACTCGCAATCATAGGTGAAAACTTGGGGTTGCGGGTTCGAACCTCACCCCGGCTGCGGTACCTGTGCCCTTGGGCAAGGCACTCAACCACACTTGCTCCATCCTTCGGAAGGGATGTAAAGCCGTTGGTCCAGTGTGTTAGGTAACGGTAACACACTTTAAAGATCCCAGAGCATTCTTTCGTGAAGAGCAGGGGGATTCCCCGGTGTCTCTGGCCATTTATAATTCTTCATGGGTTTCCTCACGCTTGCGAGTGACAGTGCAATGGGCACTATTGAGGAATCCTTGGTATGAATACCAGAAAGAAATATTAATAATAATAATAACTTACCGTCAAATCGGCTCATAAGCATGACCAAAAACAAGGACATTTCTTGTTAACTGTAATCACCATTGACAGACTATGGACCAATTTCACGGAGCTGTTTAGTAGCAGATTTTGTGCTAACGGAGGCTTCGGCTATTTCATGGAGACCGTAACCTTAAGCACTGCTAAGCGTTTGCTAGCTTCAGAGGCAACATTTGCTGAGCAACAGTACCCGTTTTCAAGCACACGCATGCCTAAGCACGCCGCGGTCGTGAAATACCCTTAACGTTAGCACAACGTTCCTTGTACAGTAAGCACACATTTTCAGCTTGCCCTTAACCACTTCTTGGCAGCTAGGCATTTTCCAATTTATTCCCCTGGAGCGGGAGACTGCACTAGCAGTTTTGGTTATGCAGTATACATGTATGTCTCTGAGGCTGGAGACTTGATGACTAGTTTTTATTTCAAGTCGTGAATCAATCTTATTTCCCAAGTCCAGTCACAAGTCATTTTCTCTAGAGTCAAGTCACAGGTCAAAGACTGACTTGACCTCAAGCAAACAAGATAAGAGACCAGCTCTGCCCTGGTCTAATTAATAGGCTAATTCTGTATAACCACTCGCACTTGGAACTGCATATGCAGTTCATGCAGTTCCCTGTCGCAAAGTGGTTAAGCAGCGCCAATGAAATTGGCCGCAATCTTAAGATCTCCAACAACAATTTACCCAAATTTTGCCAAAACCTCTGATACTTTTATTGATAATCACACAGGGTGCCACTCAACGTAGAGCAAGCATCCAACGCCAGGGATGCATTGGCGAAAGCCATCTACTCGCGTCTCTTCGATCGCATCGTACAACGCGTCAACGAAGGCTTCCCGTTCAAAACGTCGTCATCCTACATCGGTGTGCTAGACATTGCCGGATTTGAGTTCTTTACCCTAAACAGCTACGAGCAGTTCTGCATCAATTACTGTAACGAGAAACTGCAACAGTTCTTCAACAAACGAGTTCTCAAAGAGGTACTTTATTTAGTACTTTATTCATCTTTGTTTCACAAGAACAGCATTCCTTGAAGACATATTACAAGATTGGAAAAGTGTTATGTATGAATAAGTGATTATTTTTAGGGAATATGACCCAGGGACCGCCGGGGTGAATAAATTCGATACAAATGTGGACAAATGTCCATGAGTTTGAGAAATCTGGATGCAGTGAAAAACAACTTGGCTCCACGGGGATTTGAATCGCGGACCTTCTGCTTAAAGTGCCTTACAAATTGAGCTATGAAGCCAACTGGTGGTCTCGAAACACAGTAGTGCAGTTATTCCTCATTGATTGGGATTGGCTATCACGTGAGCTTAGCAAGCCCTACAGAGGGAAATTTGTTTATGAATAAGATGTGAGGATTGTGTTAATAGCTTCAGAGTTCATGTTTAAGTTTGTCTCGTCTTTTAATAGGAGCAAGAGTTGTACCAGAAAGAGGGACTTGGAGTCAACACTGTGCAGTACGTCGACAACCAAGACGCTATCGGTGAGTTTATTGGAAACGTCTTGTAAAAGCTTCTTGTCTTAAAGATGTTGTGTGTATTAATTGAGCTGTTCAAGGCATAGGCAAGTTTTGGGCAAATTCTGATCTACATCGTTAACAAAAAGCATCATACAAATACCTGTAAATAACCCATTATTCTTCAAAGCGCCCCAAACCGCCCTGCAGCTTTCTCCTCAAAGTGCCCAAAACCACCCTGCAGCTTGACTCATCCTCTTTCAAATCTTGTGTTCAGTAAGGGTGCTACTATTGGATAACTTTGGTTATTGACCTTGACAAGGAACATCACCAAAAAGCTCTAAGGAGTAATAAGACACACTACCTGTTACCAGTGAGTGCTGTTGGGTTCATAACAATGATAATGTCCCATTGCAGATCTGATCGAAGGCAGGCCGTCTGGAATCCTGGAACTGCTTGATGAAGAGAGTAAACTACCTCGAGCTAGCCCCAACAACTTCACCCACACGGTGCATCAGAAACACAAGACGCACTTCCGTCTTGAGGTTAGTACAGTCAAAATTATCTATAACGGCCACCCGTGAGACCGTAAAATACTGGCCACTATAAACAGGTGGCCTCTTTATCAAGGTGGCCTTAATAGCAGGTTATACTGTAACACTACAAATAATGAGATGAAGAATTGTTTTATTTTTGACATCAGATTCCGAGAAAGTCCAAGTTGACGAGTCATCGCAACTTGCGAGATGATGAAGGCTTCCTCATCAGGCATTTCGCTGGAGCTGTGTGCTACCGAACGGTGGGTGTAAAGCTCATGTCTAAATTTCCCCAGAAAATGGATTCCGTTCTAACAATCGTATAAAATAACTCCCCAAAATACTATCCATGGAAAGAAAACGGGAAATTTGGATATGACGTTTATTGCATTTTGCAATGAAACTTTTCAAATCTTTTTTCAGAATGAGTTTATTGAGAAAAACAACGACGCCCTCCATTCCTCGTTGGAACACCTCGTCCAAGAGAGCAAAGAAGACTACATCAAGAGCCTGTTCCCAGGTCCTCCAGCTATGCCGTTTATCTCCAAACTGGCCTTTGAGAGCATCGGCATAAAATTCAAGGTCAGTTTTAAACGGTGTTGTAATGACTGACTTGACTTGAGACTCGAACCTCAAATAGGAGAATGCTCAGCCACCGCGGAGGGGGTTAAACACGATCTTTATGGTTGCGATTTTTATTTCAGAATCAGCTAAACCTCTTGATGGAAAAACTTGAAAGTACTGGATCGTCGTTCATCCGTTGCATCAAACCAAACGGCAAGATGGTAGAAGACTTGTTCGAAGGCGGACAGATTCTCAGCCAGCTCCAGTGTTCAGGTTATTATTACACTACTAACGATAAGTCAATTTTGGATTTGTTTTTCTAAAATGACTGTTTTCACCTATTCCTGTGACAAGGTGTGTCTGTCATGCAGATACAATAGAGCTTCTGCACCAGCGGCCATGACAGGGGGCAGGTTTTCTTATTTAAATGATGTAACAATAGAACCACAAAGCACCTACTCATGCCTGACACATGGTAACAATGTGACTGCCCCCTGTCATGGCCGCCGTGCAAAGGCTCTACTGTCTAATCATATACAAAATCATTCAAGCGAAATGCATACCCTTAATAAAATATCTGCGTACTCCCCACAATATCCCTAACTTATTGTGAGTAGTGTGTTATTAATTAGGTGATCGGGCCAACAGCCCGATCACCTATTACTCTCGTACGATTTTTTTATTTTTTTTATTTTTATTTTATTTTTATTTTTCCACTCAAACGTTTCCAGAGCTTTTCTTCAAAACGGTTCAAGCTATCAACTTAAAACTTGGTAGGAACATCAACCCCAATGTGAAGATGTGCATACAAGTGTGACGTCATTGTGACGTCATTAGGTATCAAATTACAAACCAAAAATGACCAAAATATGCATGTTTGAAAATGCTTCCGTCTGGAAAACCACGTGACCCATGATCTTCGTATTTGACAGGCTTATATATCAGATCATGGCCTACAATTTTCTTCGTGTGGGCATTTTCATCTGACCCTTCCTTCTGGGGTCAATCTGAGGTCAAAGTTCAACGAAAACGAAAATCTCAATTTTTGCACTTATTGAGCAACAATGCCCATCAAACCAAGCTGAATCTTTAAGAAACTAAGTACAGGCATAGGTCCTATAGCAGACTTTCACCAGCGTGTTTAATATTATGATGGAATCAAGCGTGACGTCATCGTGACGTCATCAAGTATCAAATTACACCTCCCAAAAAACCAAAATATGCATATTTTAAAATGCTTCCGTCTCAAAAACCACGTGACCCAGGATCTTCGTATTTGGCAGGTTTATAGATGACATTCTGTGCTACAACTTTCTTTGTGTGGGCATTTTCATCTGACCCTTCCTTCTGGGGTCAATTGGAGGTCAAAGTTCAACGAAAACGGAAATCTCAGTTTTTACACTTACCAGTAACAATGCCCATCAAACCAAGCTGAATCCCTACGGCAGACTTTCACCAGCATGTATAGTATCATGATGGCATCAAGTGTGACGTAATAGTGACGTCATCAGGTGTCAAATTACAAAAATTCAAAGGTTATTATTTTCAAAATTCATATCTCAAGAACCGTAATAGATACTTGAACAATTCTTTCACAACATGATAAGTCTAAATGAACTGAACAAATCATACGATGTCATGACCCCTGTGTGACGCCTACTTCCGGTCCAAACCGGAAGTTATTCGAAAATGTGCAATTTTTTAGCATTTTGAATGCAAATAGATTCAAAGTGGTAGTGAATTTGACCATATTTCTACGGAACGAAATGTTTCCACACATGTGGACCTTTTGACTATACCATTGGTGACGTCATTACATGGACGGTGGTTACGTAATGTGGTGTCAAATCACGCAAATTTGGAGCTGAGATGTTTTAAAATGCTGTATCTTGAAAACTACAACAGATATTGGTATGATTCCTTCGCCACATTTAAGAACTTGATGTTCAACATATTGTTCAACAATTTGTGCACAAAATTGTGACGTCATGATGTCGTCACAGGTGTCACATTACAAGATTTCAAAGGTTATTATTTCAACAATTCATATCTCAAAACGGTGCAAGCTATCAACCCCCAGCTATGGCGGATATGCAGGGAGGAGATATTAGTTACCGGATTAGTGTATACAGCAGCCGATTTCACGAAACTTTACGCAATTGCGCAAGTCCACTTACGCCAAAAGTTATTGCGCAAGTAATGGCGTAAGTGGACTTGCGCAATTGCGTAAAGTTTCGTGAAATCGGCTGCTGAACTTCCATTTTTGCCATTCCACAGGTGATAACAACGTCTGAAATTCATCACAAAATGTTCATTTAACCCGATCACCTGGCGTTTGTAACAACAAACGTCATACCTCTAGTTCTTTTTGGTACTGAAACCAAGGATTCCTCAAAAGTGCCCATGGCACTGTATCTTGTAAGCCTGAAGAAACCTGTGAAGAGAAGACGATGAAATGCTCAGTTTTATATTACCATTCGGACAATTTGGCATCACGTTTTTAGGACAATGTGGATTACATAGTGATTTTTTTCCTAATTATTTCCCGAAGGCATGGTGACTGTATTGGAACTAATGCAGGGTGGTTTCCCATCTCGTACACAATTCGCCGATCTCTATGACATGTACAAGAAGTATATGCCATCCGAGCTGGTGCGTCTGGATCCTCGCCTCTTCTGCAAGGTAACTCATTGGTTTACTGTTCAATATCCTGACTAATACCGCAATTAATTGGTCCATTTGATATCTACATTCATTAAACCAAGTAAATGGAGTATATTTCGGTCTTGTTGCAAAATGTTAAAAAATATTTGGTATAATGCCTAATCACCATGGAAATGAAACAACCAAACTTGGAATGAGAGAAAATATATATGTTCCTTATGAAGATTTGAACCCGAGACCTCTGATACATCAGGCAGATGCTCCAACAGCTATGCACTGATCCATTAAACATGATGTTGGTGTTCAAATCACAGATCTCAACTAAAAACTAGATGAGACACGATTGTGTTATTGAATGGCACATCACCGTAATTGGTTTGGGTCCATTTGGAACGCGTGTGCGCATAGCGCGTTTTGTGTTCGAACATAACGCGCACGATCGTCGCAAACAAGTGCCCAAAACCATGGTAATGAGAAGGCGTGGTTATGCGCGTCCCGGCGCCGTTTTGGTTCTAGCTATTAATGGAGTTCTGTGGTTTAAATATTGATTCTACCAACATTTCTCGGCTCAATTTCAGCAATTTTAAAATGGAAACTTGATTTTCTTTCGCTCTGCAGGCCCTGTTCCACGCCCTGGGTCTAGACGACAACGACTACAAGTTTGGTCTAACTAAAGTGTTCTTCCGTCCCGGCAAGTTTGCCGAGTTTGACCAGATGATGAAGGGAGATCCAGATAGCCTGCGCATACTCATCAAGAAAGTCCGACGGTGGCTGATATGTACACGATGGAAGAGAGCACAGTGGGGGACGGTCATGGCTATTAAACGTAAGACTCTTCACACTGAGGATTTTGTAACAGTTTTCCAATCCTATAAATCGTCTTTTAAAGTTAGTTGGCACCGGGATTATTTTTGGCAAAAAATACAAATTTTTAAAAAGGCAAATGTGATTAGGCCAAAAGTTAAGACCTGGGGCCAATTTCATAGCTGTTTTGCAGAATAATTTGCTTAATCCAAAATTTGTCTGCTTTATAAAAATGGGTTCATAGTCAAAATTGTATGTCAACTTGTGTTTTTAGCAAGAATAGCAGAACACCAGTCAATTGTAATGCACATCACATAAGATTTTGATAAATTTTGGATTAAGCAAATTTTGTTGCTAAACAGCTATATGAAATTGGCCCCCAGGTCAAGCACCACAAATACTGACTCTTGAGTCATTTCTACATTCATTGTATGAATCTTATCACCAAAAATCATACCTTGCAACACTCTGAGGCGGCCGCTACGAAGTGAGATTTGCTACACTGAATGGTTGTCCACAGGCGTCAAGTTCAAAACACGGTGTGTACAATGAATGGTGGACAATGTTTACACGTCAACCATGGAAGACTGCGGCAAAGTTTACGTTTTAACTCGTCAACCGCCCCTGTGACTTTACATTGCCAGAATGTGTTTACACATCAAGTGGTCAAGCAAGGTTTCTTAATTGGAAGACACACAAATCTAACTGCCATTACCAACAGCGGTACCGGCGGTTTGTTTTAGCATTACCGTCTTCACGAAGGAAGGAAGATTGTGGTTTCTCTCGTCGTGCAGACGATACCGCTAAAACAAACCACCGGTACCGCTGTCGTCAAGGTTAACCAATGTCCATTATATCATTGTTTTTGCATTTCATTTGACTTTTCCAGTGAAGAACAAGATCCTCTATCGCCGTCGAGCCTTGATTAAGATTCAAAGCACCGTGCGCATGTTCCTGGCTGTCCGGAAGTACAGGCCGAAATACCTCGGTCTCATGCGCGTCCACAAACTGCAGAAAGAACTGGAACAGATGACTGCAATTGGTCAGTATCTTATGTTACGTTTACATTTTTCCCTCTAAAAGTGTTTTTTTTGTTAAACTTTGTTTTCTGCGTAAGACAAATTTAATAGTTAATAAGGAGTCGTCCAAAGTTGTCAACATTTTCACAGTTCTACAGAGCGTAGTATTTTTCAAGACCCCCTCCCTTCCCCCGAAATACTACTTTTTTTGTCACTACCATAAAATGTCAACATTTTACAGTGCACATAAAGTCCTACGATGCCCTCAACCTAGCCTTCGTTCATGGCCTCGCAGCTGCTCCCCCGTCCACGTAGCCTTTATTAAGGCCTCACTGCTGGGGCGGCGAGTCGAGCGCCAGAACGAGAGCGCCACCATGCGACGAGGGCGGAACGAACAGCGTCAGCTGTGAGGCCTTTACGGACTGGGAATTTTGCTACCTGAGAGGTAGCAGAATGCTCATTATCGTATACACAGTGGGCGTGTTGCGTTGAATAGCTAACAATGCGAGCCAATCATGTTCGCGCGCGCCGGTTTGTAATCACGCGCGCGCGCTTTACACAAACATACATTCGCAGCACAACAACGCATGGATGAATAATGTAACAGGGGCTGTATACATTAATAAATAATTATTCCCAGTCCGTAAAGGCCTCACAGCTGACGCTGTTCGTTCCGTCCTCGTCGCATGGTGGCGCTCTCGTTCTGGCGCTCGACTCGCCGCCCAGCAGTGAGGCCTTAATAAAGGCTACCATCCACGTAGCATGGTTGCGTTCTCGTCCTGGCGCGCGACACCCACCCAGCTGCGAGGCCTTAACAAAGGTTACCCTCGACCCCCTCCCCCTTCCTACGCTCTGTAGAACCGTGAAAATGTTGACAACTTTGGACAGCCCTAACTGTTCAAACATGGCAGTTGTTTTCATTGTCAATACTGCTGATATCTGCAGCTTCGGTATTAACCTTTGATAGTTCTTAATTATCAAGAATAATTGTCAATAATATTTATCAAGGATGTAGCGGACACGAGGCTTTAAATACTAAATTTTAATTCTGTTTGTAGCTAAAGGAGTCGATGATGCCGCATCTAAGAAAAGAGCTTCAGATGTCAAGAGGGAACTTGAGGCTCTTGTTCATAAGATTAAGGTGAGTGCTTGCTCTTGCATTTTGTCCTACTCGCTTTTCCAAAGGCTATCTTACTTTGTGAATGCTACCGCACGCTTGGTATTGAAAGTTGACAAATTTCTCTAGTGCTTCAATTCCTAATATTTTTGGAAACTAATATTGACAGTGCTCAAACTAGGTTTTATAAAGCTCAAACTAGGTTTAATTAAAAATGTACAAAAATTTGGTTTTTCTTATTCCAGGATTGCTAACATTCATTTTGCAAGTCATCAAAGTACAGAAAAATACCACAATTGACTGAGAACGCCGGAAGAAATTGATACTAGCTGAAAATTTGGAATATTTTTTCGTACGTTTTTTTAGACACCCTGTGTTTGTGTTTTACATTTGGCATTTGCAGACAACCAACATCAAGCGACGGGAAATCGAAGACACTGTCATCATCCTGGCAGAGAAACTCCGTCGACAGATCACACTGCTCATGCAGCAGAAAGCAGCAGAAGAAAAAGAACGAGAACGTCTACTTCGCATTCAAGAAGAGATGGAACGCGAGAGGAAACAACGCGAGGAAGAAGAATGTCGCCGTAAGGAGGAGGCAGCTGAACGAGAAAGAAAACGCAAATTGGAAGAAGAAGAACGCAAGAAGTGAGTGAAGGGTTTCGTTGTGGGTTCGAGTCCCACCCGAGCATGCTTTTCATTGCGTTTTGGGAAAGCACTAAGTATACAGTGTTAATAATTACGTCAAGTAAGGGCAAAACAAACCATAAATAACATTAATTCTCCCCGACGCGAGCTAAATCAATTACTGATTTATTGCGATCACCGTTGCAAAATTATTCAAACCGGCCATTCAACACCGGCTAGCTCGTTGGTCGAGTGGTTAAGACGTCTGCCTTGTTTGCAGGAGGTCGTGGGTTCGAGTCCCACCCGAACACACTATGAAGTTTTTCATAGTGTCTTAGGATAGCACTAAGAATGCAGTTGGAAAAAGGGCAAAACAAACCCTAATTAACAGTTTTATCGCAGAACGCTGCATGTCCATTTTTCTTATTTTTAGAAAACTTTTATTTTATTCTAACCAAATGCTACAAGGAATGACGAATTCCATGTGAAACAGATTAGCCATGCACCTAAATAAAGCAAAATGCAAGTCTGAAATGAAACCCATCTATTTTATTTTGTACAAACGATAACAAACGATTTCTCAATCCTGTAATCAGGATATACAGTGTTAGGGGCTGTCCATAAAGTACGTACGCACGAAATGCCGACTTTTTAGACCACCGCTCCCCCTTCCCCCCTGTACGCATATTTCGTGATGTCACCCATATGCTTAAACGTTGGGGGTACGCATTGGCTCCAACCCCCCTCCGTGCGTACGTACTTTATGGATGGCCCTTATGCAACAAAATAGCGTCGGCGCTTACCGCAGTTTGCTAAAAAAATATTAACTTGGGTGGCAAGCGTTTTTGTGATTCCGTGATTTTCAGTGTGTTACTTCGCACCAAATTCCCATCCATGCCACATTTTCTCGAGGCAATGCGCATCAAATTTATGCGCGTTAACGCGAGAAAAAAATGTTCAATGTAAATCCACCCTTATTCCGTGTTCACACAGGAAAGAGGAAATGGAGCGACGACGTCTCGAAGAAGAGGCTTCCCTCCAAAAGATACTTGAAGCCGAACGGAAGAAACTTGAGGCGGAACGCAAGCAGTTTGAGATGGATAAAAAGAAACAAGCTGAACAGACAGCTAGACTGCAAGCGGAACTCCGCAGGTAACGTTTTTTAAATCCTTCAGAATCCTCGTGGAAGATTTGGGAGATTTTCATGAGCTTATCGAACTTCAGTTTACAGCCCGTAGGCAGAATTGCATGAAGCTTACAAGTGTCTTCCACCTAAACATCGAGATACATAGGTGGGTGGCGCCATTGGCAGCCGACGGCCAGAGACACCGGGGAATCCCCTTACTTTTCACAAAAGAGTGCTCTTTTACACTACTATTGGTATGTTGTCAATTTTGGAAATATTTTCTACACATTACTTTTTTCACCTATTTCTGTGACAAGAGTACCCTGTAGGGGGAATGCAACAATCTGAGTGCTGATAGGGTTGTATGCCTTGGCCAAGCAGCCACCTAGTTGAAGCAAAATGGTTCTGGTGATTTCCTGATGGCAGCGGTAATAATGGCAACGGCGCCAGGAGTATCCTGCAGGGTAGACATGTGCGCCTTGGCCAGGCAGCCACCTAGTTGAAGTGAAATGGTTCTGATGATTTTCTGATGGCAGTGGTAATAATGGCAACAGCGCCAGGAGTACCCTGTAGGGGGAATGCCACAATCTAACTGCTGATAGGGTTGTCGCCTTGGCCAGGCAGCCACCTAGTTGAAGTGAAATGGTTCTGATGATTTTCTGATGGCAGTGGTAATAATGGCAACAGCGCCAGGAGTACCCTGTAGGGGGAATGCCACAATCTAACTGCTGATAGGGTTGTCGCCTTGGCCAGGCAGCCACCTAGTTGAAGTGAAATGGTTCTGATGATTTTCTGATGGCAGTGGTAATAATGGCAACAGCGCCAGGAGTACCCTGTAGGGGGAATGCCACAATCTAACTGCTGATAGGGTTATGTGCCTTGGCCAGGTAGCCACCTAGTTGAAGTGAAATGGTTCTGATGATTTCCTGATGGCAGCGATAATAATGGCAACAGCGCCAGGAGTATCCTGTAGGGGAATGCCACAATCTAACTGCTGATGGCAGCGGTAGTAATGGCAACAGCGCCAGGAGTACTCTGCAGGGTGAACATGTGCGCTATACAAGAATTCACCATTATTATTATTATTAAAAATCACTCGGCCACAATACCCCAGGGGATAATG
The DNA here is from genome assembly GCA_037783545.1 of Henricia sp. BOLD:AAB3569. NCBI lineage: Eukaryota > Metazoa > Echinodermata > Asteroidea > Spinulosida > Echinasteridae > Henricia > Henricia sp. BOLD:AAB3569. The sequence continues at coordinate 1,215,250 of JBBELK010000011.1, read as the reverse complement.
CTGTTTGTAACATTTTTCTAATCCTTTTAATCTACATTTAACAGGCAAGCTCAGCAGGAGCAAGAGCGTCGCGATCATGAGTTAGCACTCCGACTTGCGCAGGAGGCCGAATCGCAAGTCGTTCCGGTTGAGGAGCCACCACGGTAAGGCCGAAAATATCTTGCTGCAAAATTTATTTTGATTTCTGAAATCAAAAGGATTGTTTACTTTATATCAAATAAGATTTTTTTTTGTAGTCTCTACGAAATGTGAGACATTCCTTTGCTATGGAGCTGCGTATTTCGTGGCACGAATTTGGCCTCATGCGCGCATTGACGAGCCTCTGCCTTTAACTAACCACATTTTCATTTGCAAAGTAAGCGAATTTGAATTTTTAAGAGTTTACTGTAATTGCTTTGGTTTAAGTATTGCCATGTTTATTTCTTTTTTTTGTCGTGATTTTGCACACCTTTCTTTACTCATAGACAAGAGATGGCTGCTGTTGTTTCTGCCGTGATGACTGCCGCAGCGCCACAGCCAAAGTACGATTTGTCGAAGTGGAAGTACGCAGAACTGCGTGATACAATCAACACTTCTACAGGTTGGTGCACGCTAGACGGCGCAATCTGACGTTTAATTAATCCTATAATTATGTTTTTGAATTTTACCCCTCAAATCTGTCTTAAGGCAACCATGGTGCATGTACCTACCCTTGGGCAAGGTACTTTGCCACGCATTGCTTCTCTCCACCCAGGAGCAAAAATGGGTACCTGAGAGGGTAGCGAATGTTGATGTGTTTGATTAGCCATTGGGCGCTTGAGGCAGCCGGGGCTGTATACTCCCCAGGGAGCTGAGATGGTATATGGAGTGAATTAATAGAGCCCTATGATCAGGGTGATGATAATGTAGGCGCCTTGATCGTGATTTCCCCTGATAAGTGCGCGGTATAAATCCATATCATTATCATTAAACCTGTGATGGACTGGCATCCCATCCAAGGGGAGTAGCAATGCTCCTAGTCACTCTGTGGCATGACACTTCACCGGAATTTTTAAATTTTGTCTTAGATGTTGACCTTTTGTCGGCTTGTAAGGAGGAATTCCATCGTCGTCTGAAGGTGTACCACGCTTGGAAGACTAAACATAAGAAACAGGTCACTGGGAAAGAGGAACGTGCCCCGCAGGCTATCATGCAGAACAGTAAGTACATGAGTTAATTCATTATTTAGTTATTATTTTACTCTTTCACAGATGAGAAAGTTATACTTCAAAGGTAGATTAAGTGCAAAAGAAGGACGCATTTAAACCAGTTGATGCCGGTATTATTTTTGGCAAAAAATACAATTTTTTTTTTAAGGCAAATTGTTTTAGAACAAGTTAAGCACCACAAATACCGACATTTGATATTCATATTACATTCATTGTATGAATCTTCTCACCAAAAGATCATACTTTGCCACATTCTGAGGCGGCCACCACGGAATGAGATTTACTACACTGATAGGGCTGTCCACAGCCATCAAGTTCAAAATACGGTGTGTACAAATGAATGGTGGACAACGGACATGTTTACACGTCAACCGTGGAACACGGTGGTAACCGCCCCTGTGACTATACATTGCCAGAACGTTTGTACACGTCCCATCATGTGGTTAAAGAAATCTTGAGCAAAATGTACGTTAAATCAGCTAAACCAGGGATATTTTCAAGAAGTACTAAATCCACATCTTTGCGTCTCATTCGAAGGATGAAACAAACAATAAATTAACTTTGTTTCTCAACAGACACGATGCCAGCCCCTATGATCCCGGCTCAACCCGCCCCAATCCTAACCCCAACCCTAACCCCAACCCAAGCCGCACCAGCCAGCACTAATGCTCAACGCTTCTTCCGCGTGGCATTTGCGCGCCCAGCCGAAAACAACACCGGGATGCGCCAGCGTAGTGTGTGGTATGCGCACTTTGACGACCAGTGGATTGCGCGACAGATGGAAGTGCATACCGACAAGCCAGCTATTCTACTTATTGCTGGTAAGTCATTAGAAAATGTTCGGCAATAGCCCGAATGAGAGATGACATCAACAATGTAAACAAACCACGATGCGCACGGGTTCATAGGATTGTTTGGAGTATTTCATGAAATGGCCTATAGCATTGGTCTGTGAATTCGACGTCGTAGGCGCTTTGCTAAAGTAAAATTTTGTTACCAAAAATACTCCAGAGACTCTTCGGAGGTGGCTCTAGTGCCAGGGGCTAACAGCATCCCACTCAGTTAAAGAGCGCGATAAAATGCCCGTTTCCAAGCATGCGCATGCTTAAGCTATTGTGAAATAGCCTTGAAGTTAGCACAACTTTTCTGCTACAGTAATCACAAGTTTTCAGCTAGTGCTTAAGCAGCGCCTTGAAATTTGCCCCAGGTCCCAAATAACCAAGTTACAGATGATTAAAAACACAAACATTTTCCTGGAAAAAGTTCAGTTGTGAGATTTATTTCTGTTTTTTGTCCTATTTTCCTTTCGTTTGTCCTACAGGTAAAGACGATCTGAGCATGTGCGAGATGAGCCTGGATCAGACCGGGCTGGCGCGCAAAGCCGGCGCCGAAATCCTGGCGCGTGAATTCGAAGAGGAATGGAATCGTCACAACGGTCAACAGCTTCTAGCCGCGGCAATCCAGTCGGGCCAGGCTCGTAAGACCTTCGCTACTGCTTCGCTACGTATGTAGGGTCAGTCGAGTCATCGCAACTAGCTATGTGTCAGTTTTTTTATCATTGTAGAGTGAAAAAAATAGGCTTTGAATTTTGAATTTTGAACATGGTTTGCAGATGCTAAAGATTTTACTTTTTTGGGGGGGGGGGGGGGGGGGTGGGGGGTTACAAAATACGTTGGTAAAAATTAGTATTTGTATTCTTTCGAAAGAAATATAGCTTCACCGAATCTTTTGCGTTGCAGTATTTAAAGCGTGACCAGATTTGCCAAACTTAATCTGTCTTAACGGTTATATACATCTCAAAATACTATCCATGGGAAGAAAATGGGAAATCTACCATCTCCAACTTGGATGTGGAAGCAAAATGTTTGGTGTAATCACTGCACTGCTTTTTGGAGCCAGATAAATTAGTTTACAAAACTTTTGTAAATTTATGACGATATCCCTAAAAATATACGGACTGAGGGAGCGAAATTTTAGAATAGTATTATAAGAAAAATATGACGCATGATATGGTATCAAAATCTCAACACCCATGGGAAAAATTGAGGCGTCAAAAATGTGATCTGGTACGCTCCTTTAAATAAATATATAGCGGGTTAATTTTGTGTGTGTGTTACACGCTGCACTACTGCAGGTGTAACCTAGGTGAATGCAGTTTATACTGTAGGGAAGATCGCGGAAACCTTATACTTTATTTAGAAAATTTAATATTGCATTAAAAATATTTCTGCAACCGTTATTAAAGGTAGTTGATATACAGAATATTTATACTAGCCCCTGGGGATTCTGATTTAATTATTTTTATTTTGTTGCAGTTGTATTTCTGTACTTACAATCACAGAGTAGTATAAATTCATTGATTTCTTTATTCGTAACTAAACATTTGATAAAATGGAATCCCATAACTATGGACTTTCTAAAAAATACTTAGGAAAAACAAATTCTTAGAATATTTTTAAGTAACTGCCAAACCAAAGAAATTAGTTTTATTGTATGTTTCTGTCAATGCAACAATTGTTGCCTTAGCGTGTTTTTATTTTGTTCCAAGTTAGTCAAAAGGGGTTTCTTATTCGAGTTAATTTTTTAGAGTATATTTAGAGTGTTTTCTCCATCGTAGCAGGACTGCTTTAAATCCCAAAGGTTGGTCACAGTTTCATGAAAGTGTCAATTTTGCCTTTAGAGTTTAATTCTTGTAATTTATGCACAAAAAAATAATCACTTTTTTCAGAATTTCAACAGATATTGTATTTCATATGGCATCTTTTATGTAATGGCAAATATCAAAGTAATTTTACACATTTACACCATCAAAATATTGAATTGATGAAAAATGCGCACAAAATTAACATTATGTATAATAAAACACTGAAAAATAAGTAAATGTGCAATGTTCAGGCACAACATGTCAATATTTAGCATAAAGCCTAGCGTACATCGACCCTGGAACTGGAAGCAACTCAACTGATTAGTTGCGCAACTAGCGGCAACTGAAAGCATCCAGCCATGTCTACATTTCCAGAGCGCGCACATCGACACGGCAACTCGGTAAAGCCTAGAGTACATTCACCTTGCAACTGGAAGCAACTGTTGCTTGCAGTTGCTGTCGATGTGCGCCCATGTGACCAGATGCACACGAGCAACTAACAGCATCTACTTGTAGTTGCAAGTACGCGTACATCGACGCAACTGGACACAACTAGTTGCCAGAAAGTAGAACATGAGCAACTCTTGGCAACTGGGATTTTGCCAGTAGTTGCAAGTGCGCGTACATCAACCTTTTTAAGCAACTGATCAGTTGCTCCCAGTTGCTGCGAGTTGCTTATAGTTGCTGGAAACACCAGTTGCCACTAGTTGCTTCCAGTTGCAAGGTGGATGTACGCTAGGCTTAATGAGACAAAAATGCGTGGGGAACTTGAGAGTCATGGAACCGCCTGCCACTCCCCTTTATCCCAAAGTTAAACCCTGCTAGTTAAGAAAAAAAATCTTTGCTCATTTCTCAAAGATACATTTTTTAGAAAACAGTAGAGCATTGTGTGAAATTGCATTCCATAAGGGCAGTTCTATCAGATAGAAATTGGCGAAACTCGACAGAACTGTTAAAAATAAAAATTGTGCATGTGTAACAAGTGTATAACAAGTAATGCAACTGCCAATTAAATTTGGCTTAAAATTCCTAGATGCAATTATTTCAATAAATGTATATTTTAGATTTTGGAAGTAATTATAAGATTTATTAACTTTCTGCAGGAGGGATGGAGTTCCTAATTTGGGAAATGATTTAGGAATTTTGATGACAAAGAAATGTATTCTAGTGAAACTAATTATCTGTATATTTTCGTAAACTAGCCGCTTTTGAGGCTGCTAAATTAAAATAAAACTATTTATTTTATTTAGCACTTGACATAGTCTAATTTGATACCGTAAAAGTACTATTTTATCAATCACAAAGTGCAAAAAAATTAAGTCTTTCACGATTGTAACTTAATAATGAATAGAAGTGTCGGGTAACTTTGTGCCTTTTTGGAACAATCCACTGTGTGCGCACTGTTTAATAGAGAATAAAGTTGTGACGTCGTTGAAAGGGGAACTGGGTTTAAACACTCGCTGGTAACCTGAAACGTCCATTGCTAAAGTATGTATTTTTTTGTAGGCCCAGTAACTTTGCAACATTCTAGTACCCTGTACAAGGTTCCTTGTACATGTATGTAGTCGCTGTATTCTAGTGTCATTACACATGGTAATTAATACATCATTAAGCAAATGTTCATATCAGTGTAGTTGTCTGAATGTTTAGGGCCATTTTGTCTGGATATAAAGGTATTTATGGCCCGAGCATTTACGTAGAAATGGGTTTGGAGCAGTTTTATGTTGCAGTAGTTTTTGTTGAGAATAATTACTTAACATAATTGCCATTAATTAGGATATCACAGGACCATTTTGTCTAATTATTCACAATAATGTGCATCAAATTATTGTCATTAAATTGTGCGCTGGCACCGTAAAAAGCGTTATGTTTAGACCTGTTTATTTGGGTTAATTTTCCGTGGGAATACTGCAGTAGCATTTTTGCGACCATAATTAGAAACAATTATTTCTGACGTATTAGTCGTTCGACCAATGACTAGCAGTTGCCCGCCACCAAAGCCACCTATTGGTTGAATTATTGATTGCGTCAGAACACGTTTCTGACGTAACTGCAGATTCGACCAATGGCCAGCTTTGGTCGACAGCACAGAAGCCGTCATTGGTTAAACATTAATTACGTTAGAAACAAGTTCCTGATTAGGGTCGCGAAAATAAACCCCTGGCTTCAGACGGTGGATAGAATGAAGCCTTCAATATGTCAAAACTCGATGAGGTCCGGAGGGCTAAAACAGCAGTAATGTTTCCTTGACGTCATGTTGCAAGCCAGAGGCTTTGATCAAGTCGTTTCATGAGATTCTGCCGCCGCCTAAGGTATTAATGTCTATGCTAGGTATGACGTCACGGCCGGAAAAAAAATCGATAAGCATCATTTTGTTGTACACTCTTTACTTCTGAAAGATACAATGCCCCGGATACGCGGATTAAGCAACGTAGCCTGAAAAAAATCTCTGAAATCGATATATTTTTGAAAGACGTAAAAGTGTCTAGCTCCTATCGTCCTCTTATCATGGCCCCAGACCTTGTGTGCAATACATATGAGACAGGTTGGACATTTCTAAGTGTTTCCTCACAAATTTTTCTCACTCAACAATTTTTCCCCATCAAATCTGCGACCGATGCTTGATGAGTCATTTTAAAGAAAAAGAAAGTTCTTATCAACTTCTCAACTCTTACCCTGTCTCGGGCTGACCGAGATTTCAACTTTAAAATAAATTTAAATCAAAATGGATAATATTTTCTTGGTACATGGTCTGCCAGAATAGAATTTTCGAATATTCGGTTTTGAATTTACTGTCCGGTTTCACATTTTAGAAACCGAATACTCGAAACTAAACGGTAGAAAAATCGATCCTCCGTTGTAGGAAGTGAAACCGATGAAAAAAGTGTGTGAAAGCCACAATTTGAGTTTAGACAATAAAATAAAATACATTTTACTTTAGCTACTATAATCCACAGTGTTCTAACCGCAGCAGCGCTATCATGTAGCGAAATGATTCCAACATTCACCGGGCGCTCTCACTCTTGTGTGATAAGATTTACAAAATTGGGGATCGACCATTCGGCTTTCAAGATACCGAATTTTCGGATTTCGAGATTTTCGGTTTTCTCCCAATCATGTGTACTTTTCCAACATGCTCCCACCCACGCCAAACAACAACGCGATCATGTGAATCTTGTTCTACCGTTTACAAAGGATAAAAGTCCCTTTAGAATTAAATGATCCGTTCGCTTCATAACACATGTGAACGGTTGGTTGGTCTGTTTTTATATGATTTTATGCGGTTCATTTCATTTCGCTCATGAATGAAAATTCCCTGATGTGTACGAATGATGAAATCACACCATAAAGGTCAGAGGTTACTGGTGCAAAAAAAATTACTGTTGCTGATTGGTCAATACTGGAGGTGTGTCGTTGCAAACTCATGAATAATGCTAATGACCTCTAGAGTGGCACCATTTTTTATCAGCTGTGTGTGCACGAACGGAATTTTCCGTTGACAACGAAGTGAAGGCAGTCGATTTGTCTGCCATCGTTTTTCCACCGATTTTAAGCAAGAATTATTGTTTTTAGATAGTAATTTATTATTCTCCGGAGGAGGTAGAAGGTAAGTGAAGACAGTAGGTTAGATTATATCATTTTTTATAGCTGAGCTCAGTCTTGTTGAGCTAGTTTTTGTCATTTTTTTAGTGACCGGCCGCCGACATTTCTGTTATGAATTCGCCGGCCGGCGGACTTGCAATGCTTGCGACGCGGTCTCTCTTGCGCGCTTCGCCTGGGCCGGATGCGGAGTGCGCGCCTTCTGTGTCTTTGTGCTAGATTTGTTGTTCTTTGCCGTGTGAACTTGCCGAGTAACTCTTGTTAAATACGGTCAAGTTTATAAACAAGTAATAATAGGCCTACTAAGGCTTGGGCTTTTAATTTTTCTCAGCAAGAGAAATTTTTAAACTGAAGTTTATAATTTCGTTAGATAAATTTGTGTTACCAGATCACTTTTTTCGACCACCCCAACCCCAGCTCCCCCCCCCCCATTTTTCCCATGGGTGTTGAGATTTTGATACCATAGCATTTGTCATATTTTTCTTTAATATTACCATTCTGAAATTTCGCGTTCTCAATAATACGATTCGTATATTTTCAAGGATCATCAAAAACCACAGATGTTTTGTAAACTAATTTTCCATTCCCTAAAGCAGTGCAGTAATTACACCAATCTTTTTGCTTCCACATCAAAATTGGAGATTGCGAATTTTCTGTTTTCTTCCCGTGGATAGTATTTTGGGGAGGTATTTTATAGGCTAGGTTAAAATCAATTTTTTTGGTAAAATCTGAACCCGCTCCTTTAATGTTGGACCATTTTTTAAATATTTAATTGGGATATTTTTCATATTTCCCCTGATTTTCAATATTTAGTGTTTAAAACTATATAAACCTCAGACGTAATGTTGTAATGTTCACTTAATTTCAGGAAGCAGAGTTGAAAGAAGTAAACTGTGACACAGATTTCAAACAAAATAAGACTGTTTCAAATGGCAGTCCAAGAAGGCTCCGTGACTCAAGCCCGCATGATGTTACAGAGCCTGTCGACCAGGGACAGTGCTTGCCGTCTCAACACCCTAGAGCAGCTCTCATCGTGTCTTGCGTCGCTCTATGAAGACGTTATCGAGCAGAGCTCGGATTCATTCCGGTCCAACAGCATCGAAGACAGCGAAGTGTACATCGAGGGCTGCCTGTCCAGTAATTGTCCCAGTCGGGATGGTGCCTACGATAGCTTGTTGCAGCCGTTAACCATCGTCCTAAGGCTAGCTGTTCAGTGTCCGTTCAAGGATGTGCAGGACAAGTGCATCACCCTTCTTACTGAATACAGGGTAAGTTGAATGATAACTAAAAAGATCGATAAGAATTTACAAGTCGGCCATCACGTAGACCTCGTTTACAACACCTGTTACCGTGGCTGAAAAATTAATATTTTTTCAAGCAAAATCTTCATATTTGCTGCACTTTATATCAGACCCGTGAACAGGGCTTCGGTACCATGGGTACCTCTACGCCCTGCGATTGTATTAACTATTAAGAAAAACCTGTGAAAATCTCACAAAATTAAATCTGTCCCATGGGCCTGACATTTGGTAAATAGATACTCTTTAATACCCAAACGTATCAATATTTCAAAGAGTACTCGTCGATTTGATGTCTACTTTCAGAGACAAAAAAATTGACGTCAGTTATATTCGGCAGTTATATCCCCCAAAACGAAAATGGAATGACCGAGCATGAAGTCACGTGGGACCGGGCACCCAATAGCGCTGCGCCAAATACATGAAATATGATGTAGGCCTAGCTGTTTTGAAATGGCCGGTGGCTTCATCTCCGGCCGAAATTAGTGCTCCGGTGTCAAATTTTTTGTGCACAATTTCTCCAAAAGTAAACATCAAATCGACGAGTATTCTTAGGAATATTGATACGTTTAGGTAAGAGTATCTATTGGCTCAAGGAACGAATTTGAAATTTGCTGAGACTTCTACAGATTTTTCTTAATACAATCGCAAGGCGTAGAGGTACTCCTGGTGCCCAAAACCCTGTTCACATGTCTGTACTGATGGATGATAAAAACCAAACCCAGGATTCGAACCCCAGACCTCTGACTGACTGATAAGTCATTTTAAAGGAACAAAACAAAAAACAGTGATGGCCAACTTGTAAATCCTTAACAATACACACGTACTTGAGATAGACCTGAACTCGGATTAGTGGATTTTACATAGAGAAAAGTACTTCAGCATGCATGCTTCATCCTTCAGAAGGGATGTAAACCCAAGAAGTCCAGTGTAAATTTCAGTGCAATTATGCAGAGGTCTATTGTCATTAAATATGCAGCTAGTTTTTTTGTATTGTAATTATTTGGAGGTCCTGTGTAATTTAGAGCTTCCAGGTAAATTGAGAAGAGTGAAAAATGAGGGGCAAAGCAGATTGAATGTCAAAACAGAAGCCTTGGAAAGACCTGGGCTCTATCAATTTATCAATTGTGAAGCCATGCTTGACCCACAAATATTCAATTTGCGTTTTGGTCATACATCACGCATACAGAACTCGAAAGAACCCGGCACAGGAAATAATTCTGTTTAGTGGATTTACGAGAGAGAAAAAGTTTGAAAATGCGAAAGGATTCTCTCGGGTTAATCCCAGAAAAACATGTTTTCTGGATGTAGATTATTCTGTCTAGTCACTTTGACAAAATGGGTGGAAACTTCAATGTGGAAAAAAGGTAGTATAAGTCATGCAGACTGGGTCTAGTTTTCGCGACCGTAAGTAGAAATCTGTGGTGGATCCACGCTCATTATCTTACAACGGACATTCCAGGCGGTATCTGGGCACCGCCAGGAATTTCCATTGTGTTTTTGTATTTTAATGAGCGTGGATCTGCCGCAGTTTCTTCTTATGGTCGCAAAAACTCGACCTAGCCTGTGCGACTTATTCTACCTTTTTCCAGAGGGTCACATATTACTTAACCCCTAGTGAATAGGTTTTTGTAGTGTGGGCCTACTAATTGAGATTTATTTCAGTTCATTGAACTGATAATATCTTTAGTTCAAGTGCAGTTTGTAGAAATGATTTGAGGATGCATTAACCTTTTGGTGACCCATTGTACCTCAAAGGAAGTACTTTCAACAAACATTGTACACCGCATACCGCAATGCTGGGCTAATCTAATTGATAGTTCAACCGCAGACTTGGTAACCTTTTGTGCAGATAATACAATTAGAAATTGCTCTTCCATTGTGTAAAGATAGAAGCGCAAGTTGAAAATGGGTTTTGGGAGTAACCAATAATTTGAGCAAAATCATAATTTTTCTTTCACATTTATGAGTTATTCTGAATTTATCTATTACAAAACAGAATAAATGAGTTCATTGCAGTTTTTACCCCTCTGTGACCTCTTTGTAACAAGTAAGTAAATACCCGCAACTCAAAGTTCGCACTTGAACATCATTGGTAATCTCGAAAATCAGAAATGTTCACAGATTTACGCCTAACTTACACTATATAAACATGATGACCGTAGAAAACTTCCCCTGAAATGGTTCTGTCTGAAGTGCTATAGTCTTTGAGAAATGAGTAAAATCATTAGTTTTCGTCTCATGAGACGAAAATTCAATTCGCCCCAAAACCATTTCGCCCGAGTGCCATTTCGCCACAAATTACTTCGTCCAAACACTACATCACCCAAACACTATTTCGTGCACAGGCCGTGGTTCAGGGCGAAATGGTTTAGGGCGAAGTGGTTTTGGGGCGAAATGACTGCAAACCCTTTTTTTTTACTGTTTTCTCAAAAGTTAGACGAAGTACAGAGCTGGTTTTTGCTCAGGTTGGTTTTAATCATGCATATCACAGGGGGATAAAACTACTTGTAACAGTTTACCAATCATGTATACTACATTATCTTTAAGTTTCCATTGTTTGAAGATTAGCTGAAAATAATGTAGACTTTGAAAGTTGTTCTACGAACTGACTGACGTTTTTTAAGATTAGAATAGATCAGCGTATAATATAAGGTCTCTTTCGGTTTCTTTTTAAAATAGAAAGAAAAATCTGTAAATTAACTCCAAACCCTTCCCAAGTCCAACTATTGGTTAAAGTTCGCAGACAATATGCATCCTGTGTAAATGAATGTATTCAAATAGCAATCACAATCTGTCTCGTTTTTTTGGGTTTTCCACAATGCCGGTTTTATTTGTGACCTTATATAACAGATTTTCAATAGCCTCTTCTGAAAACGCTTGACAGAAAAAAAATACTGCTGCTTTTTGTGAAAGTAGTGGCGTGATGCAAAACTCCCTCGGGCATTTTCAGTCAGGGGGGTCATTATTTTTTTTCCAAAACCCATTGCATCATATTTCCCAGGGTGAAATTTGATCATAGTAAACAAAACAAGCAAAGTGAACCAATGAAATAAGCAAAAGCAGTAGGGTTTTTTTTCCCCATTTTTTTATTATAATGAAATAAACACTGGCCATATCGAAAGTACACTGTACTTAAAACTTAAAATGAATTTTAATTCCTGTATTGAAAATGCCTCACTTTATGTGCACCGGTTAACGTGAAATAATAAATTATCTATTAAAAGCAACCACATTATGCGACATCATTACACATGGTATTGCTTCACTATTAACATTTAATTACTATTTAATGGACACATCAGATTGTGTTTTGACGTCATAATAAAAAGCCCTACACATGTAATTGCAGACTTAATTTAGTGACATAAGTAAAAGCTCTATCATGTTCTAGTACTAGTAGGCTGATGTACTATTTTTTATGTAAGATTTTTTTTTTAAGTAACAAAATGCACAAAGGGAGATTTTGTTAATAACAAATGTGATTTTTGTTATTGTTAACAAATGTTGGGTGTCTGTCTCGGCCTTCACAGATTCACTTTCATACTGTACAATGAGATCTTGAATATTCACGATACATATATCAATTGACAATCAAATTACATGCTGCATGCACGCCTTAGCATGCAAGTGCATAAATTTTTCCCCATAAAAATTTATGTCTCCTGGAATGAAATACAACCAAAGTGGCATAAACACTCGCACTTGGCAGTGGTACTTTTCCACTGCGCACTTTGACCTTTGCTTTCTCGGGAATTTTCTTTGCCCGTCTAAAAAAAGGACCTGATAATGGCCAGTAATTTAAATTGGAAATATGAATTGAGTTGGTTTATTTTTCCATTGCCTAATCCTCTCAACAAAAGGCGTGGTGTTAATTTTTGATAGCGTGTTGAGATCGGACTATGGACAGGACATAATATTAATTGTCGAAATATATCTGCTGGCCTTTGTTATTTGGTATTATCAAGTCGTATTGTTAGTTTTCTGTGGGCCGGCTTGTGTTGACAAGTTTGCGTCTTTATACTAGTTCAACACTGATAAACCAATCATTATACATGCAGTGACATAGAGTTTGTGGTTTTAATCCTGGCCACACCCATCATGGTGCGTGTTCCCTTGGGCAAGGCACTTTGCCATAAGTTGCCTCTCTCCACTTGGGAGTAAATTAGTACCTGCAAGGTTTGCAGCCCCTGAGTGCTTCGCCGTGTTTCCACTGGTCCCGAGCTCGGGATCAAGATTGATCCCTTGATAAGAATGCATTAGTGTTAACCGCAATGATTCGGAGCGCCGCGTTTATATTCTGCAGTTGATCTCGAGCGCAGCGCCAGAAGTTGCAGTCAAAGGTCATGCTCCATGTGTGCATGTACAGAACAATGTACCGGTAGGCCTACAGTGTGCAAGGCTGCTTGTATTTCGCAGGCTTTTTCCTTGTAACGGCTGTGGAGCGGATGCGGTAAAGATTAATTGCTTATCTAACTGCAAACTGATCCCGAGCTCGGGGTTCGACCCTCCGCCGACGTGAGACCAAATCTCTACCGGTATGTCTAATCCGGGGGCCAATTTTGGTTCCGAGAGCGTTTACACTCAGTTTGTTATCCGGAGCTGATCCGAGCTTGGTGTTTTACCCCGAGCTCGGGATCAACTGTATAAACAGGCTGCTTGTATCAGGCTGCCAGGGCTGCATACTCCCAGGGAGTAGTGCCCAATGACCAGGAGTATCCTGCAGGATATGCACTATATGTAAATAAGATTACACCATTATTATTAAAAAAACGGAAACTTGCACCATAAACTACACCATTATTATTCAGCACATAAAACATATACTTGCAGGGCGAGGATTTACTTTGAAATTGATCTGTCAAATTTTGAGTATCAGTATTCAGTCACTGTGCAATAAAGAGACATTTGATTGGCCAGTAAACCTTTGACAATGAATTGGATATAATCAGCAGTGTCAATTGACAAGGCCTCCTTGGTCTGTTTGTGGTGTGAAGGATGTTCTCTTACACAATGGAAATCCCACATTAGCACATACCTTGTACTAACTGTCTGGACAAATACAATCAACAAGGTGTTTATTATGGGTGCATTGTCAGTTGTATGCAAAAGATTTTTATGGGAAATATATGGCTGTCCACAATTTAGTAAACAAGCAGTGTTTGAGTGTCCAGGCATATATTAACATCACCACTGCATTGCACACTCACCAAGCATAACCTCCAACAGCTAATGAATATTTATCATTCTCACGGCCAATCAGAGCGAAGTAGGTTAACTGCAGTCCCTAAGTATTGCATCACTACGGCAGCTGTATCCATGGTGAAGAAAGAGCGCAGTGCTGAGTGGATCAGCTGTTCTGGATATGAATATTCATGAGAATCAGCTGGTCGGAACTGGCTTACTCATGACATTGAGGGGAATGCACCGTACCCAGCTGGGGAAGCTGTTCAGTAAGCAGTATGATGCAATAGGGAAAGGATATTACTACATGCACACCGGCCGGCCGGACCATAACTATCCTCGGATCTAAACTAAACGAGTTATGTTTGAGGTGTGTCAAAACGGAACCGGCAGTAATTGTCCTGGAGTATTTCTGGGACATAAGGATCCTAGAGTTTATCGAGGCAACTGTTCTGGTGTCGGTCAAGTCGAAATCATGGGGAAACGGTTACGAGCGGACAGTCCGCTTGACGATATACAACGGTATTTTTTCGAAGATGGACAAGTGAAAATGAGACCTACGTTATGTGTAAGGTGTTTGCAGGTAGGTTCCGTGAGTGAACACAACTTTGAAGAAATTTAATCATTCTAATAAATTTTAATAAATCTAAATAAATTTTGAATTTAGAAAGTAAATAATTCAAATTCAAATGTCTTTAAAATGTTGAGAGACAAAAATATTTGTTGCAGTAGGCCTAGCTTAAAAAGTTTAAAATTGTAAATTAATGAATTTTTTTGAAGGGAGACTTAAGGTCGGGCATTAACCAAATTTAATTAAAATTTAAATTGAAACTAAATCTTTACAAAGCTTCTATTTCGAAAGTTATTCAAGACAAGGATAACTTTAAATCCCAAGTTAATTAACTGGTATTCAAATAATTCCTTTAATTAGGAAATGGGGGAGGGGAGACTGAACCTTTGCATAAAATGTACCACGTTTTATTAAAATTTAAAACCTCACAAAGCTACTGTTTCTCTGAAAGTTAAAGGTCATACTTGCCTGAACTTGAAATAAAAATTCTCTAATGAATCACTTAACAAAAAAGCAAGCAAATTACCAGATTCACGTATTTAGATCATCAATATTTGGCTGTTTTTATCAATTCTATAAATGTATACTTTCGGAGAAATTGGTCTTTTTAATTGTACCATCTGCAGAAAATGGTCATTATTTACATGTAGAAATGATTACTGTGCTATAAATATTTTTTATTAATGAGCATTAACGAGCAAATTATACACATTTCCACAAAATGTTTTTAGAAAACATTGTACAATGTTAATGACCACAATACCAG